>JAPEVW010000022.1:3306875-3771875 GCA_027921565.1 Artemia sinica
AACCATTGTTTCAAGTTTTTGCAAACCAAGCTTATCATAATAACCACCGAAACCCTCCGCACCACCGTAGCATTACACACCAGCCCCTTCCGTCATCCATGTGACACCCCCCCCCCCTCATCACCCCTAAGACATTTTAACCTTTTCCCACCAAAAATAAGTTTATGAATCTAAATTAAACACCATTTTATTTGAATAGCGGAACTCTGCATTTCATTGCTAGAGTGTGATGTTCCAAGCACTTCACGCCACAATGCCATACGGTTACTGCTTTGACATCCTCTGACATCCCTTTCATCATTCCTAAGCATTTTTCAGACATTTCTTGTTAAAAATTATGCCTCAATCCGGTGATTCACGGTTTCGCTACCCAATCCTCCGTGATACGCCATTTCAGTTCACACCACCGTGGCATTATACCATTTTTACATATTTTAATTGAAAAAGGAACGAATTCTAAATTTCTTGTGGATAGGTGCGGGAAAACTCAACACTAAGGTTCTTTGTTGTGCTGTATTTGATGCTGTAACTTTTATCAAGAGCCCTTGCAGCTTTTGGCAGCGTCACCCCTTTTCAAAAATCAGATTTTCTTCAATAGAATACAAAACTTAGATTACAGGCGAAATTCGATAGGATTTTTCACTGATATAGTGAATAGCCAGGATTTTCTAAGAGTTTTACCCTTGGTTCTTCACGACATTGTAAAGTTGTTTGACCACTAGCATATATTCACCAATCTTACCACATTAAATTTTCCATTTTTTTGTACTTTTTCTTCGAAAAAGCAGCAACTTCTACATTTGTTGTGGATAGGCACGTGAAACCTAAGCGTTAAGGTTCTTTGTTGGGATGTATTTGATGCTGTAACTTTTATCAAGACCCGTTACACCTTTTGAGAGTATCAATACTTTTCGAAAATCAAATTTTCTTCTATAGAACTAAAAACATAGATTACAGGCAAAATTCTCGAGCATTTTTCAATGATACAGTAAATAACCAACATTTTCTAAAAATTTTCTCACTGACTCTTCACGAAATTGAGAAGTTGTTTGACTACTAGTACACACACCCCAATCTTATCATATTGAATTTTCCATTTTTACCTATTTTCATCAAAAAAGCAACAAATTCTACATTTCTTGTTGATAGGCACGTGAAACCTTCACACTAAGGTTCTTTGATGTGCTGCATTTGATGCTGTAACTTTTTGTGTTCTTCAGAAAAAAATGTAGAACAAAACTTGATCCTTTTTTCTCTTCTTTGAGAAGATTCAGAATCAACGTTTAACATTTTTCTCTTCTTTGGAAAAAATTCGAAATGGAAGTTAACATTTCTCTTCCATGGAAAAATTCAGAAGAGAACTTGAATTTTTCTTCTCATCTTTTTGAGAAAACTCAGAACTTAACTGAAAATTTTTCTTCTCTGACAGAACTCAGAACTGATGTGTAACCCTATTCCATTTTTTTGGATAGTTCAGAATTTAAGTCTAACATTTTTTCTCTTCCCTGGAAAGAATTCAGAATCGAACCTTAGAATTTTTTTCATTTCCATAGAAAAGTTCAGAACAGAAGTTGAACTTTTTTTCTTCTTTGAAGAATTCAGAACAGAAGTGGAACTTTTCATCTTCGTTGGTGAATCGCAGAACCGGAGTATATCTTTGTCTCTTCTTTGAAAAAATTCAGAACCGAGGTGTAACGTTTTTCTCTTCTCCAGAAAAATTCAGAAGAGAACTTGAACTTTTTTTCTCTTTTTTGAAGAAACTCAGGACTGACGTGTAATTTTTTTCTCTTCTGTGGAAAAAATTCCGAGTCGAACCCTAGCAGTTTTTCACTTCCATGGAAAAATCCAGAAGAGAAGTTGAAAGTTTTTCTTCTTCGAAAAATTCAGAAAAGCAGTGGAACTTTTTTTTATCTTCGTTTTCCACTTCTTTGAGAAAACTCAGAACTGAAGTGGAACTCTTTATTCTTTAGGAAAACTCAAAACTGAAAGATAACTTTTCCCCTTCTTCGGAAAAAATTCAGAGTCGAAGCATAACTTTTTCCATCTTGTACCGAAAATTTCGAAATGAAGTGAGACTTCTTTCTCTTCACTGAGAAAATTTAGAAGTGAAGCGAGACTTCTATTTCTTCTTTGAGGAAATTCAGAATTGAACTAGAACTATTTCTATTTTCTGGAAAAATTCTGAATCGAAATATAACTTTTTTCTCTTCCTTAAGAAAATTCAGAAGAGAACTTTTTTCTCCGTTGAGAAAATTCCAAAATAAAATGAAACTTCCTCTCTTCTTAGAGAAACTCAGAAGTGAAGTGTAATTTTTCTATCTTCTACCGAAAATTCAGAGTCGAAGTTTAAAATTTTCTCTTCATTAGAAAAAAATTCGCAATTCAGCATTAACATTTTTCTCTTCTATTGAAGGAAATTCAGAAGAGAACATGAACTTTTCCTCACTTCTTTCAGAAGACTCAAAATAAAAGAGGAACTTTCTCCCTTCTTTGGAAAAAAAATTCAGAATCGAAGCATAACTTTTTCCGTCTTCTACCGAAAATTCAGAAGTGAAGCTTCTTTCTCTTCACCTTTAGTTGGGATCTCTTCTTAATAATCGATATCTGTATCGTAGCTGCGATGAGATTGACAATTTCTGGCAATTTGTAAATTAATGATAAATTTTAAGGTTTATAGCTTGTTAACGTACTAAGTACATAAAAACCATTTCGAATCTATTCAAAGCTAAAAGTCACAATTTCTTTAGATATTTATCGTCACTTTCGTCGTTTACTTCGATGTTGCCACGTTGAGCCGTGAAAATAAATGAACGAAACTAGTTAGATCAAGTTTGACAACGCTGTCGGTCCTTAAAAATTAATCATTTACAAAGTATGGATTCCCAAAGACAACTACATCTTCAAGGAGAGATGCATCTTCTTAAACTGTTAGCTGTAAAATATTTTTGTCTTTTATTGCTAATTTTTCGCCCTTTTTTTTTTAATTTGACATTTTTTACTAAAAACTGCATATGTTGCTCATCGTTAAAAATTAAATCCTTGATTTTTCTTAATTTTAAGATATATAGGATTGTATAAGTTTCAACTTAACTATCATTTCCTCTTTAGGATTTTTTATAACTTAACCAACAATAAAATTCCATTTTCACTGTCCTCGGTACTTTAATGCTATTTTAGAAATATGAAGGTGAATTTTCTCGAAATAGAAATATGAAGGTGAATATATATATACATATATATATATATATATATATATTATATATATATATTATATATAATAGAGAGAGAGAGAGAGAGAGAGAGAGAGAGAGAGTAGAGAGGAGAGAGAGAGAGAGAGAGAGATTTTTAAGGACCGACAGCGTTGTCAAACTTGATCTAACTAGTTTCGTTCATTTATTTTCACGGCTCAACGTGGCAACATCGAAGTAAACGACGAAAGTGACGATAAATATCTAAAGAAATTGTGACTTTTAGCTTTGAATAGATTTGAAATTGTTTTTATGTACTTAGTACGTTAACAAGCCAGAAACCTTAAAATTTATCATTAATTTACAAATTGCCAGAAATTGTCAATCTCATCGCAGCTACGATACAGATATCGATTATTAAGAAGAGATCCCAACTAAAGATCTTATTTACTCCTTTTCCAAGATCTTGCTCACTATTATCCAACAGCTAAAATACATTTTAGGTACTGAAATGCTCTACAAAAACATCCGTTTTTTCCAAAGCTGGAATACATTCTATTATTCAGTCTGTCCAAAAATCTAATCCAGTTGAGAGCAAACATAGCTCATTTTCTAAAGTGCTAAGTTTAGACATAACTATGCTTTGCCAAAGTTTTTGCTCTCAAATATAATCTCGATGTTTTTGCCGCTAGAAATAGTTTTCCTACGTAACTAGAATCTTTGCCGTCCCCTATTAACTTTTTCATTTCCACACAAAATGACTGGAATAAATTTTTCAAAATTCCTAGTGAGACTTTGTAAGCCTCTGCAAATCCAAATTGAGTTTTTCTTCATTATGATCATTTGTTTTTGCTAGCATTCATTAACCTTGACATGTACACATCACGGACGGATGCAGAGGGGGTGGGGGAGCTCGAGGCCCGCCCCTTAAAACCCTAAATTATTCGAAGTTCAGGGCACTTCTTAATCAAATTATCAAATAAAATTAGTTTTTATTTATTATTGTTTCCCAATCCCCATAAAATATCCCGTGCACGTGCCTGGCAGGCGTACAATAAATTTACGAGTGGATGTCATCAAACCCTCATTATAACTGATTGTTGATCTAATAACCTAATTTAAACACAATTAATTCAACATCTGAATTACCCAATCCAATTAATACAATTACTAAGCTATTTTAATAAGTTACAAAGTTTGAGCGCAAAGTCAAAGGAAGTGATATTAAAGAGCTATAGCATAAGATAAAATTTAATGGCAAAGGCAGAAATGCAATCACGGCCTTTAACAAGGCACAATTTGCATGTCGTATCGTTTATGTCAAGTTAATCAATATGATTTCGAGACAGTCATTCACGTCGATTTAATAATCGAAGTCAATACCTTCCATATCATAAATTACAGATTTTTGAATTACTAAAATAATGGTAAGATTTCGGGGTCTATATATTATTAATTCAGAATTTATGAGAGGAAATGTTTTAGCTGATTCTTGCTCAACTTCATGTTGCCCAGCTTAAACCGAATTTTCGCAAACAGCCTCAAACCTGGTCAAAACAGTTCATGGTAACGAACTGTAAGTAAGGAGCGACGCGACTCAAAAGTAACCGAAACTCTAAAAAACGGAACTTGAAAACAATAGACACATCAATAGAACTGGCTTATTATGCTGATTCCAAATATATAAGATTCATTAAGTTTAGCGTTATCCATTAAAAGGTAAGAGCCTGAAAGAATTTGGTTGAGTTTCGAAAAGGGAGGGGAACACCCCCTTCAAGTCCAAAAAGTCCTAATGAATATTACATCATATATTACAGCATCAGATTTAGCGTATTAAAGAACCATAATGTAGAGATTTCAAGCTCCAATCCGCAAAAATGTGGAACTTTGTCATTTTTACAAAGAGATCACGCGTGGGTGTTTTTTTTTTTTTTTTTTTTTTTCAGGGGTAGTTGTATCGAACCAATGGTCCTAGAATATGGCAAGAGAGCTTATTCAAGCGAAAATTAAAAGATCTAGTGCCCTTTTAAAGTGATCTAAAAGATTGGAGGGCCGCTAACCTCCCTCGAACTCTCCTTTTTCCCCAAATCCGTCTCATCAAAATTTTGAGATAGCTATTTTATTCAGCATAGCTGAAAGGTCCGATAACTATGCCTTTGGAGATAAAATAACCTCTCACCATCTCCTGGGGAGACAACTTTAAGTTAAAATTTACCCATTGTTTACGTATAGTATTTGCTACTGGGAAGTATGCATATATTTTTTGTTGGGGGGGGGTTGAATTTTCCGCTGGTGGAATTTTCAAAGGGCAAAATTTCTCATGGGGAAAGACGTTTGCGGGGGAGGGGTGAACTATTCAGGGGGAATTTTACGCAGGGGGAATTTTCCTAGGATACCTACACGAAATTATTTTTTTTGTATTACTTTCTCTTTGCCGACTCGACTTTACATGTGGAAGTGTTAAGGGTAAATGTCCGGGGTAAATTTTCACTAGGAATGAGTTGTCTAGTGGATCTTTCCAGGGAGATATAGACGGGATTCCCGGCATTACATAATAAACGATCAAAAATTAAATATAAAAAACAACTTTTTCCAACAGAGAATAAGGAGCAACATTTAAACCTAAAATTAACAGAAATGATTACGCATATGAGTTGTGACCCCCTTCTCATTACCTCGCTCTTTACGATAAAGTTTGACTTATTGTCCCAATTTCTTAAGAACAACTCCTGAAACACAAGTATCATTTAATTAGAACAACAAGGAACTTTTTTTAAACTACTAACTAACTTTTGCCGATAAATTCTTGACATTTTGGTGCGGGTTTACAAACCCAGAAAGCTAAAAAAAAAAATTTAAGCTTCATTGATTAGCATATTTTCAGTAATAATTAAGTATATGGTCTATTAGCATATTTACTATGATTTAATGTTAAAAAGGATAAATTGAAACACGAAATATTGTTTAAAAACTAAAATTTAATAGTTTAGAATAAAAGCAGACAGAAAATCAGTAAGTATTGAATTATATAAATATGAAAATGTTAACTATATTTTTTCACTGCCGAATTCCTTGTATCCTGGAGACTAGAGCACCTAATATGATCCACCCTTATCAATAATTATTTTGTTACTTTTATAGACACCGTTTTGCTTTTGTTTTCAATTTTCTAAATACCCTTATGTTCATTTTTATAAACTTAATTATTCTAGTACCTTATACTCAGACGCATCTCCAACGCTATTACCATTTCCTTTCCCTGCTTCATTAATAACTTCAACTTCTTTTGCTGACTTCTATTGCAACTTCTTTTGCTTTTGCTGAGGGTTTCCAAAACTTCTTTTGGAAACCCTCAGCAGTTTTGAAGATTAGTATAAAAAAATGTTATATGACGACTAGGCATTTTCATCTTCCATGATAAACAGAAAACGTTTTGCGGGGAACTTCTTTGTGAGCCTGAATTTTACGACCCAGTTTGACCTTACTCTTTTTTACTGCCTGCGACATAAATCTTGCCAGATATAGAAGTAGCTAGTGACAGGGCCAAGATGGGATAAACTTAGTCACGAAATACTTTTTGTTAAATAGTCAAAAATCTAGGTTTTCTTAAACAATATTAACATAACCAGCTTTATGATTTTCCCCTAGAATGAAGGATTAGTCATTTTAATCATAGAGATTCATTGAAACCGATTAAAACTAACCAAAACATGGTAGAGGACATGGTCTGTTTACTTTGTCATTCTGTACAACACCACAAATGCTGAGCAAGGGTCCCAATAGGCGAGGGGAGGCAATTAATCCCTGGATTCTGACCAATCGATTTTTATAGTGTTTTAATTAAAAGTGAATTACTCTCACCTGGATTTTGAGATGTTGAATATACTAGATTTTAAAGATATCTTCGTTAAAAATATCCTTGCTCCCATCAGACCTTTATTTTTCCGAAACGACAGCCCTGAGATTATGGGTGGGTGTTTTCGCCGAAATCTTGATCACCCATTATCCCGTTGTTTACACCATGAGGCAATTATCTGTCTTTCGTATGATAATTCTGTTATATTGGCATTATCTTACGTATCTATTTGTTTTCAATTGGCTTTTTCGGCTCCTTTGTTTCAATTGGATTTATTTATTTGGGAATCTGTTGGATGATGCGCATAATCATCAAACAGTTCGTGGTAACGAACTGCAAGTAAGAAGCGACCCTGCTCAATGGTAACCGAAACTGTAGAAAATCGAATTTTGATACCAATAGACACATCAAAAGAATCAGATTTTAATGCTGATTTCAAATATATAAGTTTCATCAAGTTTAGTCCTACCTATCGAAAGTTACGTGCCTGAGAAAATTTGGCTGATTTTCGAAAAAAGGGGGAAAGACCCCCTAAAAATTATAGAACCTTAATGAAAATCACACCATCATATTCAGCGTATCAGAGAACCCTACTGCAGAAGTTCCAAGCTCCTATCTACAAAAATGTGGAATTTTGCATTTTTTGCCAGAAGAAAGATCACGGATGCGTGTTTATTTGTTTGTTTGTTTTTTATTCCCCCAGGGGTGATCGTATCGACCCAGTGGTCCTAGAATATCGTGGGAGAGCTCATTTGAATTGAAATTAAAAGTTCTAGTGCCCTTTTTAAGTGAGCAAAACAAATGGAGGGCAGCTAGGCCCCCTCCCACGCTCTTTTTCTTCCCAAAGTCACCCGATCAAAATTTTGAGATAGCCATTTTGTTCAGCATGGTCAAAAATATGATAACTATGTCTTTTGGGATGACTTAATCCCCCGAAGTCCCCGGGGGAAGGGCTGAAAGTTATGAACTTTACCCAATGTTAACATATAGTATTGGTTATTGGGAAGTATACAGACGTTTTCAGGGGGGATTTTTTCTGGTAGTGGGAGGGGGTGGGGAGTAGGTCGAGGGTTATGTGGGAGGATCTTTCCATGAAGGAAGTTTTCATGGGGGAAGGGACATTGCTATGAAGGGGGCGCCGGATTTCCCAGCATTATTTAAAAAAAGATCAGAAATTAAATATAAAAAAACAAGTTTTTCAACTGAAAGTAAGGAGCAACATCAAAACTTAAAACGAAAGAAAACATTACGTATACGATTGGGTTCACCCCCTAGTCAATACCTCGTTCTTTAAGCCAAAGATTATTTAGTACTTTCATAAGATCTATTTATTCTAATTAACGGCATTTGTGATTAAGGGGTCATTTTTAAAGAAATGGAACCAAAATTCGAACTTTACCTTAAAGAGCAAGGTATTGACTAGGGGGCGAACCCTCTAATATACGTATTAAAAATATATGAATATAGAAGTTCGTTACGTAAGTTAATTCGTAAGTTACGTATATTTATTACTAATAAAAACGTTCGTAAATAAAATTAAACAGGTTTCGAGAAAGCCATTTAACCAAATAAAAGTAAAACTAATATTCAAATTTTGTTTTAATTATTCATGTACGGCGAGCCAAAATCGAAACCTGCATTAATTCAAAAACGTTCAATAATTAAATAAAAAAAAAAAAAAAATTAACTGAAAGTAAGGAACGACGTTAAAATTTAAAACGAACAGAAATTATTCCGTATATGAAAGGGGCTGTCCCCTCCTTAACGCCTCGCTCTTTACGCTAAAGTTTGACTATCTCACAACTCTTTTTTTTAACAATGAAAAACTATAGCGTAAAGAGCGGGACGTTGAGGAGGGGACAGCCCCTTTCATACACGGAAAATTTTCTGTTCGTTTTAAGTTTTAACGTCGTTCCTTACTTTCAGTTAAAAAAAACTTGTTTTTTTTATTTAATTTAATACTCAGAGATCAGTTTATCTCAGAGCCAATTTACAGCGTCGTCGGTTTCATCATACTCAGTTACTCAAAACTAAAAAAAGGAACTAGAACTTCCGATTTTCAATCGAGTGAGTCCCCTCCGAAGTTCATATGACCATCCCTTTCATAAGAACCTTATGTGGTAACAACGGGCAACTAGCAGAACTTATAACTCTTGCCCTGAGGGCTGTCGAGGGATTGAAATCCCCAAAGACATAATTACCGGACCCTTCAACTATGCTGAACAAAATTACAATCTCAAAATTTTTATTAGATGTGTTTGGGGAAATGATGGGGCATGGGATGGGCCGTTTGCCCTCCAATCACTTCTGGCTCTTAAAAAGGGCACTAGAGCTTTCAATTTTTAATCGAATGAGTAATTTTCAAAGTTTCTACGACAAATCCTTCTATACGAAGTGAAGAGAAAAAAAAGGTTAGAAAAAAAATAATAAATTGTGCCCACTTGACTCTTTACTTAGGCAGCACTATTGTTCTGTCCCGAGTAAATTAGTTGCCACATTGTGCACTTCAATGTTAAGGCCAATCTTCACTGTTCCATGCAGTTTAATGTGGCTCAATAGTTTTAAGGCTATTTCCAGAGGTCCATGTGACACCCCCTGTTTCCCTGTGTAAGAGACAAAATTCATTTAATAATAAATTGGTTAGCACATGGTACAATTCAATTGTAAGTGTTTAAGGCAGTTTTCAATGTTCAACACTGTTTAATGTGGCTCAATAGCTTTCAGGGAATTTCCAGAGGTCCATGTTGGACTCTGTGTTTCCCCTTGTAATGGACTCAATTATAAGAAACTCGAATTAACTACAAATTTAGTAAGACTGTTAAAACTGTGAAATTTTGGTAAAAGGCACAATTTTTAGATAAAAGATAGTAAAATTGGTGAATCACAAACTTTTAGTGTTTTGTAAATCTAAATTTTATTAATCTGCTGATTTCTAAAAAAAAGAATCACAAAAACAGCTAGGGAGCTCATTATAACTTTTTTTTACGACTTTAATTAGTTAATAAGTCCACTTTTACTACGTGTTGTTAAAACACTAAATTAAGTTAGACAGGGTGTTTTTTTTTTTTTTTTTTTTTTTTTTTTTAATGGATAAAGTGTTGTTTCGTACTGTATACCAAATAAATAGAAAAGGACATTTTCATCTAATGAGGTTTTTTGTTAGTAACATAAGTAAAAAAAAAGAATACAAAAATAGAAAAAAAAACCGAAAGACTAGCTTTCTTAATTCTACTATTAAGAATAAGTCCTAAGTTGAGCCATTTACTATAATAAATACAATACCCTTCAAAAGCTTGGCCCTTGAAGTAATGCATGTTCAGTAAAAAAAAAGAAAAAAAAAGTCTTTTTATTCAGTGTGTTTTTTAAGTGATAAAAATTAATCGGAAAAATATTTCAGAAGAAAATTTTTCTTAATGCTTCATATTTCACACATTTTTTAATCTGAGTGAATCCTATCGGACTATTTATTTTAAGAAACACGATACTTTGCATAGTATTGGCCCTGAAAGGTACGACTGCAAACAGAAATATGCCTTACTGCTCATTAAGTAAGTTTTTTTTTATAATGACCAAAGCTAATTGAAAATATTCAGAACAACCCATTTAAGACGTCTATTTCGCTTACCTGACACTACATGCGCAACCTTTGATTAGATATTATAAGAAACTCCTCCTAAAGTGTTACGTACTGCGTTAAGTGCTGCGTACTACGTAAAGTGTTACGTTATGTACTACCTTAAAGCCTTACAATGTCTCGTAAACCCAAAGTCTCGTCCCGTATTGAACCATAAGGTTAGTTCTAGGGGGTTGGGAAAGGGGGTTACTTGGGAGGATCTTTTCATGAGAGAAGGGACATTTCAATGAAGAGGGGGATGGGGGTTCCCCGGCACTATTTAAAAAATAACTTTTTTCAACTGAAAGTAAGGAGCAACATTAAAACTAAAAACGAACTGAAATTATTACGTATTTGAGAGGGTTATCCCCCTAGTCAATTCCTCGCTCTTTACGCCAAAGTTTTCATAGTACTTTCAAAAGAGCTATTTATTCTAATTAAACGGCCTTTGTGATTCAGGGGTCATTCTTAAAGAATTGAAAACAAAATTCCCAACTTTAGCGTAAAGAGCAAGGTATTGACTACGGGGAGAACCCCGTCATATACTTAATACTTTCTGTTCGTTTTAAGTTTTAATGTTGCTCCTTACTTTCAACTAAAAAAGTCTTGTTTTTTATTTAATTTACGTTGAACTCATTGGTTGTTCAACAGACTTACCTTTTATTCTTTTTTCAAGGTAAGACCTTTATCATTTTGCCTACTCACTCCTTTTCTGTCTCTCTCTTGTTTTCTCATCTCTCCCCCTTTCCCTTATACATCTCCCTCTCCCCCTCTCTTTGTCTCTGTTTCTTGTTCTCTCAATCTAAATTTTTTACAATGTCTCCTTCTTCATTAATGTATCTCACGGACACAGCTTTTCATGCTGACATCTAATTGAGAGGAATTCAGATACTGAATGTTTTCTTTGCAAGTTGGTTTTTGAGAGGAGATACATGTAGATATTTGTGTAGGGACCTTTCTTGTCCTCTCGCTTAATTTTACTTTTTACACTGAATGTTCTCTTTGCAAGTTTTTTTTTGTGGAGATGTATGTAAATAGTTCATCACAGTTAGTTATTGTCCTTACCCTTGAGTGGAATCTCTATACAGAATGTTTTCGTTGCAAAATATTTTTTGTGCACAGACATTTCATGTCCTCTCCCTTAAAATGGACCTTTGTACTGAATGTTTGCTTCGTAAGTTACTTTTTTGTGTGCACATAGTGTAGATATTTTCTTGTCCTCTCACTTAACTGGAATCTTTATAACGAATGTTTTCTCTACAAGTTTTTTTTTGCGTGGAAAAATGTTTAGATATTTGTGCAGAGGCATTTCTTGTCCTCTGGCTTAAATGGGCTTTTTGTACTGAATGTTTGCTTCGCAAGTTACTTTTTTGTGTGAAGATATGCGTAGATATTTCTTGTCCTCTCACTTAATTGGAATTTTTATAACGAATATTTTCTTTAACAAGTTTTTTTTTGTGTGGAAAAATGTTTAGATTTTTATGGGACAAATGTTTTAATATTTATGCAGACAGATTTCTTGTCCTCTCCCTTAAATGGACTTTTTTACTGAATATTTTCTTCGCAAGTTACTTTTTGTGTGAAGATACGTGTAGATATTTCTCGTCCTCACCCTTAAATGGACTTTTTATACTGAATGTTTGCTTCGCAAGTTACTTTTTTGTTTTGAGATACGTGTAGATATTTCTTGTCCTCACCCTTAAATGGACTTTTTGCACTGAATGTTCGCTTCGCAAGTTACTTTTTTGTTTAGAGATACGTGTAGATATTTCTTGTCCTCTCCCTTAAATGGACTTTTTGTACTGAATGCTGGATTCGCAAGATACTTTTTTGTTTAGAGATACGTGTAGATATTTCTTGTCCTCTCCCTTAAATGGACTTTTGTACTGAATGTTTGCTTCACAAGTTACTTTTTTGTTTGGAGATACGTGTAGATATTTCTTGTCCTCTCCCTTAAATGGACTTTTTGTACTGAATGTTGGCTTCGCAAGATACTTTTTTGTTTGGAGATACGTGTAGATATTTCTTGTCCTCTCCCTTAAATGGACTTTTTGCACTGAATGTTCGCTTTGCAAGTTACTTTTTTGTTTAGAGATACGTGGAGATATTTCTTGTCCTCTCCCTTAAATGGACTTTTTGTACTGAATATTGGCTTCGCAAGATACTATTTTGTTTGGAGATACCTTTAGATATTTCTTGTCCTCTCCCTTAAATGAACTTTTTTTACTGAATGTTGGCTTCGCAAGATACTTTTTGTTTGGAGATACGTGTAGATTTTTCTTGTCCTCTCCCTTGAACGGACTTTTTGTACTGAATGTTTGCTTCGCGAGTTACTTTTTTGTGTGAAGATACGTGTAGATATTTCTTGTCCTCTCCCTTAAATGGACTTTTTGTACTGAATGTTGGCTTCGCAAGATACTTTTTTGGTTGGAGATACGTGTAGATATTTCTTGTCCTCTCCCTTAAATGGACTTTTTGCACTGAATGTTTGCTTCGCAAGTTACTTTTTTTGTTTGGAGATACGTGTAGATATTTCTTGGCCTCTCACTTAAATGGACTTTTTGTACTGAATGTTGGCTTCGCAGATACTTTTTGTTTGGAGATACGTGTAGATATTTCTTGTCCTCTCCCTGAAATGGACTTTTTGCACTGAATGTTTGCTTCGCAAGTTACTTTTTTGTTTGGAGATACGTGTAGATATTTCTTGTCCTCTCCCTTAAATGGGCTTTTTGTACTGAATGTTAGCTTCGCAAGATACTTTTTTGTGTGGACATACCTGTAGATATTTCTTGTCCTCTCACTTAATTGGAATCTTTATAACGAATGTGATCTTTACAAGTTTTTTTTTGTGCGGAGAAATATTTAGATACTTATGAGGAGGCATTTCTTGTCCTCTTTCTTAGCAGAACCTTTATACTTAAAGTTTTATTTTGCAAGTTATTTTTTTGCGTGGAGATACGTATAGAAATATTTCTAGTCTTCTCTCTTAATTGCTAATTTTATACTGAATGTTTTCATTGCAATCGATATTTTGTGTGGAAATACGTGTGGGATATTTGTGCAGAGACATTTCTTTTTCCTCTCCCAAATGGATTTTTTTATAACGAATGTTTGCTTTGCAAGCCTTTTTTTTGTGTTGAGATACGTGTAGATATTTCTTGTCCTCTCCCTTAAATGGACTTTTTGTACTGAATGTTAGCTTCGCAAGATACTTTTTTGTGTGGACATACTGTAGATATTTCTTGTCCTCTCACTTAATTGGAATCTTTATAACGAATGTGATCTTTACAATTTTTTTTTTTGTGCGGAGAAATATTTAGATACTTATGAGGAGGCATTTCTTGTCGTCTTTCTTAGCAGAACCTTTATACTTAAAGTTTTATTTTGCAAGTTATTTTTTTTGCGTGGAGATACGTAAAGAAATATTTCTAGTCTTCTCTTAATTGCTAATTTTATACTGAATGTTTTTATTGCAATCGATATTTTGTGTGGAAATACGTGTGGATATTTGTGCAGAGACATTTCTTTTTCCTCTCCCAAATGGACTTTTATAACGAATGTTTGCTTTGCAAGCCTTTTTTTGTGTTGAAATACGTGTAGATATTTGTGTTGATATTTATTATCCTCTCAGTAATTGGAATATTTTTACTAAATGTTTTCTCTGCAGTTTATTATTTGTGAGGAGATATGTGAAGCTATTTGTGCAGAGATATATCTTGTTCTATCCCTAAGAGGAATACTGTATGGAATATTCTGTTTTACAATTTTGTCCCAATGGGAATTAAACAAGATTCTAAAATTTAATTTAAATTTAATTAAAATTTATTTAAATTTAATTAAATTTAATTAAAATTAGTTTAATTAAATTAATTTAATTTAATTAAATTTAATTATTGAAATTTAATTAAAATAATAAAAATTTAGTTTAAATTTAATTTATGATAATCCAAGTAACTCTTTCTACTTTCTAATATAACTTCATAGCAAAGTTTGTTTATTAAAAACTCATTATTGTCATTAACAAAATGAGTTCTTAATTATAAGAAGAAGGTCCCTTTAATAAAGGTTTCTTGGCTTTTTTAAAAGAAATTAGGTTCTTAGTGAATGTGGTCAAATCAAATGGGATAAATGTTGTTTTTGTAAGCCAGCTATAGACAAAGAAGTTGTAAAAATATTTTTTGCAAGCCAATGAAGACAAAAAAGGCTTAACACAAAAAGCCTTGGAGCGCAAAGAATATAAAAATAAACACCCCCCCCCTTGGACCCATCTTAGGGTAATTCACAGAAGAAAATCGTGACTTTCTACAATTTTTCATTCAATTGTTTCAAAATATGAAGTTGCAAGGGGGGGGGGGGGCCAGATTTTGATCAGCGTTTCCACCTAGAACCGTCAAAGTAAATAAGCACATTTAATTAATTGCTTATGACAGTGATTTTTGTCCATAAACATTCAAAAACTTCAAAAAACTTTAACAACTGTTGATTCCCAAAGAAAACTAAACCTTCAAAGGAAAGGTACACCTTAAGCTATTTGGTAACATATGTTTTAACTAATTTTGTGCTGATTTCTCACCCACGCTCTTTTGTTCACGTTCGGCACCAGCTATTACCAAAAACTGCCAAACTCTTATATGGAGACATTTTCGTTATAATAAAAATTTCTTTTTTTCTTAATTTATCAAGATATATATGATTGTATAAGTTTTCAATTTATCAATATAAACAATAAGATTCCATTTTCACTGCCCTTGGTACTCAAACGGGGTTAGGGCACGTTAACAGAATTAAGTATGTTAGGCTACCAAATGATCGTGCTTTTAAGAATTAAATAAAAAAAAAACAAGTTTTTTAAACTGAAAGTAAGGAGCGACATTAAAACTTAAAACGACAGAAATTATTCCGTATATGAAAGGGGCTGTCCCCTCCTCAACGCCTCGCTCTTTACGCTAAAGTTTTTTACTGTTTTAAAAAATAAAGTTGTGAGACAGAGTTAAACTTTAGCGTAAAGAGCGAGTCGTTGAGGAGGGGACAGCCCCTTTCATATACGGAATAATTTCTGTTCGTTTTAAGTTTTAATGTCACTCCTTACTTTCAGTTTAAAAAACTCGTTTTTTTTTTAATTTCTGATCGTTGTTTAGTTAATGCAGTTTTTATTTTGGCTCACCGTCATTGAATAAGTAAACAAAATTTGCATAAAAATTTTACTCTTCTTTTGCTAAATGGCTGTCTCTAAATTTGGTTCTGACGTAATTTACAAATTAACTTACGTAACGAACTTCTATATTCGTATATTTTTCTTCTGGGCAAAAAATACGTTGCAGATATAGTTGCAGATTTTTGCAGATATGAGCTTGAAATCTATGTAATAGGGTTTTCTGATACGCTGAATCTGACGGTGGGATTTTCATTAAAATTCTGTCACTTGTAGGGGATGTTTCCTCCCTCTTTAAAAAATCAGGTAAATTTTCTCAGGCTCGTAGCCTTTGATGAGTAATACTAAACTTAATAAAATTTATATATTTAGAATCAGCATTATAAGCCCATTCTTTTGATACATTTATTGACATAGAAATTCCGTTTTTAAAAGTTTCAATTACTATTGAGCCGTATCGCTTGTTTTTTTTTTGTTTTTTTTTTACGTATATGTTATTACGTATATGAGGGGGTTCTCCCCTTAGTCAATACCACGCTCTTTACGTTAAAAGTTAAAAAAAAATTAATTCCACAAACCCCTGAATCACAAAGGCCGTTTAATTAGAATAGAAAGTTCTTTTGAAAGCACTAAAAAAAAACTGTAGCGTAAAGAGCGAGGTATTGACTTGGGGGAGCACCCCCTCATATACGTAATGATTTCTGTTCGTTTTAAGTTCTAATGTTGCTTCTTACTTTCAGTTGAAAAAACTTCTTTTTTTTTTTATTTAATTTCTGATCGTTTTTTAAATAATGCTTGGAAATCCGGCGCACCCTTCATAGAAATGTCCCTTACCCCAAAGAAACATCCTCCACGGAAAGATTCTCCCGAGTAATCCCCTCCTCCAGTCCCCCCCCCCCCACCAGAAAACAATCCTTCCTGAAAATGTCTGTATACTTCCCAATAACCAATACAATATGTAAGCAATGGGCAAAGTTCATAGCTTGCAGCCCTTCCCCTGGGAACTGTGGGGGATTAAGTCATCCTAAAAGACATATTTATTAGATTTTCGACAATGCTGAACAAAATGGCTATCTCAAAATTTTATTGGGTGACTTTGAGAAAAAAATGAGCTTGGGAGGGGGCCTAGTTACCCTCCATTTTTTGGAGGGCACGCATCGTGATCTTTCTTCGAGCAAAAAATGCAAATTTCCACCTTTTTGCAGATAGGAGCGTGAAACTTCTTTAATAGGGTTCTCTGATAAGCTGAATGTGATGGTGTAATTTTCGTTAAAGTTAATTAAAAATGCAAAATTACACATTTTTGCAGATAGGAGTTTGAAGCTTCTTTAATAATGTTCGTTGATAAGCTGAATCTGATGGTGTGAATTTCGTTAAAGTTAATTAAAAAAAATTGCAATTCAAACAAAATTTTATTGTTTAATAAAAATTGAGTTGTGAGAAAGTCAAACTTTAGCGTAAAGAGCGAGGCGTTGAGGAGGGGCAGCCCCTTTCATATACGGAATAATTTCTGTTCGTTTCAAGTTTTAACGTCGTTCCTTACTTTCAGTTAAAAAAAACTTGTTTTTTTTTATTTCATTTGTGAACGTTTTTTAATTAATGCAGGTTTTGATTTTGGCTGACCGTGCATGAATAATTAAAACGAAATTTGCATATTAATTTTACTTTTATTTGGTTAAATGGCTTTCTCTAAACTTGTTTAATTTTATTTACGAACGTTTTTATTAGTAATAAATATACGTAACTTACGAATTAACTTACGTAACGAACTTCTATATTCATATATTTTTAATACGTATATTAGGGGGTTTGCCCCCTAGTCAATACCTTTCTCTTTAAGCTAAAGTTCGAATTTTGTTCCAATTCTTTAAAAATGACCCCTTAATCACAAAGGCCGTTAATTAGAATAAATAGCTCTTATGAAAGTACTAAAAAATCTTTGGCTTAAAGAGCAAGGCATTGACTAGAAGATGAACCCAATCATATAGCTAATATTTTTCTGTTCGTTTTAAGTTTTGATGTTGCTCCTTACTTTCAGTTGAAAAACTTGTTTTTTATATTTAATTTCTGATTTTTTTTTTTTAAATAATGATGGGAAATCTGGCGCCCCCTTCATAGCGATGTCCCTTCCCCCATGAAAACTTCCTTCATGAAAAGATCCTCCCATATAACCCCCGACCCACCCCCACCCCCACTACCAGAAAAAATTCCCCCTGAAACGTCTGTATACTTCCCAATAACCAATACTATATGTTAATTAAATAAAAAAAACAAGTTTTTTAAACTGAAAGTAAGGAGCGATATTAAAACTTAAAACGAACAGAAATTATTCCGTATATGAAAGGGGCTGTCCCCTCCTCAACGCCTCGCTCATTACGCTAAAGTTTGACTCTGTCTCACAACTTTATTTTTCAAAACAATAAAAAATTTTAGCGTAAAGAGTGAGGCGTTGAAAAGGGGACAGCCCCTTTCATATACGGAATAATTTCTGTTCGTTTTAAGTTTTAATGTCGCTCCTTACTTTCAGTTTAAAAAACTTGTTTTTTTATTTAATAACTGAAGAGAGCGTTTTCACGATAAGGTTTAAGATTTTGGGCTATAAAGAACAAAATAATAATGACGAGAAAAATATGCGCTATTTTACTCTGAGTTACGGAGCTTTGCTCTGAGTTACGGAACTTGTTTATTATTACTTTGTAAATTCAGTAAGTAGTAAAACACAATAGATCAAACATTTCGTCAGCAAACTGTGAATAAGCACTAAGCAGTGACATGTATTCAATTGTAATCGACACTCTAGAAAACAATACTTTGAACAAAGAAATAATTAAATTAAAGGTCCTCCTTTCAGACGGAGATTCCAAATATAGAAAATTCTGACGGCTTCCGTGTATTATTTTTTTCGTCAGGATATTTCATATAAAAGGAGTTGAAGTGCAACAGTTTGGAGGAGGCTCATTCGAAAGGAGTTCTAGTTCAAGGGAGAAGTTCTAGTGCCCTTTTTAAGAGCCAAAGTATCTACGGACAATCATCCCTCTTCCTGGCCCTGTTTTCTGCCTGCCTGCCCCGATTAATCAAACTAAGATATCTGATCATTTTGAGAAAACCAACTGGTTTAAAATAGTCCAAGGGTCCAATAACTAATCCTCCGCGGATTACATGCCCCCCAGAGCCCCTGGGACAGGAGTTGTAAATTACAGAAGTTGCTCATCACTCACGTATAGTTTTTATTATTTGGAAAGGGGGATATGTTTGATCCTGGGTCCCCAAAATGTTACGGGCACTAAGGTGAAAGGGCATGCTGATGAGGATGTTGAACCAACAAAAGAAACTATGTGCACACTGCTTTTAAAAAGGGAGTACTTGTATTGTCTCAGAAATGGCTAAGAATATTCAGCTGAGACTTTCAGGCCATGCTGAAGTGGATCTAAAAACTAAACAAAAAGACACTGTTTTCATCCAGGTTCTCAAAATGGCGCATCTACAATACCTCAGGAACGGCTATGGGCATTAAGTTGAAACTTCCAAGGAATGTTGAGGTAAATCAAAGGACACTCTGTGTTTACAGGTTGTAAAGAATTGCTCTCATGAACTGCGATGGATCAGGAACGCCTAAGAGTATTAGATTGAAACTTTCAGGGATTATTAAGAGGGATGTTGAACTAAATAAAAAGCAATATATGCATCAAGGTTTTCAAAATGGGTGCATCTGCAATATGTTCGGAACGACTAGAGTTTTGGAGAGGTTTTTAAAGTAAATCAACCAGTCCTGGCTGAACTTCCCTGGAGTAACGATGCTAGTTTTGAAGAGATTTCAGTTTTAAAGATCGTTTTTTAATGTGCAGTTTCATTTATATATTTTTTTTGCTCATTTGTTTTGCCCTTGGATATAAGGTCAAAATATTCATTTGAAATTCGCATTCTACTGTCTTGCAAAAACAACATCTTGCTTTACTTGTTGTTAATGGAATTTGAATTGGTGGAAGGAGTGGTCGAATAAACTTCAGAGGGGCTCATTCAATTTGAAATCAGAAGTCCTAATGCACTTTTAAGAGTCACAAGTGATCAGAGAGCAGCTAGTCAACCCCCAAATACATCTGTTCAAAATTTTGAGATAGCCACTTTGTTCAAAATTGTCCAAAGATCATATAATAATACCTCCAGGGTCAATCCCCACAGTTATTTTTGGGAAAAGCCCCCTGAGCCCGGGACAGGAGTTGTAAGTTATGTAAGAGCGAGGTTTTAGACTTTTAGAGTAAAGGAAGAAGGCAGCACCCAAACTCTTGTTTGTGGTGATTTTTGTACGTTTTAAACTGGATTTCCATATTCAATTTAGGTTGTGCTTATTTTAAGATCTATTTATTCATTTACATTAGAACCTGTTGCATGTTTGTTTTCTATGATTGTTTATTTAATTTCTGTTCGTTTGGGTTTCATTTATTCTTTATTCGTAATTTCTGGTAGTTTTGAGTTTGAATTATTACAGGTTTTTATTTTTGCTGAATTATGTTTAGTTTTCGTTTAAAGGTTGTAAACTAATAGGGATCAGAAGGACTTTAGTACCATAGAAGGCCTAAAATTATTCAGATGTTCAATATATTTATTTGATATAAAATAAAATAATTTATATATTTATTTGAATAATACTCCTTCTGTCCATACATCCAAATTTCAATAGTAAGGCCATTATTAAGATCTGTTGCAAATTTTTCAGAGCAAAAATCTTGATTCTTGCAGAGAAAAGCGATATTTTTTTATAAATATTTTTACTATTAGACAAAAAACGTCAATTAAAAATGAAACTACTTTTTTTCCACAAAGGAAGTATTTCAAAGAAAAGTATAGAGCCACACTAAACCAAAGAGCAGCAGAAATAAAGTTAAATAATAATTCAAACTTAAGTAAAAAATAAATCACTATCAATAAATGGATGAAGCCCAAAACGAACAGAAATTACAATGAATGATTAAATCAAACTTAAAAGGAACAGAAATTACCACAAAAAGGAATACTGAGAACAAAATATATCTAGACTGTTTTCTCTATTATAATGTTAATGATTCCAAAATTGCTAACACTCCCAGGAATTAACGCCATTACATATTAAAACTGTCCATTCACATTCATTCGTTCTTTTCAATAATCTTGGATGTTATGGTGATTTTCTTCTTTTTTTCGATGCTACGAAAAATAAAATCACGCTGCTCAAGATAAAGAAATATAGCAAAAATGACGCTCTGGTCTTAAAAGGCTTTGGGGGATACTAGCCCTGCCCCTGTTTGTAGTAAGTTATGTTCGACTTAAGTTTGGCTTGATGATTCAATGTAATTTCTGTCGTTTTGGGTTACATACATTTATTGATGGTGATTAATTTGCTTTAACCTTGAATTATTATTTTGGCTTTATTTCTGCTCTTCTTTGCTTAAACTTAGCTCTTAACTTTTCTTTGAATAAGTTTTGTTGTAATTAAGTTTTTAATATTAATAACCATAATTAAAACTGTATTATTTCGGTTTTTGGTTACTATTAGCCGGTTAGCTCCTTACTTATAGTTAGCTACAACGTAATGTTTGATGCTACTACCTCTTGCTATACTAGTCGCTATAGGTATACTTGACCCATTAAAAATTAAGGACTTTATATAGAATGTTAATCACAGTCTTATGAACGGGTTTGCATCGTTGCATTTTAGAACACAATCTGTTGAGGAAGGAAGGAAAGTTGTCAGTCTTTTTTGAGGGAGGGAAATGGAAACAAAAGGAGAGCGTTTTGCATAACATACATTTGGCACTCTTTGGAACCAAACTGCCCTTTTCACACATGTTAACTAACACATATTTCACAGCCCATGGAACTAAAGCAACGTATTTCACCACTTGAATACGCGCTTTCTGTAAGTATTAGGCTTTGTTTCCTAGATCCCTACTAAAGGATGTAAGTCACTAATTACAAATTAAAGGGGAAAAGCACACACTCTTGAGCTCCAGAGCTTTTGCTACCTTATTTCAACGTACCATGGAACATCCATGAATTAAGGTTTTTCAATATTGTCCGTTATTCACATGTTTTCAAGTTTTTGCAACCCCTTTGTATTCTGTTTTTTTTTCTCTTGTTGTTTGATAATTTTCTCTTTCTCACAGAAGGAGTTTTTTTTAAGGTCTTGAAAATTTTTTCTCTTCATAAATTCCTCTCGTCTAATATTACTGAACAATATATACATCAAAAGCTCTTGTATTCCAAATGGATTCAAAAAATGTAAAATTGATTAAGCTTAAATTCATTCATCAAAATTATTACCACAAAGCATTACTTAGAAAAAGGGGGGGGGATACCTCACAAATAGAAGGAAGGTAGCCTTAATAAAAATGAAACATTCAAACTCAAAAAGTCTTAAAGACCAACCCTCCTCCTGATGCCTAATTTTTGTTCTCATTTTTTGTTTTAGGCAAAAAAAAATCCTCCTTCATCCTCCTTCACAATCCTCGTTGTGAAGCCCAATTTTTGTTAACCTTTTTGTTTCAGGCAAAACTAATCTTTCATCCTCCTTCAAAATCCTCCTTGTGAAGTCGGAATTTTGTTAACATTTATTGATTCAGGAAAAAAACTAGTTTCGTTTTTTCATAAAATAAAAAAAAAAAACAAGTTTTTTTAACTGAAAGTAAGGAGCGACATTAAAACTTAAAACGAACAGAAATTATTCCGTATATGAAAGGGGCTGTCCCCTCCTCAACGCCTCGCTCTTTACGCTAAAGTTTTTTATTGTTTTAAAAAAATAGAGTTGTGAGAAAGACAAACTTTAGCGTAAAGAGCAAGGCGTTGAGGAGGGGACAGCCCCTTTCATATACGGAATAATTTCTGTTCGTTTAAGTTTTAATGTCGCTCCTTACTTTCAGTCAAAAAAAAAACTTGTTTTTTTTATTTAATTTTTGAACGTTTTTGAATAAATGCAGGTTTTGATCTTGGCTCACAGTACATGAATAATTAAAACAAAATTTTCATATTAATTTACTTTTATTTGGTTAAATGGCTTTCTCGAAACTTGTTTCATTTTATTTACGAACGTTTTTATTAGTAATAAATATACGTAACTTACGAATTAACTTACGTAACGAACTTCTATATTCATATATTTTTAATACGCATATTAGGGGGTTCGCCCCCTAGTCAATACCTTGCTCTTTAAGCGAAAGTTCGAACTTTGTTCCAATTCTTTAAAAATGACCGCTTAATCACAAAGGCCGTTAATTAGAAAAAATAGCTCTTATGAAAGTACTAAAAAATCTCTGGCTTAAAGAGTGAGGTATTGACTAGGGGGTGAACCCAATCATATATGTAATATTTTCTGTTCGTTTAAAGTTTTGATGTTGCTGCTGTTGCAGTTGAAAAACTTGTTTTTTATATTTAATTTCTGATCTTTTTTTAAATAATGCTGGGAAGTCCGGCGTCCCCTTCATAGCAATGTCCCTTCCCCCATGAAAACTTCCTTCACGGAAAGATCCTCCTACATAACCCCCGACCCCAGGCACGTACGCAGGAATTTGTTTCGGGGGGGGGGGCCAAATCCTTCAAACCCAGTATCCTGTGAGAAAAATCAGAAAATTATGGGAAAATGAAAAAAAATCGTGAGATTTCGGGGGGATCCGGGCCCGGAGGCCCCACACCCTGCGTACTTCCCTGCCAACCACCCCCCCCCCTCACTACCAGGAAAAATCTCCCCTGAAAACGTCTGTACTGTATACTTCCCAATAACCAATACTATATGTTAACATTGGGTAAAGTTCATGACTTTCAGCCCTCCTCCCGGGAACTTCGGGGGATTAGGTCATCCTAAAAGACATACTTATAATATTTTCGAACATGCTGAACAAAATGGCTATCTCAAAATTTTGATCAGGTGACTTTGGGAAAACAATGAGCGTGGGAGGGGGCCTAGTTGCCCTCCATTTTTTTCGGTCACTTAAAAATGGCACTAGAACTTTTAATTTCCATTCCAATGAGCCCTCCCACGATATTCTAGGACCACTGGGTCGATACGATCACCCCTGGGAAAAAAATAAAATAAAAATAAACACGCACCCGTTATCTTTCTTCTGGCAAAAAATACAAAATTCCACATTTTTGTAGATAGGAGCTTGAAACCTCTACAGTAGGGTTCTCTGATACGCGGAATATGATGGTGTGATTTTCATTAAGGCTCTATAATTTTTTTAGGGGGTCTTTACCCCTTTTTTGGAAAATCAGCCAAATTTTCTCAGGCGCGCTAACTTTTGATGGGTAGGATTAAACTTGATGAAACTTATATATTTGAAATCAGCATTAAAATCCAATTCTTTTGATGTATCTATTTGTATCAAAATACCGTTTTCTAGAGTTTCGGTTACCATTGAGCCGGGTCCCAATAACCAATACTATATGTTAACATTGGGTAAAGTTCATAACTTTCAGCCCTCCTCCTGGGGGCTTCGAGGGATTAAGTCAGGTTCAGGTTCAGGTTCATACATTTTTATTAACAAAAAAAACAACTCAATGTGACAACAAGTCGCACTAAAGCAAGAAGATGCTTGAAAAAGCGACAGGTTGGATATCATGCATGCCAAATCATCAAACCAATTAAAATGAAAAAAGGGGAAAACAATAATAATAACAGAAAATAATGATAAATATATAATGGCACAAAAAAAAAAAAAAAAAAAAAAAAAAAAAAAAAAAAAAAAAAAAAAGAAGCCTTCTCTCGAACCATTAACACTACCAAATTCCTGAAAAGAAATGATTTTTAATACGGGTTTTAAGTTGCGGCACACTTTCAGCTTGACGAACAGAATCTGGGAACGAATTCCAAACTGACGGGCCCATGTGTAAAAAGGTAAAGGTAAAGGATGCGGCACTAGACCCTTAAGGTCCAAACCGGCGGTGCTGATCTCCGTTTTATGGCCCTTCAGCCAGAAGTGCAATGGGGGCTGGGGGCCAGCCAACCTATGCTTTCGCAAACCCTTCCTGTGGCCCATGTGTCTGGTCACTTGACTCGCTCTGGTTGTGTTCCGTGGCTCAGATGCAAGACTATCCGCACTCCTAGTCGAATAATCGTGATAAAACGAATTAGGTTTAAAAGTATTCATAAAAAAATCCGGTGCAAAACCATTCAGACACTGAAATACAAAAACTCCAATTTGATAATCCCTTATTTCACCAACCTTTAATTTTAAACTTTCTAAAAAGTGATTCAGTGCTATCAACACCCACGATCATACCTTCCAATCAACCTTATAGCCTTATTCTGCAGAACTTGAACTCTTCTAAAATTGCAACTAAAATACTCGCCCAAATCAAACAACCATAATTTATATAAGGCGCTATTATGGAAAAATACAATAAAAGCAGAAGTCATCCTAAAAGACATAGTTATAATATTTTCGACCATGCTGAACAAAATGGCTATCTCAAAATTTTGATCGGGTGACTTTGGGAAAAAATGAGCGTGGGAGGGGGCCTAGTTGCTCTCCATTTTTTTTGGGTCACTTAAAAAGGGCACTAGAACTTTTAATTTCCGTTCCAATGATCCCTCCCATGATATTCTAGGACCACTGGGTCGATACGATCACCCCTGGGGAAAAAAAACAAAAAAAAACAAATAAACACGCATCCGTGATCTTCTGGCAAAAAATGGAAAATTCCACATTTTTGTAGATAGGAGCTTGAAAACTCTACAGTAGGGTTCTATGACACGCTGAATATGAGGTGTGATTTTCATTAAGGTTCTATAACTTTTAGGGGGTCTTTCCCCTTTTTCGAAAATCAGCCAAATTTTCTCAGGCGCGTAACTTTTGATAGGTAAAATTAAACATGATGAAACTTATATATTTGAAATCAGAATTAAAAAGCTGATTCTTTTGATGTATCTATTGGTATCAAAATTCCGTTTTTTAGAGTTTCAGTTACCATTGAGCCGGGTCGCTCCTTACTTACAGTTCGTTACCACGAACTGTTTGACATTGGGTAAAGTTCATAACTTTCAGCCCTCCCCCTGGGGGCTTCGAGGGATTAAGTCATCCTAAAAGACATAGTTATTATATTTTCGACCATGCTGAACAAAATGGCTATCTCAAAAGTTTGATCGGGTGACTTTGGGAAAAAAATTAGCGTGGGAGGGGGCCTAGTGCCCTTCATTTTTTTGGTCACTTAAAAAGGGCACTAGAACTTTAAATTTCTGTTCCAATGAGCACTCCCACGATATTCTAGGACCACTGGGTCGAAACGATCACCCCTGGGAAAAGAAAAAAACAAAAAAAAACAAAAAAACAAAGAAACACGCATCCGTGATCTTTCTTCTGGCAAAAAATGGAAAATTCCACATTTTTGTAGATAGGAGCTTGAAACCTCTACAGCAGGGTTCTCTGATACGGTGAATATGATGGTGTGATTTTCATTAAGGTTCTATAACTTTTAGGGGGTCTTTCCCCCTTTTTTCGAAAATCAGCCAAATTTTCTCAGACGCGTAACTTTTGATGGGTAGGACTAAACTTGATGAAACTTATATATTTGAAATCAGCATTAAAATCTAATTCCTCTGATGTATCTATTTGTATCAAAATACCTTTTTCTAGAGTTTCGGTTACCATTGAGCCGCGTCGCTCCTTACTTACAGTTCGTTACCACGAACTGTTTGAAAATAAAATACATGCTAAGTTAAATTTTCACTTACGATTTGGGTTTCATATTTCCCAATGAATCTTTTCATATTTCAAATGGAGGGTGAATTCTGTCCAAATGTAATTAGTAAGAGACTGATTTGAGTGACATAACGACTTTGATTCAAGGGAATTCTTTTTCTTTTATAATATAAGGTTTTTGTTTACAGTTTTCTTTTGTATGTGAATAGTGTTGTGTTTTGTTTTTTTATTTCTACATCAGTGTAACATTTCGAGGATTTTTTTTTGCGAAAACTGCACAACAGATATAAATTTCTCTCTGAAAATGTAACAGATCCTCTAAATTCTCCCCCATCCCCCATCCCATTTTTTCTCGACCAATATGTGTAGGTCCATTTTTTGTCAAATAGAAAAAAATACGTGGTTACCTTTGAAACCAAGTGGTAGCATCAAGATTGTAAAGTAGAAAAAGAAAGAGAAAAACTATAAACGTTATTTAGTGTTCAGAATTAGCAAATCGGGACTAGAAAGAGACCGACAGAAAATATCAAAACAACAAGCTAGATAGGAACTTGCTGTGGCTGGATTTGAAACTGAGATAGGATTGAAAATAGCCAAATTTTAGACGCAATTCAAATAGTAGTGTTTGACTGTTATCTACAGCTATCTTGGCTCAAAAATTTTGAATAGGTTCAAATGATCATCGTGAAAATAATTATTAACATTGTTTGTTGAAGTATTACAATAAAGAATTAAATTACTTTGCAATAGATCAAACACTTATATTGCAATACAATAATTTGCAATACTTTGCAGTATTTGAAATTACTTTGCAATAAATAGATTATGTTAGGGGGTCTTTCCCCCTTTTTTTGAAAATCAGCCAAATTTTCTCAGGCGCGTAACTTTTGATAGGTAAGATTAAACTTGATGAAACTTATATATTTGAAATCAGAATGAAAATCTGATTCTTTTGATGTATCATATTGGTATCAAAATTCCGTTTTTTAGAGTTTCGGTTACCATTGAGCCGGGTCGCTCCTTACTTACAGTTCGTTACCACGAACTGTTTGATTATTTCCTCAAAATGTACATCTTTTTTCTTATTTATTCCATTAAAATGAAACAAGAACTTTGGTATTATGTTAAATTAATAAATATATAAATAACGATTTTGTTTTCAAACGCCATAAAACGGTCATGCCGATCAGCAGCAGTTTTTGTCATAATAAGCCACTAAATATATAAAACATGAAAATCACAGCCATAGCCACTGTCATGCAAAATTATACGTTGATTTTAAATATCACAAATTCAAACTAAACAGAGTCAAACGAATAAAAAGAATAGAAGAATAATGAACTAAAGAAAATAAATATATACAATTATTGACGAATGGATGCAGAATCAAAAAACTTGACGAACGAGGGAACAAAACTACTTGCATACCGCATATGCCGTGCTGGTACCGGCTGAATTTTTGGAACCACTGGGCTACATGTCGCGGGAGCCTTTGACGTGAAGGCAGATGCTCAGGGGGGAGGATTTCACAAAGACGCGGATTTTCCAAAATACCCACACCAAATTTAAAACATAATTCGTCACGGCGTGTCGAAAGAGTATTAAGTGAAAACTGTCTTAAAAGGGAGTAATTAGGGATTTTGGGAGATTTTGACACTACCAGAAGAGCTCGGTACTGGATGCTCATGATGAAAATAAATTTTTACATCCTAAAATTTTTTTTAGGATTAAAATTTTTCTTCCCGCTTCATTCCGTGTTCTCCCATTGCCTTCCCTGTGCTTCTTAAGACAAAGTCCATGAAAATGATCCATATAAAGGGGGATAGAACATAGCCTGCTTAACTCCTGATTTAATACGAACCAGCTGCTTTCTTATCTTAACCGCAGGAGTATTGTTCTCGGTGGCCGGCGTTCACCTAAAATTTTTTACATACGAGTCTAACATCAGATGATTTCTAAGAAGTTTATTTCAGAGCTAGGTCAGGTTTGCTTCATTTTGATATTATTTAGTTTACTAGGCAACGAAATGCCGTTATTTCTAGAGATATATTGGAAGTTTTGTCAAACTTCAGAAAAACTTTTCTTTTGTGTTTCACCTGCATTATATTGAAATAAAGTTCAGAATATAATCTTTCACCATCTCTAGGCTACAAACCACTAAAAACAAGAAAAAAAAAATCCAACTCTCGGTGCAGAAGATTACTAGCATAAGAAAATATGCATAATTTTAGAGAAAGGGTTGAAATACCCCACGAAAGGTGGGTAAGTCTTGATGAAAACCGTATCCTAAAATTCAGTATTTCCAAGAACCTTCGGTCCGTGGTTTCTAGTTACTATTACGAAACATGAATTTTTTGCAGATTCAAAATGAAAATTACAAGCTTCGATGCCACTTTCAAGAGCCAAAATCAATTAAAGGGAAACTGATCTCCCTCCGAGCCATTTCTTACCCCTGGGGCCCATTCTGACTAAAGAGGGCGGGTTTCAAATTTGGGCAGGGAGTGTAAGATTACGAACAATGTTGGAGGAAAAACGTAATCGCTAAAAAGTTTAGGGTAAGGTTTTATAATAACGGACTATTCAGATAACTAAGAAATAAACTTACCTCTATAGTAAAAATTGCATCCTGAATCCAAATTTAACATGCATTTGCGTCGGAAACGAACTTTACCCCCACCGCTATATATATATCAATTCAGGGTATATATTTTCACATTAGGGGGGGGGAGGGTAAAGTTCAAACTTACCTCTATAGTCAGAATTGCGTCCTGAATCCAAATTTAACATTCATTTGCATCAGAAATGAACTTTACCCCACCTTCCTAATTACAAAATATATACCCTGAATCGGATATATATATATATATATATATATATATATATATATATATATATATAATATATATATATATATATATATATATATATATATATATATATATATATATATATATATATATATATATATATATATATATATATATATATATATATATATATATATATTATATATATATATATATATATATATATATATATATATATATATATATATATATATATATATATATATATATATATATATATATATATATATATATATATAGATATATATATATATATATATATATATATATATATATAGTATATATATATATATATATATATATATATATATATATATATATATATATATATATATATATATATATATATATATTATATATATATATATATATATATATATATATATATATATATATATATATATATATATATATATATATATATATATATATATATATATATATATATATATATATATATATATATATATATATATATTATATATATATATATATATATATATATATATATATATATATATATATATATATATATATATATATATTCAAAGCGACAAACGCGCCTTTGCTGCATTTACAGCCTTAGCGTCACAGTTGGTCATGAGTCATTTCATGATGATGTTTTTTTTTTCGTCGGGTAGTATCAAAGGGGAATTGAGGGTCTAAATAATATAGTTTCATTAGTAAGGTAACAGGATGTTCAAGCCTAACAGGACCTAATATACAAGCCTAAGAACTGTCTTAGTATTGCAGACTATCTCAGTATCTTCCTATCTCAGTATGTATTAGATAATTATTACATGAACTTTCTTAGTATGCAGACTAAGAAGACTTCAAAGTTTTCTATTAAAGATAATATGCTCGCCACACTAACGTAAAAATAGGGTGATGATACTTATGAGTAGAATATTCATATTTTCGAAGACGATTTATTACCAAAAACACCATAAAATATACGTTGTTTCTAGTAACTCGCAGATAAGGCAAACTAGCAAAATTACCAAACTGCGGTTTATCTACCGAACTGTCCTGAAATTATTCTCAATCGTTGTATTTGAGTCATCTGTAACTCGCCCTTCAGTTTTTGGAGCTGGTACCTGCCAATTGGAATATCAGACATGAAGTGGGAGGGCGAAATTTAAGTGCAATCAGTTGCAAAAGCTTACTTTTTAGTGAGAAAATAAGAAAATTATGACTAGTAAATCAACACGTTTACTTGTATTTTTTTCTCAGTCTTTCTTTTTTCATTGGTTTCATAGTTGGTTTACCTTTATATCACTTAAGTGGCAAAACTTTCTTAGAATTTCAAATAATCTTCCAATCATTTCACGCCTAACTATAGAATGCAAAAAATAAGATGATTTATATTTTTATTTTTATTTCAGTGGATTCTTATTTTTGGGCTTAAAATACGTGCTTTGTAGCACCGTTTTTCCACATTAAATTAGTGTAATCGTAATAAAGATATAATTGAAGAGTTAATATTTTTAGAACTTAAAATGAAAATATCAACAAATAACAGATTTTGCTTTCCCTTTTTTCTTCAAATCAGCTTTTCAGAATTTTTTTTTAACTCTTCGTGATGAGAAAACAAGTTTATCTGAAACATAAGCTGAATTCAATGAGAAGTAGGTAAAAATTATATTTTCTCACAATCGATGATCTCAAATCGAGGATATACATCATATTTACAGAAGGATACATCATTAATATTTGAAGAACGGCTAACCGTATCAAGGTGAAACTTCCGGGGCATTATGAGGAGATTTTCAACACTAACATCCTCATCCTCATCCTCAAGACCTAGTTTCTAAAACTTTCAACTGCGTTGAACAAAATGGATATCTCAAAATTTTTATTGCATGTGATTGGGGAAATGGTGGTCGTAAGAGGGGGGTTAGTTGCCCTCCTATCATTTTCAACCATTAAAAAGGACACTAGCCAATTCAATTTCAAATGGACACTAGCCAATTCAATTTATCTGAAACATAAGTTGATTTGATAGAGAAGTAGGTAAAAATTATATTTTCTCACAATCGATGATCTCAAATCGAGGATATACATCATATTTACAGAAAATTAAGAGTTTAGGTGGGATCCAAATGCTGTTTCCAGAGAGAATGTAATGATTAAAAAAAAATGTCTTTTAAATTCAAATGATTCCTTCTGTTCAGGTTTGTCTGCTTTCTTAATTTCCTACAAATCGTAGCTAATAATAAGGAAAAAGGATTACCTATGCCGTCAGCAATACATGCCAAAGTCTGTTCAGTGTACTGAGAACAGCTGACATGACTCTTCAAGTCGTCAGTTGGGATACTGTACTCTCCACGGCAAATATCCTGGCAGATATCAGGTATTCCTTCAGAGAGACAACAAGGTACATGATTTCTTCCATCTGAAAAATTAATTTGATTAAAAATCCATTTAATTTAAGTCAGAAAAATTCGGTTCAAAATGGAGTTCTAGCTGTGACATTGAAATGTAATTCTAGTTCTAGTAGAGAAACACAAAAATTGGGGTAGGGAAATAGTGATCTGCTCGTTAAGTTTAAATAGGTCAGGCTTTTTTTCTCTCTGTTTCTGTCTTTTGCTCATTCTTTTTTATTTCTCTTCTCACTGCATTCACACGAGGATGAAAAAAGGCATAAGGGAGAGGAAAAAATTGACATTCATCTATTCTTTAAAGATCAGAAACGTACAAGGTTTGTTGGGTAAAAATATGACGTTTTTTTAAGTACTTAGAAAATTCCTGCTCAAACTTGGCTCAATTTCATTTTTTTTTCTTTTTTTGCAAAACTATTTTAGATATTGCCTGAAAACATGAGAGGACAATACGAATTATTCTGCCTCTTGGTGGTAAATTTAAATAGCCCAATAAAATTTTCCAGTTGGAATCTGAACTGCTGAAAAAGTGATTTTTCTGGCCGTAATTTTTCTTTTTTAAAATTAAAAACAATTTTGGGAGGTCTTAAGAACAGTCAAAAAAGTTTCCTAAACCTATTTCAGTGCAGAAACAATATTTTCTTTTTAGAGGGATCTAGTTGTAATTTCAGTCACTTTGTAAAGAAAAAAAAATTCAATGAAAAAATGAAAAGTAAGCTTTTATCGTACAAAAATTATTTGAAAAAAACTACGTTTTCTAAAGAGTTAAAGAGGCTGAGTTACAAGGTCGAACCTTAAAACGTACAGGGATTAGGAGGCACAGTTGGGGGGCTGCCGCCCCCCAAACCCCCCGCTTTCGCAGCCTTTAAATAAAAAAAAAAGTTTTTTAAACTGAAAGTAAGGAGCGACATTAAATCTTAAAACGAACAGAAATTATTCCGTATATGAAAGAGGCTGTGCCCTCCTCAACGCCTCGCTCTTTACGCTAAAGTTTTTATTGTTTAAAAAAAGAGTTGTGAGAAAGTCAAACTTTAGCGTAAAGAGCGAGGCGTTGAGGAGGGCACAGCCTCTTTCATATACGGAATAATTTCTGTTCGTTTTAAGATTTAATGTCGCTCCTTACTTTCAGTTTAAAAAACTTTTTTTTTTATTTAAAGGCTGCGAAAGCGGGGGGTTTGGGGGGCGGCAGCCCCCCAACTGTGGCTCCTAATCCCTGTACGTTTTAAGGTTCGACCTTGTAACTCAGCCTCTTTAACTCTTTAGAAAACGTAGTTTTTTTCAAATAATTTCTGCACGTTTTTGTACAGTTTATTACTTATTATTGCTCCTTGTAACTCAGCCTCTTTAACTCTTTAGAAAACGTAATTTTTTTCAAATAATTTAAAAAAGAAACTGGGTTTCTTTTTAAAGTTTGAATTCAGTATTAAAAAAATTGTTCTGATGGTGAATCGAACCCGGGTTTACCGCCTGAAAGTCTGGAATGTAACCGCTAGACTATACAGACACAACAGTAATTGTTTTTTAGTATATGGAAGCTATTTTCGACGCAAGCAAATTCCCAAAAAACTTGATATTTGGTTTTTGGAAAACAGGGAAGGAGTGATAAGATTGAGCTGAAATTTCGAGGATAAGCTCCCAGGCCCCAGGAAAGATTATCCTCCAAATTTCAGCCCGATCAGACAACGTTAAAGGGGGGTTGTGGTCGGAAAAATTAACATGGGCTAATATAGGAAAACAAGGTTTTTCGTAAATGTAAATTCGGGGGATAATTTTTTCGGTCTGAAAATATCAAAAGGCCCTAACAGGTCGAATTCTGCTTCAAATGAGTCCTCATTCAACCGGATCCGTTGCCAACTGTGGCCTGTAGGCGTGGCTAAGAAAAAAAAAAGAAATGAATTTTAAGTGGCTATATTTGGTTTTTTGAAAACAGGGAAGGAGTGATCGGATTGAGCTGAAATTTCGAGGATAAGCTCCCGGGCCCTAGGAAAGCTTAACTTCTAAATTTCAGCCCAATCGGACAACGTTAAAGGGGGGCTGTGGTGGGAGGGTCCAAACTTCCGGCCCAGTTTACCCCATGAAGATAAAGTCGGAGGAGGATGAAATTTTGGAAGTTTCTTAGTTTGAGCTTGGGCTACAAAATGCGATTACCGCTGTCTCTCTGCGACCTCTAGGACCAGAAATCGCTTAACATTGTGGTGGGTCGCCTCTTTATAGAGGCACAAGTGTGCCTCCTTGACTAGGACAATTTCCCAAGGAATCTTTCTCCACGATAGCATTAGCTTTCTAAAATTAGCTTTCTAAACTATAGCTTTTTTATCTAAAATTTCTTAGATTGTTTCTAAATACCAAGCAAAACAACGAAACAAACCGCAATGACGAACAAGCCATGTAAAGATCGATGCAATTAAAATTACTTATCAATGCAATTCCTGAATCTCAAAGTGCAATTTCAGTTATTTGATTATTTGTTATTTTCTGGTATTTTCTGTTATTTCTGTATATTATGTTTGTTATTTGAGATTGGTTCTGTTATTTCTGTTATACTACGTTTGTTATTTGAGATTTGTTATTTTGTGTTATATTCTGTTTGTTGTTTGAGATTTTTTATTTCCTGTTATTTCTGTTATATTAGCCTATGTTTGTTATTTGAGGTTTGTTATTTTCTTTTATTTCTGTTATAATATGTTTTTTATTTAAGGTTTGCTATTTTCTACTTTGTTTTCATTCTTTGCTTCTCCATTACGTACACAACTTGCCGCTTACAATCAAGTCAGTTTTTTTTCTATTTCATTAGTTCTCTTTTCTGTTGTGTATTTACTGTATAACAACTTAATAAAAAAAAAAAAATTGGCTATCACAGCAACGTTTTCTGAGTGACCCTAGAGCCGTGATACCCAACGTGGGGCACATGCCCGATCAGTGGGGTATGATAATATTTATGTGGGTGATGGGTAGGACGTAAACCCTTTAAGCGACAATAATCTAGAGCCATAGTTTAAAAACAAAACGTTTTTCATGTAAATGACGTCTTATTCACATACATCTAAAGAGCAAAACAGATACATGATAGTATTGCAAAGACGTCATGCATTGCATGAAGGGTATTGCCTACAGAAAAAAAAAATCATTCGCGTAAAATACACCTAGCGGACAACTTGAGAATTCAGGACAACTTGAGAAGCGGACAACTTGAGAATTCAGGACAACTTGAGAAGTGGACAACTTGAGATACTAAGTTAATTGCCTTTTAAACTTTCTTCAGGTGAATACGCGTAAAAAATTGGGACACTTATGTATTAGCCAGAAAAGGCGCGAGAAGTGAAGTTTGGTTAACGATAATGAAATAAAACAAAAAAGTATGAAAATATAATAGTTTTGACACAAACTTGGGCTATATATTTGCACATTAGGGGGGTGGGGGTAAAGCATAGCATATAATAAATACATAACCTAACCTAGGTACCTTTTTTGCCCCACAGCCCCAAAAAACTAAAGTTTAAACATTGTTCACGGAGAGAGAAACCCCTGTTTGCCAAGCGCGCCAAAGAAATTCTCTTGATGAAGAAGCTGCTTGACTAGTTTCTTGTATCATGTTCACTATACAATTTGTCGCGTTTTTTCTGGCTAATACATAAGTAACAAATTTGGGTAAAAAAATTTAATATAACGAGGGGGCATCAAGATTTTAGAAATGGCAATATGGAGCATGGCCCAAAATTGGTTGGGAACTACTGCCATCGAGTAACCTCCAATCCTATCCCAATTTTGCTATGTGTCCCTATGGAAAGGGGCATTCAATTTTCTAATCACATTTTTTCTTAATGGCTCTCTCATTCATGACCTTTTTCATTTCACATATAAAAAAAAACAATCTAAAAGCTGAGCTGGAAAAACCGGATCCATATTAGATGGAACTATAAGTATTCCAGTAGTACAAAGCGCTTCCAAGAACTAATCCTACTTGGACAGAATTCCAATCTACCTTAAAGGACCCCTTCGAAAAAAGAAATGATGAAAGAGCAAAATTAAGCCAGTTCAGTTTGGCGGACAAATTGGAAGGAAGAGAGAAGTAAAAAAGTCATTGACAAGTTAAAACCGTGGCAAGCGTGGCGGAACCGTGCGGAGCACGTAGCGTTCTGTGATGTATACCAGGCGGTGGTAAGTGGGCACCCCTCGAATTAGGTAAGGGTAGCTGTGATGTTTCTGCATGCTGCCTACGAATTTCAAAGTGTTTTTGCAAATCTTTTTACACAAATTAAATAAGTCACTCAGTTTGCGTTTCCCGCAAATCGCAGCATGTGGGAACTAAGGTTAGCTAGACTTTATTAAACGTGCATCCAACGTACAGCAACGACCCCCTTGTACACCTTCTGTTAAAATGCTGCCTCTACTTACAACTGGCAGCCCTTATTCTAGCAGCTTTTCTAAATTATCTGGCCTTACTTTGTATGCCTAGCGTGTTTAATTAGCCACTGGTGGCCTCTGCAGGGTTTTACTAACCAAAAGTTGGAAAATAAAAAGAAATAAAGAATAAGCGAAATTAAGCCAGTTAGACCACCTTGTACAGACTTCTAAAATTTATGTACGTATAAATTTTATTATTTTATATATATATATATATATATATATATATATATATATATATATATATATATATATATATATATATATATATATTATATATATATATATATATATATATATATATATATATATATAATATATATATATATATATATATATGTATATATATATATATATATAAATAAAATATATATATGATGCAATAATATATACATTTGACACAACGTTCATTATAGCTCTAGACAGCGGGATCAAACCATGTTTTTGGTAGATAATTCCTCAGGAGAACACCATATTTTCACCAATATTTTTCAAGCACCCCCGAACGTACCAATTAGTGATTTAAAATTATTGTTTTTAAGGCTATGAAGCTAAAAAATGTATTTGCCCGTCAAATATCTATGCATCAAATTAATTTTTAATAACAATTTAAACGTGTTGATCATTTACAAATATTACACATTCAAAGTACAACTTTTTTTTTTTTTAATTCAAATTAAACAGAACTAACCAAAGATCCTGTCCGAGGACTGGCATAAACAGTGAAAAAAAATCCGTAGCATATATTGTTTTGTAAAGACCGGAGAAAAATTGTTGTCCTCTTCCCCAAAAACTGTAAGTTCTCTTACCCTCCCCCTCCAAAAAATTGTATACAATTATTTAAAAAATTTGACTGATCCAAGATCTGAACCTAAGTTACTACAGCCACAGCAAAGAGTCCTTACGGCTAGACTACTATGTATTATATAATAGAGTTTTTCTTTAGTTTTTGCTGCAGCCAATCACCCGTTTATTCCATGCTAGGAATTTATGACAATAAGATACCTCAAAGTTCTATCATCTCTCGATGCAGCTTTTTTATTCTCTTTCGTATTATGAATCTACAAAAGCACGCTCAAATAACCAATAGCTTTGAATTGAGCCTTTAAACAACTCTCTACGATGTTGCCGTTGCCTGATAGTTCCAGTGGCGACAGCTGAGGGAGAGTATCATGTGTCTGTGCCACCCTAGTTCTTTGCCCCTCATCCCCCTTACTATTCTTAATTAACATAGCCAAAGTAAAAACGACATCCACAGGGATATATCAACCTATAAAAGGGCTAAAGTGAACCTCAATTTCGCGGCATGAACACTTAATTCCAGGATATGCCTTCGTTTCCTAAATGGTTCTGCATATTCTATAATAGCAGGAAACATCATTTTCCACTTGGAAGAAATTGGTCTTCCGCATCGTCTATTCTTTTAATACAGACAACGAAATGGACTACTTTCCGTTTATGAGGATGCCAAGAAAAGTTACTAGTGGTAATTTCTGGAAAATAGAAATAACTTTTCGGAGAAAATTGGTATTGAATCGGTTGACATTTAGTGTCAGTCACTGATGATCTACTGCCCTTATTTTTCATAATAATACGTTGTATTTTGGGGAATGCAAACAAAACGTTACTAACTACCTAATAAAGAATTCACACAATAATTTACAATACATGAGTTTAAAATAGGTAACTGATACCTATTGTTCATTACTCTGACAATCAAACCAATTAGTTCAAGTGCATACCAACAAAGTTACTAGTTTTTTAAAACAAGTCCAACATGTCCAACAACGTTACTAGTTTTCAGGAAAATAGAAATAAATTTTAGGAGAAAAATTGGTATTTAATGAGTTGATATTTAGTAGCAACACTTAGACGCAGTTAATTTTAGACTTTTACAGTGAGAGAAGGAGGTGATACCCAAACTCTTGTTTGTAGTGATTTTTTTTCGTTTCAAGCTTGATTTGCATAGTCAATTTAAGTTTCCCACGTTTTAAGATTTATTTATTCATTTACATTAATATCTATTGTATTTTTGTTTGCATTGATTGTTTATTTAATTTCTTTTCGTTTTAAGTTTCATTTGTATTTTAGTAGCCAAATATTTTCTTTTCGTTTTAAGCTTGATTTTCATATTCAATTTAAGCATTACTCGCTTTAAGATCTATTTATTCATGTATATTATTACTTGTTGTATGTTTTTTGCTAGGATTGTTTATTTAATTTCTGTTCGTTTTGGGTTTCATTTATTCTTTAATAGTAATTTCTGGTTGTTTTGAGTTTGAATTATAACAGGTATTTGTATCTGCTGAGCTTAAGTTTAAAATGGCCTTTACTTTTCTTTGAAAAACTTATTTTTCGGAAAGTTTTTTTTTTAATTAATTGTGTTAATAACATAATAACTATTAATAACTATTAGAACTTAGACAAAACAACATTATAATATAATTTTCAGTTTTCAGTTTCTTTCTCTCTGGTTTTAGTTTTGAAAATTGGATTCCTGTTACTTCAGCAGAATTTCAAGCCATATCAATGGTTTTTTTTTCAAATTTAGGAAATGCATTTGTAGATCTTTGAAACTTCATAAATTGGGATTGAGTAAAGTTGGGAAGCTGAAAAATTCTTGTACTTCATTTAAGTAGAAGATCTATTTTTCAGCGTTTCATTTTTATACCTCAAAGATTTTTAGCGATCACCAAAGGTCAGTGCCTTCTAAAGGAAGAAGGAGTGGAGATGGATACTTCAAAATACCTTCCCGGTACATACTTTAGTCTGTAGATCCATCTCTGAAAGTTTCATTTTCCTAACCTACCCCCTTTCCGAGATAGCAAAAAGCATCCCGTCTAGAATCTTATAAAAAATATTAAAGTGAAACAAAAGTTGAACAATCCCAAAAAATAAAATAAAATGTTTAATGGACAAGACTATATTAGGTGTCACCCCCGAGCGAATCACTTTCCTGATATTAAAACGAATTGTTTAAGTGATGTGGCAAACAAAAGCTTCTAATTTTCGGAAAGTATAAAGAATTTTTAGGAAAAAAAGTTGCATTGATTGAGTTTACATTAATTTTCAAATTTACTTACCTGATTTTCTAGCATTTTATTTCTGTTTATGGGAATGCCAACTGAATGTTACGAATTATTCGGAACTTAAATATTTTGCATGATTTTGTTAAATACGAAAACAGGTTACATTAAGTATCAGCCTCATATGATTCATTGGCCTAATTACGAACAAGTTATTTCATTTACATGAGGTGCCAGCAAAAAGTTATTAATTTCTTAGAAAATACAAATAATTCTTTGGGTGAAAATTTGTATCTAATGAGTCAAAATTACTGTTTTCCACTGCCTAATTAAGCTCTTAAAATACTCAGAAGCTGTTCCATTCAAAAATGCACTAACTAACTCATTTACATGAGGTGCCAGCAAAAAGTTATTAATTTCTTAGAAAATACAAATAATTCTTTGGGTGAAAATTTGTATCTAATGAATCAAAATTACTGTTTTCCACTGCCTAATTAAACTCTTAAAATACTCAGAAGCTGTTCCATTCAAAAATGCACTAGCTCTATTTTTTACTTGCAAAAATGATTGCAATAAAATTCATGGTATACAGCAAACATCTTACAAATTCTCGTAGCCGACATGCAATCACAATTATGACGCATAAATGTGTCGTTTATGCCCCAGGTTCAGGTTAGTGACATCTATAAGTACAAAAACCAAAATTTATGAATGACAGTGTTATTTATCTATTTTAACATTATAATTATACTACAGAAGAGGAAAATTGACGTTGCAAGGAACTAGTTTGAAAAAAAACTATAGCAACAAATTTTGAGCCCTCCTAGCCAAACGATTAGCGCTCCAGACTTGTTAACCTAAGGACAGAGGTTCGAGTCCTGGTGTCACTGATTATTTGGCTTAGGACGGGGGGCAATGGTTTGACTATGTAAGCTCAGCCAGAGACGACACAGCTCAAAATTGGTACCTGGAGATATCTGGGGGGAAAACTCGGGAAGTGTCGGATAATTTTCCCCCAACCACGCATTGCACTCCCGGCCGAAGGCGGTGGTATCGGGATCGGTATCGGTATCGGTGGCCGAAGATCGGCATCTGCGCAACGCAGACCATTGGTCAGCATGCGGAAAAATTGAGGAAATTTGCATTTTAGCGTCAATATAACTGGTTAAGCCAGAAATTATGAGCCTGATACGTAATTAGCGCTCTGGTCACGTATAAATTTGACTTTATCGACAACTGCGACAACAATGCGGCCTGGGCATTCAAAATGTCAATATTATGACCTACGAGACATAAACTTTTTTAAAAGTTTTGTCAACATGCAAAAAAGACCATTGGTCAACATGCGAAAAAATTGAGGAAATATGCATTTTAGCGTCAATATAACTGGTTAAGCCAGAAATTATGAGCCTGATACGTAATTAGCGCTCTGGTCACGTATAAATTTGACTTTATCGACAACTGCGACAACAATGCGGCCTGGGCATTCAAAATGTCAATATTATGACCTACGAGACATAAACTTTTTTAAAACTAGATAGTGTCAGGCTAGATGTCTATCTTGGTTTAGGGTAAAACGAGATGTCGGGCACAAAAACGGCGCACTAAATAGCATATATTTTATAAGAGAGCCCATAACGCTGTATCCGCGGATAATTTTGACTTTGTCGACAACTGGGACTACAATGCGGCCTGGGCATTCAAAATATTAATATTGTGACCTACAAAATATAAACTTATTAAAACTAGGTAAATAAAAGTTCAAATAGGGGCAAAATCCTTTTAATAGACAGTGATAAATTTCACAAAAAATACTAGATATTTCGGTCACATATGACCGACAAGTTATAAAAGTTTTAACTTTTATTTATCGTCATGGAAAGGCAGTGTAGTCTTCGAAATTATCTAAAACTAGGTAGTGTCAGGCTGGAAGTCAATCTAAGCTTAAGATAACATGACATATTGGGCACAAAGGCGGCGTACTGCATAGCATATATTTCATAAGAGAGCCCGTAAAAAACCTTTCACTTCTTTTTTTATTATGATTAAGGACAAATAATTGGTACAAGTTGGTGATTATCTCTTTCTTTGTTTCTGAAAAGAATAGGAATTCAATAAAAATGGCAAGGAGAATTCAAATCATTCCTTAGAAATTCTATGTATTTACTTCAATAGATTCAGAAGTTCAACAACATCGGTTTTTAGGAGGAATCAATTTAGGTTTTCCTCAAATCTCACCAACCATTTCTATCAAAGTGTTTTGTAGAATTGGTTTTCGTATTGATTCTTGTGAATCAATTAAAGCCGACAGAACAAATTGCCAGATTAAAGCCAGAACATTAAAGCCGAGGAACAAATTGAATTGGAGACCATGTCCAAATAACTTTGAAAGCAAAGCTGCTTTCTTAGCAAGCCGGTGGCAGGAGGGGGTGAATTTTACCCTTGAGGGGGTGGAAAAACTCTGAAATTCTTAAAAAGGAACGTGCAAAAGGCCAGGACAGCTTTTGGCACAGCAACAGCTACAACCTAGTAAAGAGCGAGCCATGGTCCATAGTAGCTGACAACTAAAAAAACAGACTTTTGAATAGAGGTTATATTTAAGAGTAAATCAATCACGTTTGACACAGAGTCAGGAATGGTAACTATTATCCATGTTAGCCTTCAAATTAAAAAGTAATGAAAAAAAGAAATTATGCAAATTTCGAAAACGAGCCTGAAAACACTCGAAAAGTGTGGCACATCCAAAAAAAATATGCCATTGGAGATTCCTTTAACCGGAGATTCTCAGCCCTCAAGATCAGAATTTAGTTAGGCTGGCAATGATATTATTTTTTTCTTATTTAAACGGTGCTAGGTGGAGGGGGGGCATCGTTGAGCGTTTTTTAACCACTTATTTGCAATTTAATTCTTATTTATTCATTCTTGTTATAATTTATACATAATATTTAAAAAATAAAACTTTTTGACAGAACATTTAAAGAGACTCTATTTTTAAAGCAAGATTTTTTTTTAAATCCTAAGAATCTAAACTGGACTTTCTCAAGTAGATTCTAACTCATAAATTTGCATAAATGGAATCCGATTGTAAAGCTGACACTTAAAGATGTAAAACTGAACAAAAGTGTTGGGAAGTATATTTTCCCACTACTTGACTAAAAGTTCCCACGGTGGAGATAGTTCTAGTTTTTGAAATACTTAAGAACCAACAAATAAATTGAATAGACAGCGACGAGCTTTTATTTTTAAAAGGAAAGCCATGAGCCGCGGCAACCCAAAAGACATTAGAATTAAAGTGAATCTGTTTTTTACTTTCATGGTTGCAACAGGCTGCACTGCCGTGGGTATGATTGGTATACCTACAACAATTGTTTAGAAAAAATAAGAAAACAATAATTATTATAAAAAATTGACCAAAGGATAAAAAAGTGGAATAAATACTGAAAACAAATGAAGTGTTAATCTCCAAATATGCTAAAACCTATTTTTTTCTTTTTTAATATTTTATTTTTTTGTTTCTGGCTGCCTGGTAAAAATTAACGAATCCTTTCAGGGTTCCATACCTACAACAATTTTTTAGATGAAATATGAAAAAAAAACTTTTTTATTTTAACAAATTGACCAAAGAATAAAAAAGTGGAATAAATACTGAAAACAATTGAGGTGTTAATCTCCAAATATACTGAAACCTAATTTTTTTCTTTTTTAATATTTATTTTTGTTTCTGGCTGACTGGTCAAAATTAACAAATTCTTTCAGGGTTGCAGGTTCCTGGAAAAAATTTTCAAGCTAGAAGGAAACAAAAAAAAATTCTAATTTAGATAACCGACCAGTAATTTAAGGATCCATGTACCATAGCACAATCAAAATGGAATTTGCAAAGGAAGCAATTACTGTATTTTGAATGAGAACTAAAAGGCAAATTTAGTGGTTATTAGGCACATTTAAGGCACATTTTGTGGCACATAGGAGTTATTAGGCACATTTTGAAAGAGCACTAAAAGGCACATTTAGTGGTTATTTATGTTAGGCACATTTAGGCACATTTAGTGGTATATTTATCTTTTACCAAGCTTTCCTCACCCACTCCTTCTATACAAAGTGGCCAGGGGAAAAATAAACAAATAAAAAATAATTCATTGAAGGTGTGTCGCTTTATATTTCAGCAGCGCTACATCAATACCTCTGAAAAACCTAAACTCTGAAACCTAATCAAATAGTTCGAGGTAACGAACTGTAAGCAAGGAGAGATCAGGCTCAATAGTAACCGAAACTTTAAAAAAACAGAATTTCGATACCAATAGATGTATCAAAATAATCGGATTTTTATGCTGATTTCAAATATATAAGTTTCATTAAGTTTAGTATTAAAGGATACCCATTAAATGTTATGAGCCAGAGAAATTTTGCCTTATTTTCAAAAAAAAGGGGGAACCCCTAAAAGTCATAGAATCTTAATGAAAATCACATCATCTTGAGGTTTCAAGCTCCTATCTGTAAAAATGTGGCATTTTTTGTTTTTTTTTTTTTTTTTGCCAGAAGAAAGATCACGGATGCGTTTGTTTTTTTTTTTTTTTTTTTTAGTGGCGATGGTATCGACAATCGTCCTAGAATAGGGTGAGAGGGCTCATTCAATCGGAAATTAAAAGTTCTAGTGCCCTTTTAAGGTGACCAAAAAATGGAGGGCAGCTATGCCCCCTCCCAAACCCATTTTTTTCAAAATCGTCAAATCAAAATTTTGGGATACCCTTTTGTTAAGGAAAGTAGAAAGGCCGAATAAATATGCCTTTGGAGATATTATGACCCCCCACAGCCCCTGGGAAAAGGTCTTTAAATTAGAAAATTTGCCTATTGTTTACATATAGTATTTATTGTTGGGAAGTATGCATACATATTTGGGGTTTTTTTTTGGGGGGGGGGAATAATTTTCTGCTGGTGGTATTTTCCACGGGGATATTTTTACACGGAAATGGAAGTTTCCAAGGATTGAATTTTTCAGGGGAAATTTTACACCGGTGAAATTTGCCAAAATTCCTATACGGGATTCTTCTTATGTCTTGCTTTCTCTTTGTCGATTCAATTTTACGTCTGGAGATGTTAAGGGTAAGTGCCCGGGTAAATTTTCACCAGGACTGAATTTTTTAGAGCAGTGATTATCAAACTTATTTAGACACTATACCCCTTTTTACCCACAAAACATTTTAGGTACCCCTTCTCAGTTACCGATAGGCCTGCTAAGTAAACTATAGCTAAAATAGAAATAAAATTACCAGTCCGAGATTCAAAGGGTTGGTTTATTTTTTTTGTTGGCTGGCCGTGTACCCCCTACAAATTTTTGTGTACTCCCAAGGGGTACGCGTGCCATAATTTGAGAACCACTGGTCTAGAGAATAAATCGGTCAGGAAGAGGGATTTATCCGGGGAGGTGGTGCCAGATTTCCTGACATTATTTAAAAACGATCAGAAATTAAATACAAAAACAAGTTTTTTTCAACTGAAAGTAAGGAGCAACATCAAAACTTAAACCGAACAGAAATTATTATGTATATGAGGGGGTTGTTCTTCTTCAACATCTCGCTCTTTACGCTAAAGTTTGATTTATGTCCCAATTCTTTAAAGAACGACTTGTGAAGCACTATGTTCGTGTAATTAGAACAATAAGAAGCTTGTTTTAAAAGTTCCAAAAAAAAACTTTAGCGTAAAGAGCGAGGTGTTGAGGAAGAGCAATTCCCGTCATATATGTAATAATTCTCTGTTCGTTTTAAGTTTTAATGTTGCTCCTTACTTTCAGTTGCAAAAACTTTTTTTTTTGTTTAATAACTTCTAGGAAGGACCTGTTGTCTGCAGGAGAAAGATGTTTAGGCATTCAAGATAGGGCAAAAATAATTTGAATCCAAAAGCTTCGTATGTCATCTACTTCTGTGAATGAGAAAATAGAACACACTTTTCGCCTTTACCTTGGCAATTAGAACACAAATACTAGAATATAAGCCACGAGCCACTATGGGTTTCATATCCATGGTAATATAAGCCATTTATACATGGTAATACAGGCACCCAAGGCTATTTTTTACAGAACTTCTGCAGGAGGGGGAGGGGGTATTTTCCACGGGAACAAGATTTGTGGGGAAGAAAATTCTCGGGGTGAACTTTCAAGGGAAAATTTCCCAGAATTCCTATACGAAGCTCCTTTGGCGACTCAATTTTACATGTGGAGATTATCCGAGGGAACTGTCAGCGGGGAATTTTCAGTGGGGTTAGAATTGTCTGGGGAATTTTTCTGATGGGGGGAGGGGGGTTTCCTGCTTATAAATTCTCGTTCCTAAGAAAATTTGCACGGAGAAAGTGGGGGGATTTCCAGCGGGATTTGAAAAACGATCCGACATTAAATAAAAAACAATTTTTTTCCTAATGAAAGCAGACTAAGGAGAATTTTCCAGGCGGAACTGTCTGCAGGAAATTTCCCAAGGGGGGGGGGGTGTATACAACAAGAATGTAATTTTACAGGAGAATTTTCCAGGGGGATTTTCGCGAGGGAGGAACTCCCATTGAGGATTTTTTTTATTGGTGGTTAATTTTGAGGCGGGAAAGTTCCCGGCATTGTTTGAAAACGATCAGAAGTTAAATAAAAAAAATTACTCAACTGAAAGTAAGGAACAAAATTAAAACGTAAAAAGAAGAGAATTTTTCTGTACATGAGGGGTTCTCCCCCTCTTCAATTCCTCACTCTTTACGCTAAATTTTTACTTTTTGGCCCAATTCTTAATGAAAGACTCTAGAAACACAAGAGCCGTTTGATTGGAATAATAAGCTTCCTTAAAGTACTAAAAAGCTTTAGTGTAAAGATTGATGGATTGGAGAGTGGAAAGCCCCCTTCATAAACGAAATAATTTCGGTTCGTTTTAAGTTTTAACACTGCTCCATACTTTCAGTTAAAGAAGCTTCTTTTGTGGACAAAATTTAAATTAATCCAAAAACAAACATTCTGAAAATTATTACACAAAAATTTGTGTTTGAAAAGATTATGGGAGATTAAAAAGAGTAGATTCCTCCCACACTTGTAGCAAGTTTGAAAGTAGATTTATTAAAATTGATTCTTAAAAATTCTATATTTGATGGTCAATATTCCTTTTTTTTACTTTTGGTATTTAATCTTTATTTTTAGAAAATGTCCATAATGACCTAAAAAGTTGGGTATTAAGATCTCAGTTTCTGAAAAAGAACGCAATGCCGAAGCTTGGGAAAATGCCATAAACGCCAAAGGCTAGATAGCGCTGACGTTTTTTGTTTTTTTGTTTTTTTGTCGACATTAGTGCCAGTTTCTGCTCTTGTAAGTTAGTTATCCACGCTCTTTGCATATTTATTCTTTCATTTTCGTTTTCGTTTCATTCATTTTTTCCTTTTTATTTTTTTCATTTTATTTCGAACTTAGCTTTGTTCGTGAACCAGATTACATTTGTTAAAATTTGTTTTATTTTATCCTTTTACAACGAAAAGTCCGTAGAAAACATGGAAAAAATAGTTACTTATTTTTAAAACAAGTTTCGATTATTCTCTAAAAGAAATCTAACTAATATCATTTTAAATATGGATGATTAAACTAATGAATCCAACAATTTATGCATCATCCATGTGGTGCGAAACAGAGCTATATGCTCGTCGAAAAATTTTAAATTTCTCAGAGAACCTTAAAAATAGTCAAAAAAGCTGAAAAGAATTTTTTAGAATATGCTTCTTACAATTGAAAGAAAATCGCTTTTAAAAGGTCGCTTTTATGATTTGAAGGCTCTTCGTCTGTTCGATCATCAATATGTTTTTGTATTGAAGCAACAGCCAGAGATTATAGCAGAATAAAGTTTTTCATCTAACGAACAGCCGAATATCATAAAAAAGATTATTTATATAAATTTTTAAAAACTTATTTACAAGAATCCAAGTAAATTATTGCCAAACATCTTACGAATTATTTAAAATCTCTTTTACAATTAAAAGGCTGTTCTTCCGCTCCGTCATCAATATTTTTTTCGTATTGAAGCAGCAGCCGAATTTTGTAGCAGAGTAGACCATTTCATCTAACCACAGCGAACACTACGATGGTTCGGACACCTACTTCGAATGCCTCCACACATACCTGCGAAAACGATCCATGACTTCGACCCTGTCAAAGCCGGTTGGAAGCAACCTCGCGGTCGACCGAAGAAACGATGGTCTGACAGCCTGTCCGAGTTCCTGGCGATGGCAAATATCAGGTTGAGCGATGTGCAAACGCTTGCCATGGACCGAAGTGGATGGAGGAGGCAGACGTCACTCTCTACGCCGAGCAGCGCCCGGCAGGAGACATAAGTCAAGTAAGTCAAGTAAAGACAGCCGAATATTATTATAAATTTACTTACCTGCCATGCATCTTACTATTTGTTTAAAATCACTTTCACAATTAAATGGCTCTTCGCTTGTTTGACCGTCAATAATTTTCCTGAGATTACAGAAGCCTAAACATTTTTCAGAAACATTCAGATCCCGACAGCATTCGGTGAATTCGTGGTCTAAGTTCACATCCGAGTTTAGAGTGACGTTCGAAAATGTGGATAACGGTCCTGGAGGTTGCAGACTGATCGATATTACTATAAACATAAAATACGATATAAATAAGAAGCTAAGTACAATCATTTTAAACATGTCGAAAGGCTAAAACAGACGTAACGTCTGCACGTGCCACTTTAATAAGAATTAGATTTTTACGGGTTACCTGTGATTAACATGATGGGTTGAAAAACAAAATGAAAAATAAGAGGTTTATTTTACATGGATATTATAAAATTGAATGCAGAAAGGGGGATGTTTTGGGGACAATGCGATCAAAGCTTGAGGTCACAATCACAATCACGTCTGTGTCCACCATTCGTATGAGAATCGACGCATCTCCTTGCAAGACTGCGTCACAAGCGTGAAGCATCGGTCATTATGGGTTCTTGGGTGATCAGTAGTCTGTAGCTATGGCTACTTCATTTTAAACTTTAGGTCAAACATGAAAGATCTAACTGGGTTGCAGAGCAACACTACCATTTTCGTTCGTTTCAGTGTAGTTTGTTCTGTCTTCTCGTGAGCAGTGACCTGTACCAGTGATCACTTTGGGTCAAGCTTAAAATGACTAATCGGGCAGCAGAGCAACACTACTACTATCGTTTTCTAAGTGTTGTTTGTTTGTTGGATTTTTTTTTCATGATCTTTGGCTCGCAGATGTAACCACTTTAGGTCACATGTCCGATCGGGTTTTAGCGCAACAATAAACTTCAAAGAAACTAAAAAAACAAAAATTAAAAAAAATCTCTTAGGGATTATCTAATGTTTTATTTGTGTTATATAGAACGTGGAATTATTTTTTAGAGACCCAAGATCAAAAATGTTGTATCCTTCCAAGATTTCTAGGGAATAATTCTAGATAAGTTAGTCTACAAATCAGAAACTCACTATTTGTTTATTTGCTTTTTTAATAGAATTTTCGATTTTGGTTCCAGAAAATTGGCAAGTATATAAAGCTTGGGCCATGAAGGAGACACCAGGGCGATCATACACATGGGTGGGAAGAAAAATGAGGAATTTTTGGAATCTCGCCACTAGCACATCTACCACAAGTTGTCAGATCTAAACCAAACTTGATAGGAAGTAAAATGTAGTACCTGGTATCATACTTATGCAATATGTGTTTCGGGCATCAGATTCCGACTGGACCTCTGTACGCGATGACCTCTGGACCTCTGATGACCTCTGGACCTCTGGGTCCTTAAATTTTGTCACAACGACATGTAACAGAAAATCAGTTTTTGGTTTTATCAACCAAACACAGTAGAACGTAAAAGTATGTCCTAGCTGTATTTTCTAAGGGCTTATATCTGGCCCAGTCTATGTAAGGAGGAGGAAGGGGGGGGGGGGGGAAATTTCGTCATTTGAATACCTGTAAAACGAGATCAGCAGATCTAAATAAAACTTTGTGAGAGGTAAAAGTAAGTGTCATAGTTGGTCTCTTTGGATTTCCATATAAATCATCCTCATTGGGAGGAGGGGATCTCATAATTCCTATCACCGAAACATCTACCACAAAAGGTGCACATATCTGAGGGACACTTCAAGAAGCTACTGTCTGTCCTAAGTTTGTCTTTGAGGGATCCAGTCCCGATGCGATCTTTTTGGGGAAGGGAATGGGAGAGACCTCTAAAATTCGCATACATAAATGGCAGAAAAGAGCTATCATAATTCAACTTGGTTGCGGCATCCACCGCAACGTAGTAAAAAGTTAGAGAGAATCCAATACGGTAAAGCATCAAAGCCCAAACAATAAAGCAACTGTCATACGTGGCATCTACGTAGCATCATACGTGTCATACGTAGTGTCCAAATTCAATTTAAATTGTTTATCTTTAAGAAAGCTTCTTACGATCCCAGCATGGTTCAATATAGAGTAAGATTTAGTACCTAAAATATGGTTTTTTGGAGTTCAGGCTCGTCCCAGTTTGTTTAGAGGCATGAGAGACAAGTCTTGTCATCGCCTTGCCCACCAGAAGTATCAAAAGTAGGAAAAGGGAGTGGGACTTGAACTCCTATATATGCTTTTGGACGTCTGGACCTAATCTGACCTGTACGGAGGAAAACAAGTCCCTGAATTCTTGCTATCAGGATCATGGTTGCAGCGGCGGCTGCAACCTAGTAAAGAGCGAACCACAGCCCATAGTAATCAAAAGTTGAAAAACGTGTTTTCAAAAAAACTGTCTAGTGAAAAATAATTTCATTTGACACTGAATCAGGAATGGTAACTATTGTTTTGGTTAATCTTAGAAGTAAAAGTTTATTGCGGAAAGCAATTTATGGTGTTTTCGAAAAAGAGCCTGAAACCCCTTGAAAACGGTGTCAAATCGAAATAAAAAGCACACCATTGGAATCAGCATGGTCGAAAACCTTCTGTAGGATAATTACAGTCCTCCACCTTGAACACCAAGGAAAATGACTTTTTTGCATGGGTAGCACTGATGTGTCTCCCTTTTTTTTCTTTTTTTTTTCTAGAAGAGCTAGGGGGTGGCCAGAGCATCATATAGGTATGTAATAGCTCATTCAAAAGGGAATTAAAATTGTAAGTGCCATTTTTATGGGAGAAAAAATATTGGAGGGCAAATAGCCCCCTTCCTACAGGCCCCCTCCCCCAACTAGTCCTATAAAAATTTTGAGATAGCCATTTTGTTTAAAATAGCTCAAAGGTCCAATATATATGGTTTTGATGATGATATGACCCTCCATAGTCCCTGGGGAAGGGCTGTATTTGGCATCGGCCGTATCGATATCGCATATTTCGGTATCGTGTGTATTGGTATCGCATGTATCGTATCGGGGATATCGGTATCCGCTGTTATTTTTGTCATTTTCTAGGCTCATTTTTTTAAAGCATGTCCCGGCAAGGTATCATCATTGCAGCGGCAGCTGCAACCTAGTAAAGAGCGAACCACAGCCCATAGTAACCAAAATTTTAAAAATACGTTTTGAAAAAAAACTGCTTAGTGAAAAAAATTCCCACCTGACACTGACTGAGGAACGTTAACTATTATTTCGGTTCGTCTTAAAAGTAAAAGTTTATTGCGAAAAGAAATTTATGTTGATTTCGAAAAAAGCCTCACACCCCTCGAAAATGGCGTCATATCAAAATGAAAAGTGTACCATTGGAATGAACATGGTCAAAACCTTGTACAGGGAAGTTACAGTCCCCCTCCCTGAACAACAAGAAAAATCACTTTTTTGCATCGGTAGCACTGATATGTCTCCCGTTTTTTTTTTTGTTTTTTTTTTTTTTTTTTTCAACAGGTCTAGCGGGCTACCAGAACATAATAAAGATTCTTAATGGCTCATTCAAAAGTTATTTCTCATATCTACGTGCTTTTTATAAATTCTGTCATCTGCAAGTGCCATATAGCACTAAAATGGTACTTCTTGTGCTATTTCTCAAAGGGTGGTACTAGCAGGCTACCAGAATATCTTTGACAGCTCTTTTGTAGCTCATATAAAAGATATTGCACATATCTACGTCTTTCATATAAATTCCAACATCATCAAGTTCAAATGGCACTAAAAGTGGCACTTTTGATGTCGTGTCTCAAGTGGAAAAGCTTCAGGAAAAAAAAAATGATTTCCAACAAAATGTTTTGCTCGAATTCAAACAAATCAAAAAAAATCCAATTTTTCTGTTGGAATTGTGACTTGCTTACTGAATTGAAACAAATTATTGAAATTATTAAGATTTATATACTTTTCAGAAGAAACAATGTAATATTCACCGTAAATAGGCTATATCAATCAACACAGTTTGAACTTCAACAGTAGTTTGAAGTTTTTTGAATATCATTTTAAATTTGACTATAGGACCATTGAAGGTAATGTGTTCAGTATAAGTTCAATTCAAATATTTGAATTATAGCAGAAAAAGGGGAATGCTAATTGAATTTTGAGCATAAAAAGATAATTATAAAAATAAGGGAATATATTTTTACTTTGAAATAAGTTGAGCTTTCTTGTCTGCAAAATGAACACGCATAAATTTATGTACAAAAATTATCATCTTACTTTTACAATCGCTTTTTTTAAATACATTTTTTTGATTTTCTGTAGGTAGAAAATTTCTTTAGATGCTACCTTAACAGTACTAACGGTGAAAATATATTACTTTCTGAATTCATTTTTTTCTAATTAAGAACGAAAATCCTTTTGTGGGAACAACTTATGTTTTTGCGATGAACGTCATTTTTGTAATGAGACCCAAAAAGCGTTTCAAAAAAAATTCGTCCCTGGATTTGGCATAAATTTGCTGCTTACGCTGAATAACCAAGTAAGCAAATATATCGAAGAAAAGAAGACGCCTGTAAGGGTATTTCAGTCCTTTACGTACACGTAAAGGAAACAAAAGCTTCCCCAAAAAAGAGAATTATCTAAAATGGTGCATATTTCAACTGGACTCAGAAATACTACACTTTAATAGCATTAATCGTGCTTCAAAAACTCCGGTTTACTACAGGATTAATTAAAAAAATTGGACATTAGCCCAATAAGTTTTATCAAACAGTTCATAGTGTTAAACTGTAATTAAGGAGCGACTCAGCTCAATTGTAACCAAAACTCAAAAATGGAGTTTTGATAACAATTGATAAGAATAGGGTTTTTATGCAGATTGCAAATATATACATTTCATTACGTTTAATATCTACCCACCAAAGGCTCCAAGCCTCAGAAGAAAAAGGGATTTTGATGGATTAAGGGATTTTGAGAACAGGGAGCCTGATTTTCTAAAAAGGGAGAAACCCCCCCCCAAAAAAATTCAAAAAATCTTAATGTAAATTAGACCTTCAGATTCAGCGTATCAGAAAATGTAATTGTGACGGTTATGATCTCCTATCTGCACAAACGTGGAATTTATGTTTTTGCCAGAAGACTGATTACGGATGCGTTTCTATTTGTTGTTTTTTGTTCTAGTGTCCTTTTTAAGAGACCGTAAAGATTGGAGGGCAACTAAACCTCCTCCCAAGACCTAATTTGTCTCTTATTTTCTTTTCGGATGTTATGATTTGAGATCAATTGGACCAAAAAAAAATCATCTCCTTCAACTACCTACAGACGTATAATATTAGAATATAATATTGCCTTTTCATTGGAAAAGGCACTTGTTTCATTTAAAAAAGTTGGGGAAAGGTTTCATTTTAAAAATTGGGGAACCGAAATTGCACTTTGTGGGAAGGTGCTATCAAGTCAAATTTATAAAAAGCTATATATATATATATATATATATATATATATATATATATATATATAGATATATATATATATATATATATATATATATATATATATATATATATATATATATATATATATATATAATATATATATATATATATATATAATATATATATATATATATATATATATATATATATATATATATATATAATATTATATATATATATATATATATATATATATATGTATTGCAATAACAGCACGCACTGTATATAATGAGTTGTATACAGATAATATTTTTATTAGCGTAAAATATACCTAGAGGTTGACGCCCCCCCCCCCCTAAAAATGAGTTAGTAGCTATTTAAGCTTTCTTCGGGTGAATATGCGTAAAATTTTTAGTTACAGAATTTAAAAATTCCGAGGGGGGCATCAGGATTTAGAAATGCCTAGGTGGGGTATGGCCCAAAATTGGTTTAGCTTATTCAAATCGTGTATAGCCATTCTTTAGGTATTTTAGGTTAATATTTTGTGTTTTTTTATTGTAAATATAATCGCAGTTTACATTTATTTCGTTTCTGGTTAAATATAAGTTATTAAGTATTTTAACATTTTTCATTTGATTTTTACACAAAACACTGGGAATTGTATTAATTTAGTTAAAATAGCTCAAGCGATTGCTAATTAAAATGAGAACATTCCTGGCACGTTTTAATGGCATAATATTGCAAATGCATCACCCTAGACTTTAGACCGAATTTCAATTATGTCGGAAACAGAACTATAAAAAGTTGGAAGTAAACAATTAAGATAAACTGCATTTTTAATATTTGCTATTAGCACGCATGACTGCCCACATGAATAAAACAATTACGCTATTGTTCACTACTGTTCCGAAGTTCCTGGGCGAGGACAATGGTTCCATTCATAACGATAGTTTAACTAAAATGTAAGATTCGCATACAGACCATGAATACCATCTCTTGTCACAAATGGGGACAAAGAGCCATATCATTCAGCATTAACAACTCAACTTTTGATTTAGCTAAAGTATCAGATCTTCGTTGCAGCAGTAGCTGCAACCAAGTAAAGAGGGAACCATAGCCCACAGTAATCGAAATTTTTAAAATATGTTTTGCAAAAAAAAACTGTCAAGTGAGAAAACTTCTTCACTTAGAAGGTGATTCAGGAATGATCATTATTACATAGGTATCGTAAAAGTAAATTTATTGCGAAACAAATTTTCGGGAGTTTTGAACACGATCACGACGAACACGAGCGCCACTCTGTCAAAAATTTATCACAAATGAACACTCACAGACCACAAGCGCCATCTCATGTCACAAATTGGGGCAAATGTTAATATCATTTGCGTCAAATGTTCAACTTTTGATGAGAATTAACACAAAAAGCGCATTCCTAGGATGGCGTCAATTCAGAAAAGCTAGGGGCAGGGCTATTTTTCAAAATCTAGGGAGCAATTTTGATGTTCAAAGGACATTCAAAATATAAGGGGAATTATGTTGTTTGTTTCTATTATAATCACAGCCGTTCTTAGGGTTGATGGCCCCCGCTGAAATCAAATATAAGATAAAAAGCCGAATCAAATTGAAAATTTTGATCAAAGTGGGCAATCCCCCATCCAGGGCGGGGAACTGAGCCGGTTGCCCCCCCCCCTCAAGAACGGCTCTGATTATAGTGGATCTACTTTCAACATAACCTAACATAACCGTCAAAATTAATGAGTTTCTCCAGGCGATGCTTCCATCCTTTTAGACATTTTTGAAGAAATCTGGAAATCCATTTATGAGCTATATTCTTTCTTCGTGTTTTGCTTCATCAGTGCTACTAAAATAAATGCCTTTCAACTCTTTTTTGAGTTTTGGGAATGAACAAGTTTCAGATAAAGGGGCTATTCTGAGTGTTTGGGCTATAAACTGGACGTAGCAGCAACCGTGCCTTGTTTATCTATATTCATAGGAATTTCTTGACTCACAATAGGCCATTAGACCTTAACCGGCTACCCCTCAATGTTTAACAAAATCCTGCGTTTCTTATTGCCGCGATTAATTAGTCGCTTGTATTGAAGGGTTATGACCTGGGTTACTATAGTGTACACCTGTAGCATTGAGAAATAGAAGAAATTAAGTTTATTTACCCAATAAATTCTTCCAGGGGGGGGGATCGTTTGAACTAATTTCAGGTGTGAAATCCCCTAAAACTGAAACGAAATGGATGCTTCATCAATAGAATCCAAATTCACAGCTTTACAACTGCCAATGAGGTAAACCAGCGAAAATAGCAAAAAATTACAAAAACTGGGAAGAACCTTTAATCTTTTTCATATCTATATAATTAAGGCTCAGTGACTTGGCCCAATAATTACCATCATGACGTTCATGGCAACAGCAAAACAATGATGAACTATTTTCCAAACAGCGGTCCCAGGAAGCCGGACTTCAGTTGGTAAAAAAAATATAAGTTCTACATTTTTTTTACTCCTAAATTCACGGCGCTAAAGAAATTTCTGGGGATAAGTTCCTCAGTAAGATCATTCCAGATCAAAGTGTAAAGTCCGATGAAGCTGTTCTTCCAGTACTCTGTTCTCGGCTTGCCAGTCTCAAGATAATTCGACTGAGCTGTGTACCTTCGTGTCTATCTTGTGGTTGGACAATTGGAGGCACAATATGAGAAAGCCTTAGAGAAGGAGTTGAATTTAAGTACTTGTAGAAAACAGCCATCGACGCTACATCAATCCGAAGTATATTTCAGTTTGCATGTAGTGTGTTTTGAATTATTCTATTGATACTGCATTAATAAATGGAAGTTTCAGCAGAAATATCACGCATCGATGAATGACTTTCCTTGATTCCATGGTCAAACATTGACCCAGACCCTTCTGGAAAAAAAATCCAACAAATATTAGCTCGAGACAATGTCAAAAAGGTACGCGAGGCAGAGTCAGGATAATTTAGTATTTGCAATAGAGAACTCTTCTATAATCCAGAGCGCCCCTTCATATATTCATCGAAGAAGGGAGGCAAAGGTTAAAAAAAGGTCTTTATGCCAGAAAAGTGTCACATTTTTCAGAGGTTTCACAAAATTTAGCATATTCTGTCGAATCAATTAAGCCCTGGTGTAGCCTATAATTAAGAGTCATAAGGTTCCAATGTATTTTTCCCTAGAGCCACTTCATATGGAAGGGTTGGTGGTAGAAACCTGGGAGAGGACTCATTTGATTGGGAATAAGCAATTCTGGTGCCCTTTTTAAGAGTCATCGCAGGGCGATTAACCCTACCGCAGGCCTCTCGCTAGATTTTTCGTGAAAAATATGAACTTTATGAACTTTTGACCACAAAGATATGAACTTTATGAACTTCTGATTGTGCTTTTTATGAGCCAATTATGAACCTGAAATTTTGATTTCGCTTTATAAACTTTTGAAAACCTTCGATTGCGCTTTTTATGAACCAATCATGAACCTAAATTTACGATATGTGCACCTCAGAAACTGTCCGTGGACACAAAAAGCGGTAGTTGGTGTTTTCATCACTGGTGCACATATTCTTCTTGTTTTTGTTGTTTTTTTGTTCACGAGTTTTTCAATACAACAGTACAAAATACACCAGTACAAAATATTCCACTCTACTTGTTCCTTTTGGCAAAATATGACGAAATTAAGGATGACCTTTGTTTGTTTACCCTGCTCCGTATTAGATCAACCTCTCTGGCAGCCTTATCTTCTTCGCGCATCTTCCGGCTCAAAGCCTCGATCACATTTTGTGCAAGGCTTATTTCTACAAAGTCTTTGGCATCTGTATCTTTTTTCAGCTTCTCATTAGCTTCTTGAAGAAGCCTTTCTGCTACTTGTCTCTTCTCCTTTTCAACTGACTTCTTCTCAATAAAATCTTTTCCAGGTGTTCAATGATCTTCTTCTCAGATAACATCCTCTTTTTTCCTCTTATTCTTCTTCCCTAATGGACTCCTCTTCAGCCTATCTAGATCGCTCAGTTTCCAGGCACAATTTATAGCTCTGGCCCGCATTTCGCCTCAAATTCAACAGCTCTCGGATAATAGGGACTTCTCGGGCCTCTTCTCAAACTTCTTTAGAGCGTCAGAGACTGTCAGTCTAGCATTGAGCATTTTCAAATTCATCAATGATTTTTCCTAGGTCATGATCTGTCCTGACTGGGAAAAACCACGTTCAATGTCAGCGTTCCCATGCGACATGTAGAGAGCTGCTTTTACTATCTTTGAAACAAGGGGATATTTTGTCTGCCCTTGATAGTTTTTCAGACTGAAAACCGAGTTCCATAAAACATCAATCCACGATGAAGCCATGTTCTTAGGCAAACTTGGTTCTAGCTGGAGCAAGTTCCGTTCGTCACTGGCAGCTTCAGTACTCACACGGAAAGGCATAAATCCAACAATTTTCACGAAGTCAGTTTTTCTTGTCTCCGGATTTGAATCATCCAGCTGCAGAAACCAGAAATAATGAAGGGCACTTTGGCCTAGTGATTTCTCTTCAACATGGCGGCAAGCGGCCAGGTAAGCAGTTCTGGCACTACTCCTGAAGTTCAGAGCATCAACTTTTTGTACCTTCGACAGGCATTCTTCCATGACGTCACTGCACGCCACTTCATCAGATGGAAGAAAATCCCCGCTTGAATGAGAGAGCTCAGAAAGTTTTTTTTTCCTTCTGAATATCAGTCAAAGCATTTTGATTGACAAAACGGCTGGCGGTCATCATTACTAGTTGACGCATTTCGTCATACAGAATGTGGATAGGTGGTTCTCCATGTTGAAACAACTCTGTGAACTGAGCAAATAGCTTCCCAAAAGATATGATAAAAAGGACTAATGCTTTGGTTGTGGTACACTTGAGACTGCTAGATATCTCTCGGTATCCGCTGGACTTCACCAATTCTTGTCCTGTCTTAGGGATGAATTTCAGGAAATACTCATCGAGACCATCCTATTGCTCATCAAGTCTCTCAGCTCAAACAACGATGGTTAGTCATCGATTTGGAACATGTTAAAGTAAACAATGTGGAGGAAGCTCCACATCTTCACAAAAACATGCAATTTTACAGTTTGAAACGTTTTAAATAAAACTCTTGCATATTTGCTTTGCTTGTCCTTTATGAGGATTAAATAAAAAAAAACAAGTTTTTTAAACTGAAAGTAAGGAGCGACATTAAAACTTAAAACGAACAGAAATTATTCCGTATATGAAAGGGGCTGTCTCCTCCTCAACGCTTCGCTCTTTACGCTAAAGTTTTTTATTGTTTTAAAAAATAAAGTTGTGAGACAGAGTCAAACTTTAGCGTAAAGAGCGAGGCGTTGAGGAGAGGACAGCCCCTTTCATATACGGAATAATTTCTGTTCGTTTTAAGTTTTAATGTCGCTCCTTACTTTCAGTTTAAACAACTTGTTTTTTTTATTTAATTTCTGATCGTTTTTTAGTTAATGCACCTTTTATTTTGGCTCACCGTCATTGAATAAGTAAACAAAACTTGCATAAAAATTTTACTTTTCTTTCGCTAAATGGATGTCTCTAAATTTGGTTATGACGTAATTTACAAATTAACTTACGTAACTAACTTCTATATTCGTATATTTTTCTTCTGGCAAAAAATACAAAGTTGCAGATTTTTGCAGATATGAGCTTGAAACCTATGTAATAGGGTTTTCTGATGCGCTGAATCTGACGGCGTGGTTTTCATTAAAATTCTTCCACTTGTAGGGGATGTTTCCCCCCTCTTTAAAAAATCGGGTAAATTTTCTCAGGCTCGTAGCCTTTGATGAGTAATACTAAACTTAATAAAATTTATATACTTAAAATCAGCATTATAAACCCATTCTTTTGATACATTTATTGACATCAAAATTCCGTTTTTAAAAGTTTCGATTACTATTGCGCCGTATTGCTTGTTTTTTTTTATTTTTTTTTTTTTGTTACGTATATGTTATTACGTATATGAGGGGGTTCACCCCTTAGTCAATACCACGCTCTTTACGTTAAAAGTTAAAAAAAAAATTAATTCACAAACCCCTGAATCACAAAGGCCGTTTAATTAGAATAGATAGCTCTTTTGAAAGCACTAAAAAAAACTGTAGCGTAAAGAGCGAGGTATTGACTTGGGGGAGAACCCCCTCATATACGTTATAATTTTTGTTCGTTTTATGTTGCTTCTTACTTTCAGTTGAAAAAACTTGTTTTTTTTAAATTTAATTTCTGATCGTTTTTTATATAATGCTTGGAAATCCGGCGCCCCTTCATAGAAATGTCCCTTACCCCAAAGAAACATCCTCCACGGAAAGATTCTCCCGAGTAGCCCCCTCCTCCAGCCCCCCCCCCTCCAGAAAAAAATCCAGCCTGAAAATGTCTGTATACTTCCCAATAACCAATAGATAATGCTGGCAAGTCCGGCGCCCCCTTCATGGCAATTTCCCTTCCCCCATGAAAACTTCCTTCATGGACAGATCCTCCAACATAAACCCCGACACCCCCCCCCCCAAACTACCAGAAATAAACTCCTGAAAACTTCTGTATACTTCCCAATTACCAATACTATATGTTATCATTGGGTAAAGTTCAAAATTTTCAGCCCTCCCCCCGGGGACTTCGGGGGATTAAGTCATCCTAAAAGACATAGTTATCATATTTTCGACCATGCTGAACAAAATGGCTATCTCAAAATTTTGATCGGATGACTTTGGGAAAAAATGAGCGTGGGAGGGGGCCTAGTTGCCCTCCATTTTTTGGTCACTTAAAAAGGACACTAGAACTTTTAATTTCCGTTACAATGAGCCCTCCCACGATATTCTAGGACCACTGGGTCGATACGATCGCCGCTGGGGAAAAAAAAAAATAAATAAATAAATAAACACGCATCCGTGATCTTTCTTCTGGCAAAAAATGCAAAATTCCACATTTTTGTAGATAGGAGCTTGAAACCTCTACAGTAGGGTTCTCTGATACGCTGAATATGATGGTGTGATTTTCATTAAGGTTCTATAACTTTTAGGGGGTCTTTCCCCCTTTTTTTGAAAATCAGCCAAATTTTCTCAGGCGCTTAACTTTCGATGGGTAGCACTAAACTTGATGAAAGTTATATATTCGAAATCAGCATTGAAATCTGATTCTTTTGATGTATCTATTGGTATTAAAAACCCGTTTTTTAGAGTTTCGGTTACCATTGAGCCGGGTCGCTCTGTTACCACGAACTGTTTGAAAAAGACGGCAACCGCAAGTGCTTTCCAGCTAATGGCAAGAAAAATATGAACTTTATGAATCTTTTTTCTAAATTATGACCCATTTATGAACCTAGGTTAAAAATATAAACTTTTTCATAATTATGAACCCAGTGGGAGGACTGCCCTACCGACACCCTTTATAGCTGCCCTCCCTTTCCAAAAAAAAGAAATCTGATCAAAATCTTGAGATATCCACTTCGTTCAAAATACTCAACAAATTATTATGCCCCTGGGGATGACATAGCCCCTCAGAGGCCCTGGGACAGGGATTGTAAGTTATGAAAGTTGACTATTGTTTAAACACAGGCTTGTTTTTTGGAATGGGTGGGGGAGTTTGATCCTGGATATCCAAAAAGGCTTAGGGTACTAAGGCGAAACTTTCAAGAAATTTTGAGGGAGGGGGGCACACTATGTGCATGCTGGCTGCAAAAGAGAATATCAGCATTATGTCAGGAACGGCTTAGGGTATTAAGTTGCAACTTTCAGAATGTATTGAGAAAATGTTGGAAAGTGATCAGACAGAAGCCAGACCACCCCAGCCTTTTTAAACACCCTTGCCGCTTAAAAATCATCAACCATTTGAAAGAACCATTTTACTAAAAATAGTTGAAAGGTCTAATAGCTGTGCTTCCGGAATTGACATAAACCCACAAACTCCCAGGGGCAAGGGTTGCAAATTGTGCAATTTTCCATTGTTTACATTTATGAACTCCAATCTGAACTCTATGTTGTACTATTATCTTCTTGAACCTATTAAAAATACCCAGTTTAAACTAATCTCCATAAATTCCATTGCTATTGTCATGATCAGTGCTATTAATATTATTAAGCTTCATGTACATGACCTTATGATCACAGTGTTGATGATAAACTATTAAAGAGTTAAGTGGAAATCAAGGGGTTGGGCACTAGGTTGATTTTTAAACAATGGAAGCACGGAACTGAGACCAAAGCTACAAATACAAAAGGTAATCAAGCTTACCCATGCTGGCAAAAATTAAATGTGCGATTGGAGTACTTGTTTTCTGAAGACGACTTAATTTTTGACATGAATAAAGAATGGCGTAGAGTATGCTCTTAAGCAGTGAAGAGCCTTTTGGAATGTGGAGCCTCCTCCCCAAAAAAACTTGAGACTGCTCTTATCAGTTATAACATTTTGACTACCCCTTTATATTATGCATTAATCGCCCAACCACTCCCCTCTCTCGCAAACAAAATCCTGGGGATTTATCTGGTAAAAAAAACGTCGCCACTTCTCCTTAGATAATGCCATTCCTTCTAAGAAAAATCGTTTGTATTATGCGTCAATTGCCAAACCACTCCCCCTCCCGCAAACAAGATCATCGTAAAAGTCACAGGAAATGCTCTCTTTAAGATTGCAATTCTTTCAGTTTTAATTCTTTTCCATCCAGTCCAGTTCAGCTAGCACATGATAGATGCACAGATGCATGAACTGCTGGCTTAGGAAATCGAGTTTCTAATCAGAGTCAACGCTGTAGCGTTGCCTATAGTAAAGGCCATACGGCTCCAATGTTTTATTATTATTATTTATTATTTATTATTTTTTTCCCCAGAGGCACTTCACATGGAAGGGGTTGTCGTAGAAACTTCAAAGAGGGATCATTCGATTGGAAATCGAGAGTTCTAGTGCCCTTTTTAATAGTCGAAAATGATTGGAGGGCAACTAGCCCCCCCCCCACGCCCGTCATTCCCCCAAACACATCCAATCAAAATTTTGAGATAGCCATTTTGTTCAGCGTAGTTGATTTCCAGATACAAAATATATTTTTGACGAGGATAACCCCCCACAACCCTCAGGGCAAGGGTTTTAAGTTATGCCCTGGGGGCATATAAGGTTTTTATAGAAAGCGTTGTTGTAGAAACTTCAAAACAGGCTCATTCAATTGGAAATTAAAGATCTAGTGCCCTTTTTAATAGTCGAAAGTGATTGGAGTGTAACTAGCCCCCTCCCCCCCACACCCATCATTTTCCCAAACACATCCAATCAAAATTTTGAGATAGCCATTTTGTTCAGCGTAGTTGATTTCCAGATACAAAATATATTTTTGACGAGGATACCCCCCCCCCCACAACCCTCAGGGCAAGGGTTTTAAGTTATGCCCTGGGGGCATATAAGGTTTTTATAGAAGGCGTTGTCGTAGAAACTTCAAAACAGGCTCATTCAATTGGAAATTGAAGAGCTAGTGCTCTTTTTAATAGTCGAAAGTAATTGGAGTGTAACTAGCCCGCCCCCCCCCCATGCCCATCATTTCCCCAAACACATCCAGTCAAAATTTGCAGATAGTCATTTTATTCAGCGTAGTTTATTTCCACATAGAAAATATATTTTTGAGGTGGACACTCCCCCACAACCCTCAGGGCAAGGGTTTTAAGTTATGCCCTGGGGGCATATAAGGTTTTTATAGAAGGCGTTGTCGTAAAAACTTCAAAACAGGCTCATTCGATTGGAAATTAAAGGGCTATTGCCCTTTTTAATAGTCCAAAATGATTGGAGGGCAACTAGCCCCCCCCACGCCCATCATTCCCCCAAACGCATCCAATCAAAATTTTGAGATAGCCATTTTGTTCAGCGTAGCTGATTCCCAGATAGAAAATATATTTTTGAGGAGGATACTCCCCCACAACCCTCAGGGCAAGGGTTTTAAGTTATGCCCTGGGGACATATAAGGTTTTTATAGAAGGCGTTGTCGTAGAAACTTCAAAACATGCTCATTCGACTGGAAATTAAAGGGCTAGTGACCTTTTTAATAGTCAAAAGTGATTGGATTGTAACTAGCCCCCTCCCCCCCCCCCCCCCACGCCCATCATTTCCCCAAAACACATCCAATCAAAATTTTCAGATAGCCATTTTGTTTAGCGTAGTTGATTTCTAGATAGAAAATATATTTTTGAGGAGGACACTCCCCCACAACCCTAAGGGCAAAGGTTTTAAGTTATGCCCTGGGGCATATAAGGTTTTTATAGAAGGTGTTGTCGTAGAAACTTCAAAACAGGCTCATTCGATTGGAAATTAAAGGGCTAGTGCCCTTTTTAATAGTCGAAAGTGATTGGAGTGCAACTAGGCCCCCCCCCCCACGTCCATCATTTCCCCAAACACATCCAATCAAAATTCTGAGATAGCCATTTTGTTCAGTGTAGTTGATTTCCAGATAGAAAATATGTTTTTGAGGAGGACACTCCCCCAGAACCTTCAGGGCAAGGGTTTTAAGATATGCCCTGGGGACATATAAGGTTTTATAGAAGGCGTTGTCGTAGAAACTTCAAAAAAGGTTCATTCGATTGGAAATTCAAAGGGATAGTGCCCTTTTTAATAGTCAAAAGTGATTGGCGGGCAACTAGCCCCACCCTCCCTACACCCATCATTCCCCTAAACACATCCAATCAAAATGTTGAGATAGCCATTTTTGTTCAGCGTAGTTGATTTCCAGATTGAAAATATATTTTGAGGAGGACACTCCCCCAAAACCCTCAGGGCAAAGGTTTTAAGTTATGCCCTGGGGCATTTAGGGTGTTTATAAAAGGCGTTGTCGTAGAAACTTCAAAACAGGCTCAGTCGATTGGAAATTAAAGGGCTAGTGCCATTTTTAACAGTCGAAAGTGATTGGAGGGCAACTACCCCCCCCCCTACGCCCACCATTTCCCCAAACACATCCAATCAAACTTTTGAGATAGCGATTTTGTTCAGTGTAGCTGATTTCCAGATAGAAAATATGTTTTTGAGGAGGACACTCCCCCAGAACCTTCAGGGCAAGGGTTTTAAGATATGCCCTGGGGGCATATAAGGTTTTTACAGAAGGTGTTGTCGTAGAAACTTCAAAAAAGGTTCATTCGATTGGAAATTCAAAGGGATAGTGCCCTTTTTAATAGTCAATAGTGATTGGAGGGCAACTAGCCCCCCCCTACGCCCATCATTTCCCCAAACACATCCAATCAAACTTTTGAGATAGCCATTTTGTTCAGTGTAGCTGATTTCCAGATAGAAAATATGTTTTTGAGGAAGACACTCCCCCGCAACCCTCGGCAAGAGTTTTAAGTTATGCCCTGGGGGCATATAAGGTTTTTATAGAAGGCTTTGTCGTAGAAACTTCAAAACAGGCACATTCAATTGGAAATTCAAAGGGATAGTGCCCTTTTTAATAGTCAATAGTGATTGGAGGGCAACTAGCCCCCCCCACGCCCATCATTTCCCCAAACACATCCAATCAAAATTTTGAGATAGCCATTTTGTTCAGCGTAGTTGATTTCCAGATAGAAAATATGTTTTTGAGGAGGACAATCCCCCACAACCCTCAGGGCAAGGGTTTTAAGTTATGCCCTTGGGGCATATAAGGTTTTTATAGAAGGCGGTGTCGTAGAAACTTCAAAAAGGGCTCATTCGATTGGAAATTCCGAGGGCTAGTGCCCTTTGTAATAGTCGAAAGTGATTTGAGGGCAAGAAACCCCCCTCTCAAGCCCACCTTTTCCCCAAACACATCAAATCAAAATTTTAAGACAGCCATTTTATTAAACGTAGTTTTAAGTTCTGGAAATTAGGTCTTTGAGGATTACAACTCCCCCAAAGCCCTCAGGGCAAGGGTTGTAATTTAAGGATTCTCCGAATCCTTCATATTATTTCTTATGGAAGGATGCTCGTATAAACTTTAGAGAGGGCTCGTTTGATTGGAAATTGAAAGTTCTTGTTCACTTTTTAAGAGTCAAAAGAGATTGAAGAGCAACTAGCCCCTCTCCCTCCTACACGCCCTCAATGCATCAGATAAAAATTTTGAGATGGACATTTTGTTAAAATAGTTCAAAGTTCTGATAACAGAAACTCCGGTGTCGACACAGCCCACCAGGGCCCAGGGGTAGGCGTTGTATTTTATGCCCTGGGGCATAACTTATTAAGGGGGGTTTTATAACTTATGGGAAGGGGTTTTGTATGGGAAGAACACATAGGAAATCTATTATAATTATGCAATTATAAGGTTAAAATACATACTCTGTGATAGATGCAAAATTGCTTTGGCACACAAATTCCTATTAAGGTCAATTCCAAACAGCCGTGATCCCTTTGTGTCAGCAAGTGAAATGGTCTAAACTCCCTTATTGGAGCTATTTTTTCAATACATTCATTGTTGTCAATCGCTGTCCACAAGTTATGCAAGCTGTCTATTGTTTATATATAAGGTTTTTATCATAGAGGTAATCGTATAGACTTTGAAAAAAGCCTCATTCGATTTAAATTGAAAGTTCTAGATCCGTTTTTAAAGTCAAGAATAATCGGACAGTAAGTACCCCCCCCATGCCATAAAAACTTGAAACTTTTTGCAATCAAAAACGAACAAAAATTAATTAAAAAAAACTTTCCGAAAAATATGTTTTTCAAAGAAAAGTAAAGGCCATTTTAAACTTAAGCTCAGGAGATACAAATACCTGTTAAAATTCAAACTCAAAACGACCAGAAATTACTATTAAAGAATAAATGAAACCCAAAACGAACAGAAATTAAATAAACAATCATAGCAAAAAACATACAACAATTAATAATATAAATGAATAAATAGATCTTAAAGCGAGTAATGCTTAGATTGAATATGAAAATCTAGCTTATAACGAAAAAAAAAAAATTTGCTATTAAAGTATAAATGAAACTTAAACGAACAGAAATTAAATAAACAATCAATGCGAACAAAACATACAATATATATTAATGTAAATGAATAAATAAATCTTAAAACGAGTGAAACTTTAATTGAATATGCAAATCAGGTTTGAATCGAATAAAAATAACTACAAACCAAGAGTTTGGGTATCGTCTCACTGCAGAAGCCTGAAACCTACTGCGTCATTGGCGCTTTACTGAAAACGAATTATATTACGAATGTTTTCTTTTGTACTTAATATTGAAAATAAATATTAAAATTACAGTAAAATTTTGAACTGATGAGCTTTTAGCAATTAATACCATTATGCATCAAATATTCAGTTTAATTTATTAGTTCTTTTCAAGATTGGTCAAGACAAATATAGCTTCAACTACAAGCTAAATTTGGATACTGCCCCCTTCTTTAACTGTAAAAACCTAAAGCCTTCTGCGTCATTGGTGCTTCACTGAAAACGAATTACTCGTATATTACAAATTTATTATTTCCAGTTCTTACAGCATTGAAAATGAAAATAAAAATTACAGCGAAAAAAAAACTTGAACTGATTGATCTTTCAACAATTAATATCATTATATATCTAATATTCAATTTGATTTTGTTTATACTTTCCAAGACTGTTCAAGACTCATAAAGTTTTGCCATTTTTTTTTTAACAGTGCCATTTTTTTTTAACTGTGCCATTTTTTTAACTAATCGTGTTAGTTTGTTATGAAAACATTCTATGGCTTCTAGGCATTTCTATTTGAGCGGAAAACTGCACCTCAAACTCTGTGGAACATGTATTTTCTTGCATGAAACACCAAAATATAATAAAATGTCAAGTTTCGGAGTGTTCCACCACTCGCAAGCAAGTGCCATTGGCATTTTTGAATCCGCATGGTCAATTTAGGGGGTGGAGGGTAGGCTAATTCTCGTAGCAGCCCCATTCCGTCGTGGTATGGTTCACATTTTCAACACCTGGCGTCCGGACTATCATATAATCTACCAAGCATACAACTACCCCAAATCAGTATCAATAAATAAATGAAACCCAAAACGAACAAAAATTAAAATAAACATTAGAGTCAAACTCAAAACGAGCATAAATTAATGTGAGTAGGGTTCAAAACCCCTATGCTTTCTAAAAGCCAGAATATAATTTGTACTTTACTGAAAAAAAATTCAAATCAGTTTACTGAAAAAAAATGTGCATTGCCAATTTCATATACATATGCTGATATTTATTCCCTAAAATCTTAATTAATTTTTGATTTCTTAAAGTTACAAAAGTGAAAATATTTCAAAGAATTGTTTTCAGTAAAGCGCCAATGACGCAGTAGGTTTTAGGCTTCTGCAGTGAGACGATACCCAAACTCTTGTTTGTAGTTATTTTTATTCGATTCAAACTTGATTTGCATATTCAATTTAAGTTTCACTCGTTTTAAGATTTATTTATTCATTCACTTTAATATATATTGTATGTTTTGTTCGCATTGATTGTTTATTTAATTTCTGTTCGTTTTAAGTTTCATTTATACTTTAATAGCAAAATATTTGTTTTCGTTTTAAGCTAGATTTTCATATTCAATCTAAGCATTACTCGCTTTAAGATCTATTTATTCTTTTATATTATTAATTGTTGTATGTTTTTTGCTATGATTGTTTATTTAATTTCTGTTCGTTTTTGGTTTCATTTATTCTTTAATAGTAATTTCTGGTCGTTTTGAGTTTGAATTTTAACAGGTATTCGTATCTCCTGAGGTTAAGTTTAAAATGGCCTTTACTTTTCTTTGAAAAACTTATTTTTCGGAAAGTTTTTTTTTAATTAATTTATATAAAAGTACGAAAAGGTGAATAATAACTTATCTCCTTACCTTCAAGCGTGTGGAAAGATCTTAGAATAGGATTGCTGTTGACTTCGCATACATAGATGCCAGCATCAGATGCCTTGACGTCGCGGATTACCAGAACCCAAACATCACCTCCTAAAACAAACATGACACAGTAGAAAGAAATTTAGCAGTTCTCAGAAAAATTTGTGATTAAACAAAAAAAGGGTGGATGGAGGGGGGGCGGTTATTTTACGGAAGATGACTTCATTTATTTAAGTAAGTATAGTACAGTATGATACCCGCTATTAGGGGCAAGTCCACTGGAACTTTCTGTGGGTGTAGGGTGACTGAATAACCCTTCAAAATTTTGTTAATTTTGACGTTACATTTTGAGTGCAATTTCTTTTATATTGTTCCTCCACCGAGGTGAGAGGGGAAGGGCATCAACTTAGAAAAATATTTATACCAAAATCTCCACCTTGAGAATTATGAAGAGTAAAGCCTGAGATTTCATTTTTGCCATCCCCCCCCCCCCCCGACCCAAGAGATGGTATAAGGGTTGCATACTTTCCAGTGATAGTTGCCATTCTTGGAGTGTTTCTAAAGATAAGTTAAATAAGTTCTAAGATCCCACTGGCTGAACACAATAGATAAAAACTATTTTTTATTTGTTTCTTTCTCTTTTACACTTGTTACATTTATTTTGTGTGTTTTTTCGTAAAATAGTTAACATATTTAGTATGTACACACACATAGTACGTTTTGATTTAGTTCAGCATCCCACTACACATTCCTGAAAGTTCTACCTTAATATCCTTTGCCTCAGTAGTAGTAATAGTCGTAGTAGTAGAAGTGTCATTAGTAGCAGTATGCACATAGCTCATTTTGCTTTTTCCACATCCCCCTCATCATATCCTGAAAGTGCAGCCTATTGCAATTAATTTTTTCTTCAGAGCTCTATAACCTGCAATTTGTCCTTTACAGATAGAGATAAACAATTCTTTGGATATTTATTGCTCTGCACTCTTTGATAGAGATAGCTAACAATATTTTTGGTTAGTTTCAAAGGCTCTGAGGGTTTGCATGTGTTTTTTTTTTTATGTTCAAGCTGCATTCAGCAGAACACAGAAATTACGCATATAAGTTATTGTATTTAATTGAAGTTAATTTTAACAGCCTCTTTTGAACGCGGGGTGTGCCGTGTGCCCTCTTAGCTTTAGGAGGGGTACTCTGATCTTTGTTTAATTTTTGTTGTTGTTGATAAATTCAATTCAGATTCTATACGGCATTGTTAATATATTGCTGATTCTACTTTCGAAGCAAACCATCAAGGAACTGGTAATGCAATGCAACCTCTATCAAAAGTTTATATTCTCTGAAAGATCTAATCAGCTCATTTCCGAATGATCTAGGAGTAGCCCCCTCGGAAACCTAAACACAAATACAGTTAATTGGTAGGCCAATAAACGCAATCGATCGAAAATAACGGAAACGATAATTCTTTCTCCTAACCATTTATAGAGACACTGAAAAACAGGATATTTTTGAAGGCAGGGATGGAAACAAAAGGAACCCAAATCTTGTTTCCTTTCGAACTTGGGTACCTCAATGAGTTCTAAATTGGATTTTGTCAGATAACCACAGGACTATCTGAAGCTGGTGATTAAGGGTGTCAAGCGATGGTCAAAAGTACGGCCTTTGACTTAAAGAAAAAACAACTGAAATTGTAGTTCACAAAGGACATTTCTCCTAAATAGAATAGAAATGAAATTAGCAAAATTGTCCTTACTTTCCAAAACCATTTGTTTTATGATGTTGGAGGTGAAAAGTTTTAAAGAGCACCTCTTAGGTTCAAGTTTGAGGTTCCGAAAAGAGGCGATGTTAGTTGGTTTTACTCCTCCCTTGTACACCTGCTTGACCCCCTTATAGTTGTCTGTCATACCACATCTAGTTAGGAAACCTAAACCCTGAACTACAGTTGAAACACGGATTAAGTTTTTTTTTTTAATAAAACTTGGGAAAAAAAATCTACTTTCCACTTTAAGTGTCTTGTTTTGTGTCAAACATGTTGCTACTGTTGGAATATTACCAGTCTCTTAATCAAACGGTGGAAATAAAGGCGAACCAATAAATAGTTCGACCAGAATCATTGACCTATAATAAACAAGACCTATTTATAAATTTTCTATAATTTATTTATAACCTATTTTAAGACCTATTATAATAAACATTGACCTTAAGTTGACCTATAGTTTGCAGATATATATATTATATATATATATATATATATATATATATATAAATATATTCTTGTTTGTAGGGAAAATTTTATACTAAATTTCTTTTTTGTTTTTGTACTAAAATTTCTAATGCCTTTTATTATTTTCAGAATAGAGTTGCAAGAGTCAAAGTTTTTTTCAAGGAGGTATTAACCGGGCCAAACCGCAAAAAAAAAAACCTTTATCATATCCTTTTGGGCATAAAGTTGTTGTATCTTACTTCAGGAATACATATAAAATATGAATATTCTAGAAAAATGAAAAATTATGGAAAAAAGTAAAGCATAGAAACTATGGAAATATTCCATGCTTATAACCCTTATAACCAAAATTAAAGAGAACTTAGATTCCACTTATTGGAACTGGGATTAGAATAATTTTAATCCCAATCACAATTACGGTATTGTTCTTCTAAGATTTTACGAAAATTTTTTGTTCTTCTAAGATTTTACGATAAGATTTACTGTAAATATCACACATAAAATCTAGTTTAAGTCAAGAAAAACATTAAATTATTAATTCATTGTAAATTATGGATTATTTGAGCAGTGTTGCAAATAGTCAAGGCTTTTTGGATGGAATTATTATACGGTACAAACCGGGCAAAAAAACGAAAGGCAGAAATAAAAATACCCCGCATCTAATCATTTTGGGTATGAAGTTGATGTATTTTACTTTAGAGAAAAAGAAGATATAGCTATTCTTGAAATATTAAAGATTATTGAAAAATTAAAACTTGAAAATTATGGATATATTCCATGTTTATAACGAAGATAAAAGAACACTTAGATTCAACATATCGGAATTGGGATTATAATAATTCTAATCACAATTGCGGTATTGTTCTTCTATGATTTTACTAAAATCTGATCTAAAATTTTACTTGGAATAGTGGAATGATGTAGAATATTTCTCCAGCTTATATTTTTCTATTATTATTATTTCTTCCCTTATTTCTAGTTTCTAATTTTCTTTTTTTTAGCTTCTATTATTTTTTCCATAATTTTCATGTTTCTATAATATACATATTTTCTATGCTTTCCTTGAAGTGAAATACAACATCTTTATGTTTATGCGAAATTAAACTATAGATTTTACTGAAACATAACAATCTAGTTTAAATTTTACTTCAGGAAAAACTTTAAATTATTAATTCATAGAAAATTAAGGATTATTAGACCAGTGATGCAAAGGGTCAAGGTTTTCGATGGAAATATAAACCGGGTATTAACCGGCAAAAAAAGAAAGGCAGAAATAAATTTAAAAAGAACAAAACTGCATTATATCATTTTGGGTATGAAGATGCTGTATCTTGAGGGAAAACATAGAAGACATGGATATTCTGGAAACATGAAAATTATGGAAATCATAAACATGAAATTATCGAAAATATTCCAGGTTTATAGCTAAGATTCAACACCACTTAGGTTCCAGTTAGAAAACTTTTCAGTACAAACTTTTCAGAACTTTCAAAACAGAGCATAATTTTCCTCCCATGATTTCTCCAAGGTGTCAGGGGCTATCTTCCGCAAAGCTATTCTACATGAAAAACATGAAGATTTTATTTACTTTCTTAAAAAACTGGGAAAAAAAAGTCAGAGCGAGATTTAACTACTTTTTAGCTAATTTTCCAAAACAATGGTGTGATACAGCATAAGAAAATTGGGGTTAAAACAATTGTTTATAGCAATGTTATAAAAAAAAAAAAAATTATAAAAAAGAATCGTTCATGATTCAGTTTGCAATTCAGCAAACAAGCCTAAATTTTGTTCCAGAAAGTCTTGAAGGGTAACAGAAAAGGATTATATGCATGCTTCTCCGTCCAAACCCCCAAGGGGCTGCTTTTCAGATTACTTACTGCCTCCTTTTTTTCAGCCCCCGCAGTACGACGTGACGTGATAAAAATTTAAGTTTACAACTCTTATAGCAATTCTACAGGGAAACCAAGTTGGTGAACCATCTAGGGCCAAACAAAAAGCAAATTGTCCCCGAATTGGGTGGGAGTATATCGTAAGGAAATAATTAAGGGAGATCAAAATTTCTTGGGAGGTGTAAAGAGGGAGGCAGTGAATAGATTGAAATGGAGGAGGAGCGTGCAGAGCTGTCTTGGCTTCAGGTAGCTTGGAAATGCAGTGAGTTTTTAGTAGTAGTAGTAGTTCAAAAAGGCATAAAATATTGATTCAAAAGGTATAAAATAATTGAAAAGAAAGTTGAACTTCTCAAGACACGTCTGAAGAATTTGGATTTAAACTCATTCTCTCTTGTTCAAAGCACAAATCCTCAAAAGCTCTCGTGACGATCTTTATAGCGGTCAGCCGACAAGACAGAAAGGTTGTGCTGCTGATGAAACGACCAAAACACAACAAGCGGAAATAGTTGTCACAAAAGAGTAACTTACGATTTTTATCAGGGAGCCTCCTCCAAGCAATCTTTTTTTATTTTTTAGTCCGATTAAAGAGTGATTTTCTTTGAAAGCGTAACTCACACAATTTTTTTTCTACTGAGAATTTGTTTTCCTTTCTTATAGTAATATCCATTTTTATGTCAAATTCCTACGATTGTTTAAATTGAACGTTCATACATTCGGTTCTGTGATATCGTGAAAACAGAAACCATGTTACAAAACAAATTATTCATAAAAAATAAAAGTTAGATTATGTAGGTAGAAATAGGTTCAATGCAGTTTAACTTTTATAATTTTAAGAACAAAAATAGAACTAGTCTTAAAAGCAATATTTGTTGGAGCCGAGGTTGCATAATATTAGCCTTCAGCACAAAAAATGGACTTCTGTCCCACCCCATCAAATAAGAAAATTTTACAAGTGCTGCTATTTTCTATAGTTTTAGTATAACTTCATCCTCTTTCACAGTTTTTGGAAAATCGGCTCTCTGTCCCTTTCTAGAAATAAATTCCAGCCTGCTTACCTAATTAAAGTAGAATAGCCTAGGCCCAAGGTGTCTTTTATAATTGAAAAAAAAATAGAAGATAGAGAAGATAAGTCTCCGAACCAAAATTAGAATATTGGAAGCTGCAGTGATGGCAGTGGTTAGAAATGGCTCTTAATCGTGGGAGCTTCGAAAAACAGAGGAGGATTTCTTAGATGTCTCCTGAAGCGGATTCTTTTGAGGTACCCGTTTGACTGGTCGTATTTCAAACAACAAACTTTATAGGCCTGAATTGAGAGAACTAGATTGAGACGGCTAAGACACTGCGGATGAAGGATGGCTAAGACAAACTACCAAAGATTGTTCTTTTTGGCCAGTCATCTAGGATCAAACGAAAAACATATCTTCCTCGAAGGAGATAGAAAGAGTTAGTAAGAAAGAGCTTAAAGAAACTTGGGACTTCTTTGGAGGGTGTAAAGATAGAAACTTTGAATAGATTGGGACGGAGGACGAGCGTGCGCAGCTGGGTTGGTCTCAGGCGGCTTGGTGCTGCAGTGAGTTGTTAGCAGTAGTATGAGTATTTGCCTGATTTCCAGTTTTGAGATTTGAGTGGTCTTCAATTCACAGTCAATAGAAATAAACAATACATGTTTATCTTTCAGGTCGTTGTAAAAGGGAATGCTTGTTTACTGAATTTCGTGCGTGAAATTCAAAATATTCAAAGGAAAAAATAAAACTTGCAAATGTCTTCATTGAAGAAACATCTTTAGATAGCTCCAGTGGCTTACAGATTTGCATTGAATTTTCGTCCTTTTTTCAAATTCAAACGCTATTTAAAGTAAATGTTTACATCTAAAGAGCTCAAAGTTTCCACCCAGTCACCACCTTTTACATATTGTATACGACAATTTTACGCTAGTTAGCGTTTTTGCAAGCTATCAGAGACCTGTGTTAACACTTTAGGAATAATAAGGTGGTAGTAAGATGCCTCATAACCCTTTAACTCCATCAGAGATTTCAAAAGACGATTAATAAATACATTTTTTTTTATTAAGGGTGGGATTTGTGGATGGAGACGGAATTTATTATTTATGAGCAAGGCTCCAGGGGAGGGGGCTAGGGGGTTTGATCCCCCGCCCCCTTCCAACAAAATTTCTTTTTCCCAACTCGTAAAAACGTAACAAAAATGAAGATAAACAAATTTTTATCCGTTTTCAAAGTTTTTTTGTAACCCCCCCCCCCCCCGAAAAAATCCTTTTTATAACATTTAGCAAATCCAAAATTAATACGCAAAACACGAAGAAACCCAAAGAAAGAAACTTTACATCCCAAATGGATCCTTTTGAAGTGCCTTTATTTCTTTTGTCTTTATGGTTTAATCACACTTTTTTTTAATAAACAAAAATTGAAATGAAAATTCACTCACCAGGAGACGAATTGCCATCTACAGCAGGAGCTAAAAACAGAAAATATAGATTATTTTCAAACATTCTTAAATCAATTCATACTCAATTATTAACATCAGTGATTAACAGCCATGGTCATGTTGGTACCCTACAAATAAACCATAAACTTCAAAAACAAAAAATATAAATAAAGAAAATCTGGTTCTGAGCCATTTATGCCATGACACGTGCCATGACTGACAATTTTAAGAGGGTTACTTGCCCTGGGCACAGAAATTTTAGAATACAAAATTTCAAATAAATAATCTAGTGGTTACAATCATTTTGTATTTTTGAAATTTTAATTTTATTAAAATTAAGTAGAGAGCGCAATTGGCAGTAACTATAAGCAAATTGACTCCAAAGTTTTCGTTTTTCCCATATCTTCATCACCATCCCTTGGAAACAATAGTAAGTACACCAAATTTAAGCAATTTCAAATTGAGCTTCAAGCAGAAAATGAGTAGACAGAATTAAATAAAAAATCAATTGGGAATTAAATAAAAAATCAGTAGATAAAAATCAATTGGGACAAGATCATTAATAATTTTGCAGAGGCTAAAGTAAGAAAAGTCAAATTTAAATAAATGGAAAATTTTGCGGATAAATGAAAATTTTGTTAAAATTTGGCCTGAAAATTTTTGGTAGACAAGGGGTGGGGGACAAATCAAGATTTTGCCCAGGGCACAAGAGAAGACCGAACCGCCAATGTCCTTCGCACATTATTATATAATCTAAATATAGCCTGCTTATTATAAAAAAAAAGAAAAAAAGAAATTGAATTGTAAAACAAATAATTGTTTCACGTGATGGAAAGGACAATGTTAAAACTAAAAAAGAACCAATACTACCCTTAATAAGAGAGGGACTACTACCCCCTGAATACCTGACTTTTACCTTGAAATTTTACTTGTACTTGAAAATACTCGAAAAGTAAAAAAAAATTATTTATCTTTTTTTTAAATAAGTTTAAAGAATGAATTTGCTCAATGAGATGAATGTATTGCAATATATAAAACTTACAATTACCGATTTGTTACACTCATTACATTCTAGCAAGTTTTCAGTAAAACAGACGCTGAATTTTGGCGTAAGGAGCAAGGACAGTACACACTAGGCTCCCTCATGTTTAGTAATAACTTTTGTTCGTGTTAATGTTGATACATCTCTTTGCTTTCATAAGAGAAATCGAGTTTCTTTTTTATGGATTTAATTTGCACAACCATTGTGCCATTTGTTATAAATTCTACTTATAGTATTTGCGATTAGCAACTTCGTATACATGCATTAAACTATAGCAAGTTTTTAGTGAAGCGGAGGTTAAACTATGGGTTTTAGAGCCAGGAGTATTAGCCTCCCTCATATATATGATAATCAATGTTCATTTTAAGTTTTAGGGTCAGTGTTTTCTTTAGTGTTAACATTTCTTTTATTTATTTTAGGTTAGGAACAGTCGTCCCATTTGTCTTCTAACTTTTTAGTAGGCGCGCACCCATGGGTAGGGGGGCTAAAGAGGCTGTAGCCCCCCCCCCTCAAGAAAAAATTACATTATGTTTTATATCTTATATAATCTGCTCGGTTTTATCATTCATTTCTTAGTCCCTACTCAAAACTTCATTCAAAGAGCTATAATAAACTTAAAGTAATACCTTAACATACCGTCTTTTCTAAGGAATTTTTAAAGTTTTCCGTTGGTTGGCCCAGTGACCCCGGTCAGCCCCCCCCCCCCCCTCATAATTATTTTGTGAGTTCGCAACTGCTTGTCAGTATTGTGGTCTACTTCAAATTCTACTTGCGGAGGCTGCTGCGGTCTAGCAACGAAGAACATTTTGAGATTATAGCAGCTATTAAATGACGTTTGTAGTTGACTCTTCCTTGAAATGAAAACCTTGCTACATTAGCATAATGATCTTCAGAAACAATACATAAATAATCGTCTGTAATTTTGTAGCATTAATCTCGGTTTTATTCGGCTTTAAACTTTGTAAACTAATTTTGTTTTATTTCCGGTTTTCTTTTCGGTTTTATTTTCATTCTTTTTTTGATCCTCCTCTTCGTACGTTATTATTTTGTACAGAGGGTAACAATAAATTATCATGATCATTTTAAATGACATCATTTCTTATATAATTAAATAAAAAAAAACAAGTTTTTTAAACTGAAAGTAAGGAGCGACATTAAAACTTAAAACGAACAGAAATTATTCCGTATATGAAAGGGGCTGTCCCCTCCTCAACGCCTCGCTCTTTACGCTAAAGTTTGACTCTGTCTCACAACTTTATTTTTTAAAACAATAAAAAACTTTAGCGTAAAGAGCGAGGCGTTGAGGAGGGGACAGCCCCTTTCATATACGGAATAATTTCTGTTCGTTTTAAGTTTTAATGTCGCTCCTTACTTTCAGTTTAAAAAACTTGTTTTTTTTTATTTAATTTCTGATCGTTTTTTAGTTAATGCAGGGATGTTTCCCCCTCTTTAAAAAATCGAGTAAATTTTGATGAGTAATACTAAACTTAATAAAATTTATATATTTAGAATCAGCATTATAAACACATTCTTTTGATACATTTATTGACATCAAAATTCCGTTTTAAAAGTTTCGATTACTATTGAGCTGTATCGCTTGTTTTTTTATTGTTTTTTTTTATTACGTATATGTTATTACGTATATGAGGGGGTTCTCCCCTTAGTCAATACCACGCTCTTTACGTTAAAAGTTAAAAAAAAATTTTGATTCACAAACCCCTGAATCACAAAGGCCGTTTAATTAGAATAGATAGCTCTTTTGAAAGCACTAAAAAAAACTGTAGCGTAAAGAGCGAGGTATTGACTTGGGGGAGAACCCCCTCACATACGTTATAATTTCTGTTCGTTTTAAGTTCTAATATTCCTTCTTACATTTCAGTTGAAAAAACTTGTTTTTTTTTTATTTAATTTCTGATCGTTTTTTCAAATAATGCTTGGAAATCCGGCGCCCCCTTCATAGAAATTTCCCTTACCCCAAAGAAACATCCTCCACGGAAATATTCTCAAGATTAACCCCCTCGTCTAGCCCCCCCCCCCCTCCAGAAAAAATCCTTCCTGAAAATGGTTGTACACTTCCCAATAACCAATAAACAATGCTGGCAAGTCCGGCGCCCCCTTCATGGCAATTTCCCTTCCCCCATGAAAACTTCCTTCATGAACAGATCCTCCAACATAGCCACCGACCCACCCTTCCCTCCCACTACCAGAAAAAAAACCTCCTGAAAACTTCTGTATACTTCCCAATAACCAATACTATATGTTAACATTGGGTAAAGTTCATAACTTTTAGCCCTCCCTCTGGGAACTTCGGGGGATTAAGTCATCCTAAAAGACATATTTATCATATTTTAGACCATGCTGAACAAAATGGCTATCTCAAAATTTTGATCGGGTGACTTTGGGAAAAAAATAAGCGTGGGAGGGGGCCTAGTTGCCCTCCATTTTTTGGTCACTTAAAAAGGGCACTAGAACTTTTAATTTCCGTTCCAATGAGCCCTCCCACGATATTCTAGGACCACTGGGTCGATACGATCACCCCTGGGAAAAAAAAAAAACAAAAAACAAACAAACAAACAAATAAACACGCATCCGTGATCTTTCTTCTGGCAAAAAATGTAAAATTCCACATTTTTGTAGATAGGAGCTTGAAACCTCTACAGTAGGGTTCTCTGATACGCTGAATATGATGGTGTGATTTTCATTAAGGTTCTATAACTTTTAGGGGGTCTTTCCCCCTTTTTTTGAAAATCAGCCAAATTTTCTCAGGCGCGTAACTTTTGATGGATAGCACTAAACTTGATGAAAGTTATATATTTGAAATCAGCATTGAAATCAGATTCTTTTGATATATCTATTGGTATCAAAAACCCGTTTTTCTAGAGTTTCGGTTACCATTGAGCCGGGTCGCTCCTTACTTACAGTTCGTTACCACGAACTGTTTGATTCAATAAAAAAATACAAGTTTTTTTTTTACTGAAAGTAAGGAGCAATATTAAAACGAGAAATTACTGTGTATATGATGGTGGCTGCCCCTTCATCAACCCTCGCTCTTTACACTAAAGTCCTAAAATTCTTTAAAAACACTCTTCATTCACATTCAGCAGCCCTTGTGTTTGAGCAGTCTTTCTTACAGAATTGTGAAAAAAATTTAAACTTTAGCATAGGGTTGAGGATATGGGCAGCCCCGCCTATATAAGGAATAACTTGTGTTCGTTTTAAGTTTTAAGGTTACTCCTAATTTTCAGTTAATTTTTTTTTTTTAATTAATTTCTGACTGTTGTTAAAATCATTCCAGGAGCCCCCTCCCCCCGTTTAAAATTTTCCCTAGAAAGTTCCTCTGGAAACTTTCCTACCCATGAAAAATATCCCCGTTGAAAATCCACCCCCCCCCCCCAAAAAAAAAAAGAAGTCTGTATATTCCCAATAGCAAATAATATATGTGAACAATGGGCAAATTGCATAGCTTACACCCCTTTCCCCAAGGGCTATAGGAGGTCATGTCGTCCCCAAATGCATAGTTCTTGAACCTTTCAACTATGCTGAATCAAATCGCCAACTCCAAATTTTGAAATCTAACCAAAGGAAAGGACTTGAAATCATAACATGAGTTAAAACTTAAGAAAATCTTCATCCATTGAACTGTATTATAGTCATGCTGCCTTGGAGATATTTGGCACCGATTTGAGGAAGCATTTTGGACGCCAGATATGTATTTTATTACACTTCAATTCTAGCATCATTTTATGGTTCAAGGATAAAGAACAATACAAAACTCAAAATTATAACTAGTATTACATAAATAGGTAATTATTAGCAGAAATTTAGGTTAACTTAAGTATTTATAGACAAATATAACGTAAGAATTTACACCTTGAGACAATTTGAAAGGTGAATAAACCAGCGACAGATTAACATTGTGAAACAATCCTTTCACACAGTAAGTTTAGAACAGAAATGCCAAGAACGGTTCATCAATTCTGATGAGTGGCAACAAGGTCCTATCTAGTAGGAGAGTGGGGATTACCCAGGGTTTGACCCCCCCCCCCTAAGGCTTTTGTCTGACTTGCACAAAAGTAACAAAAATACATGTAAACAGTGTCTTTTTTTGCGTTTTGCGGATGAGGATTTTTGGCAAGAGTAGGTCGTCAGGTAGGAATTTTGTGGACAAAGTCGCATAAATACACTATTTAAAAACTACACGAAATTAAACTACACCAAAGGAAAGGAGATTAGTTGCCCCCCCCCCTACGAGTGTCATAGAAATGTAACTGGTAAATCGGAAAAAAAATAAACAGCACGCAAGTCATGGTAAAATTCCCGTCCCCCTCCCACTAACTATTGAATCCTCCTCTGATTCTAACTGACCGTATTCGAGACCATTGATAATTGTAATTGGCAAGTTTGCTTCTTTTTTAATTTTTTTTTTTTTATGGAAGGGAGTCAAATTTTCTTCCCGAAGGTCTGGAAGTTCCTACAAATATTCTAGCATACCTACTTGGAAACCATCAAAAATCAACTCAAAATAATGATCATTGAATAATTTGACAGCTTTGGAAGTTATCTGTAGTGCTAACCGCTTTCATTGAAATCTTTGCCGACACGGGATATAAAGTATTTATGCTGTATATATGTTACTGTGAATGTCCGAAATAAGGTGAATGTAGACATTCACCGGTGAATGTCCGAAATTACTTTTTCTCTGCTTGCATTCAATTGGCTTTACGAATCAGCTTTTTCAGTCTTATGCAAGCTTTGATGGTAAAAGTTAAAGTTAGGTTAGGTTAAATTAGGTTATGTATCTCACAAATGGGTTAAAAACCCAAACTAACCTGTCACCATCAAACCTTGCATAAAACTGAAAAACCTGACTGGCAACACTGACTAAATCCACGGAGAAAAAAGGTATTTCGGACGTTCGCCGGTGAATGTCGACATTCACCGATTTCGGTCATTCACGGTAACATATACATTGAATAGGTTTGGACAGCGTTTTGATTAACAATTAGTTATAGGTTCTTTGCTTTTACCTAGTCTCTCGCTTACTTTTCGAATTGTTTACACATTTAAGACGCCCAATCAATTTTTATCGAAGTTTCTTCAGAAGCTCCCTGTGGTGCTACAAAAATTATCTAATGGATCCTTTGTCTCTGAGACTGTCAGCCGACACTGAGACTTACAAAATGACATTCATGTTGTCAAATGTCCTTAAGAAAGTTAACTTTTATAGGTTTTAACTGTTGTAATGATTAACATGTAAACTAAATGTATGCAGTTATTTAGAACCAAAAAAGAACTAAGCCTCGTCTAGGACAAATCATCTCTTACGACTATTCTATTTTTTGGAAATGTTTTTTTTTGTGGAATTTTGCATTTTTCTTTTCCAAAAGAAAGATCACGGATGCGTGTATTTTTTTTTTTTTTTTTCCAAGGGTGATCGTATTGAACTAATGGTCCACGAAAACTTAGAGAGGGTGCATTCGAACGGAAATTGAAAGTTCTAGTGGCCTTTTTAAGTGACCAAAAAGACTGGAGGGCAACTAGCCCCCTCCCACTCCTCTTTATCCCCAGTAATTCGATCAAAATTTTGAGATAGCAATTTTGTTCAGGATAGTTGAAAGATCCAATAAGCATAGCTTTAGGAGTAACATAAACCCCCACAGCTCGTGAGGAATGGCTTGTGAGTTATGAAATTGGCCACTGTCTGTGTATAGTATTTGCTGTTGGGAAGTATATAGACATTTTTCGGGGGGGGGGGGTGTTTTGCTTGGGATGGGTTTCCATGGAGAGGACACAGTACCATAAAGATAAAGATATACTAAAGAAAACTGACCCGTTTCTGTGGATGCTTGAATTGTGAAGGTTTATCTTAGTTTTAACAAGATTTTTGAAAAAACTAAATTTCAGCCTGGGGGGGGGGGTGAATTGGGCTCTGAGGGAGGGGGAAATTTATGCATGGAAGGGGCCCCTGCCCTAAAACGAATTACGTCAATATCCAGGGGAAAACTTTCCAAAGGAAATTTTATACTGAAGGGATTTGACAGAAATTCTATACTGAATTCTTTTTATTTGTATTACTTTCTCTTTGACAGATCAATTTTGCATGTGGGGATGTTCCAGGGGAGTTGTCCAGGGGAAATTCTCAATGGGTTTGAATTTCCAGGAAAAAAAATTCCACGGAAGGGTGATTTCCAGAGTGATCGGAAAAATGCTTAGAAATTAGTCTTTTACAAATGAAAAGGAGAATTTTTCAGGCTGAATTGTCCGCAAGAAGTTTTACGGAAGGGAGGGGGTTCTCACCGAGTTCGAAGGTAACATTTACGGGGAGAGGTGAATTTTACGTGGAAGGAATTTTCCATGGGGGAATTTCCCATGAGGGGAGGGAATTCTTCTGGAGGGTGAGCCAGATTTACCAGCACTATTTGAAAAACGATCAGGTATTACATAAAAAAACAGGTTTTTTTTTCCACTGAAAGTAAGCAGCAACATTAAAACTCAAACCAAACAGAAATTATTCCGAATATGTTATTCCTTAATACCTTGCTCTTTACGCTAAAATTTGACTGTTTGTCCCGGTTTTTCACGAACGACTCCTGAAACACAAGGGTCACAGGTTTAATTAGAATAAGAAGCTTTTTTAAAAGTGCTAAGAACTTTAGCGTAAAGAACAAGTTATTGAGGAAGGGGGAAACCCCTTCCTGTACGGAATAATTTCTGCTGGTTCTGACTGAATGTTGCTCCTTACTTTCAGTTGAAAAAACTTGCTTTTTCGCTTCTTTCAATCTATCTTAAAACAATTTCCCCTGTCTTCAACTAAATGCTTGGGCACTTAGATAGTAAATTTAAAGTATTCTAAATCCCAGCAAAATCAACAAACTATTCTTCTGAGGATTCTTTATTTGATTTATACGATCCATTTTATGGATCTGTCCTTATTTTTTCTCCCTTACCCTCCCGCCTCTTTGCCACTTATAAAAATCAAGCATTATTATCTTTTTGGGCATTTGCTGCGTCCTGCGGTTGCATAGTTGGATTAATCTCTGCCTGGAAATATTGCACCCAGAGTTCAATCTCAGCAGCAGCAACCTGCCGTAGGGTCAGGACTTGGGGAAGGCGTCAGGACATCGACATGTCAGGACCACTACCGTCAGGACATCGACAAAATCCGTCATAACATCGACAAAAAATCCGTCAGAACCACTAACTGTCAAGACATCGACAATCATAACATCAACACGTCAGTTCATCGACACTCACAATCGCTACCCGTCAGAATGTCGACAGTCATAGCATTGAAGCGTCAGGACATCGACAAAATCCGTCCTAACATCTAAAATTTTAAAACTTTAGTTTTTTGGGGTTCAGGGGGAAAAGGTACCTAGGCTATATTGGGTTATGTATTTAAAATATGCTATGCTTTACCCCCCCCCCCCTTATGTGAAAATATATAACCAAAATTCGTTTCTAAACTATTATATACTTATTACTATTATATAAACCTATAAATTTTTTTGTCGATGTCCTGACCGATCTGTCGATGTCCTGACGTGTCGATGTTATGACTGTCGACGCTCTGACGGGTAGCGATTGTGACTGTCAATGTCCTGACGTGTTGATGTTATGACTGTCGACGTTCTGACGGGTAGCGATTGTGACTATCGATGTCCTAAAATATCGATGTTATGACTGTCGACGTTCTGACGGTTAGTGATTCAGATGAATTTTTCTTTTCGACGAAATGACGTTTAGTACTTGTGACGGGTCAGATGAAATGGTAGCATCCCGGAACTTGGTTCCGCTGATGAGATTATACGAAAGCGTCTCCATATTAGTCAAGACAAGAAGAAGAAGAAGGTATTTGCTGGTTTTTTTTTTTGTAGTACAGCATGGTATGTTTGACGCTTAAGCATACAAATACTTGCATTGTCACTAGTAGACTGTTTTAAATGAGGATAAATTTATTACTAATAAACAGTATATAGTCACATTAAAGAAAAGTGACAAAACAATGTGATTGTTGAAATAGGAAACTGATTGGGGAAACTTACACCTGACGACCCACACCATTTAATTTTATTTGATAACACCCCTTATTGTCCCCATTAAAGGTCTCAAGCAAGTTTTCAGAGAGGCAGTTGAAAAAAAAAGAACATTCACCAAGGGGTAGCTCTCAATAGAGATACTGCAGAAACCTATCTAAGCCCCATTTATAATGAACTCATTAATTCTGATCGTTTTCACATCAATCCTCAAAATCATATTTTGCATCCAAATAGAATCTCTGATAATATCTTACCTGCTAAGTGACTGGCTTTTAAAAATGCTCGCCATAAATTGAAAGATTGAAATACCGCTCCGAATTGTATTTTTTATTCAATTACCCTTTCACCGTTGCTTTAAGAGGCTCTTCGTATTTTAGTTTTTGTTTCAAGGTTTGGTTTTTATATTATCCCTTGGATTTTTTCTATCATTCTGCACTGAAGATAGTCAAGCGGAGGTCTTGACCGGAATATTTGCATTGTAATCTGCGTTTTTTTTTCACTGATTGAAATTATTTCTCGCTTCTTTACGGTTTTTTTGTCGTTTTGGAAACTTACAAAACCTAAACTTAACACATCTTAAAAATAATAATCTTAAAAATTCGTAAGAATCAGTAACTTCATTTCTAATAAAAGAGAGTAGTTGTACAAATTTTTTGTATGTTAGCTGAGACCTGAAAACAGGCTAGTCAGCTTTCCAAAAATTACATTTAAAATCAAAATTATTGGTAGGTTTCTTCAAAAATCCACATGGACAGGCAACTACAAATAACTAGTGTAATAATACTCATTACCTTAAACAAAATCTTCTATTTAAATAAATAGAAAAAAATGTTACCAAATGATTATAGCCGTTAGATTATTTATTTGAAATTTTGCGCCCCTATAATTTTTGCGCCCTTTGCCTCCTTTCCCCTCTAAACTGCCTCTGCCTATGCCACGTCATCATCAGCTTGTTCAAATTATTGCTTGAAAATCACATCTCAAAGACTGAATTTCTATGACTATGGTGAGCTTCAACACCATTTTCACTATAATTTATAGATAATATTAACAATAATTTTGGCGCCCTTTGCCTCCTTTCCCCTATTTAACCTATTAAGCTATTAACCTATTAATAAATTATTCGTTTATTAATAATAACAGAGTATATTAACAATTTACTCATACTTGTGAAATATGTCTAATTATCTTTAAAAAAATAATAACGAAAGTTTGACAGAAATCTGACTTTGTCATTCAATCACTAGCTCGGAGAATTCGCTCATAGATGGTTTAAAACTGTTTAAAGCCCATAAATCAGTCCTTTAAAGGCAAGGTTCAATGGTCCTTTGCATAAAAAGAATGCTAAACTACTTGCCAAAAGATTATTGAGAAAAAGCCACCAACGGGCGTGCCCTGTCGAACACGTTTTCTTTTTCAAACAGATCCGTTACATTTCTTCATCAGAGCAAGGCATCCTTTAAACTAGTATTCTGTACCGTTATATTTTTCCAATATTCAAATTTCATTCTGTAAGATGTATTTTGGAATGGCGATTGCAAAACTTCAATCGGGAACAATTCAATTTTATTGACAGAATACATAAAAAATGGCATTTATGCTAATGGGTTCCAATCTGAAATCTTCAGGCACTATAAACATAGAGGCACAGAGAGACATAGCATGGGCGCCTATAGAAACATAGAGAGCCTGGGCGCCTATAGAAACATAGAGAGCATGGGCGCCTATAGAAACATAGAGAGCATGGGCGCCTATAGAAACATAGAGAGCATGGGCGCCTATAGAAACATAGAGAGCATGGGTGCCGTTTAGGACACAGATAGTGGGCACCCATAAAGTGAGAGAATTCTCAAAATATTTGCATAATATTTTTGTCCCTAAGTCAGTTTATTATTCTTTAATTCATTCTTATTTTAATCATTGTCCCATTGCTTATTTAAATACTTTTAAATATCGAATTATGCTCCTTCAACGTCTTCAAATAATGCCCTTCGTACATTAAAAGTACTCCTTCCTTCCCCCTCGACACTCCCTGATAAGTCCCCTATAAAGAGTCAATATACATTTTTGAACATATTGCCAGTTGATCTCGTCCTTCCAGTTCATTGTGTCCTTTTTAGACTTAAAAAAATTAAAGAATTGTTACCAATGGCTCTTGATTCTATTAATTTCTCGCTAATTTCTTTCGTTCAAAATAGGTATAGTCTAAGAAGACGTTCAGCTAAATTTCCTTGCTCTAGAATTCATACTGAACGATCCAGATTTTCTCCAAAGAATTTAAGAATTAACTTTTGGAACGTTTATGAAAGTTATGTGGATTCACATTTTTTCTATTTCGCTTTCTAAGAATAATTTACAACTGTATCTAATAGATAATTATTAGATATGATGAAGTCATGGTTGCCGGTGCTGGTATTTATTTATCCAAATATTTATATTTGATTTGGAATATGGGCTGTAAGTTCAATGTGGTGTCTTATTTCCTTTTATATGATGTGTATTTTAATGCTTATTATTATTTATTTTACATTACTTTTATAGTATTATTATTTTTCTCTAAGGGTGCGTGTTTTCGAGTAGGCTATAACTCACTTTGTAGGCACCCTTTTTAAATATTCTTCTTTTCTGTTGTATAATGTATTATAGTGTTATAGTGAGTGAAACTAGTTTGAAAAAAAAATGAACTTCGAACTTTTTTCTTGGCGCATGACAAACAAGAAAAAAAAATATAATGAAATAGCTATAATTTGTAATTATTATATCATAAGTTATATTATAATTCATAATAATAAATTATAATATATCACCTATAGTAATAACTATTATAATAAACATAATTAAAATATTATTTATAAAACATTGATATTACCCTCGTTTTCTCGGTTGTTTAAATATATTATTTTTTCTTTCTTGTTTGTCATCCGTCATGCATAGCCAGTGTGGTCTTAAAATATATTTAATATTTCTTTCTAAGGGGTAGGCAAAATTAACGATTTTTGTCAGCTGTCTAGATACCCCCCCCCCCCACAAAAAGGACACTTTTGAGGATTAGCACTTATTGGCGCACAAAAGTCCTCAGTTCCAAGCCCTAAGGCCAAAACGTTAAGAAAGTATCACAGGATTTTCAAAAAATACATTTTCACATAAATTTCTATTTTGTTTCTTAGGGAGCGTTTCCTTGGGTTAAACTTAATCGGGAAAACTCATATCCCCCCTATGTACAGGGATAGTTGCCACAATGTGTATGGAGGACTATCACAAGTTCAGTAGACCTCGTTTACCTCACGAAACGACATTGCGCAGAGAATTTTTGTCTGCTATATTACGTTACCCGCCATGCTGCCAAAGTCATGCTACTCTATATGCTATTATAGCCTTGGGTCTAAAAACTCCAGACCTCAGAGTTAAACTGATAATGTTTTTTATGCAGTGATATTTATTCAATATATGGGTTATCTTTTTTAATTTTGCAAGCCATATTTTTTCTTTTCTCAGAAGAGTTGGGTAAAGAATTGCTCAACTCCCAGGTAACTCAATATTCGAAAAACATGTTTTAGTCGTCTAAGTACTTCCCCAGCCATTATTCTAATGCCTGGATTCAAGTCACGATTCAAGTCATTATAATTTTCAAAGATATTATCTCTTTTGGGAAACTCAAGCATTCTTTTTCGAGGATCATCATATCAACAATATCCAACTTATTGTCATTTACCCGAACGAGAACTTTCTGTACATTTCGCAACACTGATTAACAACATGTAAAGCACATTATAGTTTCATCTGAAAAGGGTTCTCAGTTTTCCCAAACCTTTCATATCTGAGAAAAAACATAACACATTTTATTTCTGAGCCTTCACCCAGGATTGCAGCCGCTTGTGATTTATCACTATTTCTAGTGATTTTTTAAATTGCCTAAACAAACAATCTCTAAATTACTAGATTATTGAAGAAAATCACTAAATCAACCATAAAATCACTAAAATCTAGTGATTTTTCACCGGCGGCAACCCTGCCTTCACCCCTCTAAGTAAATACTGCAAAAAACACGCTCCCAAATTGTACTCCCCGCTCTACAGTGACGCTCTGAACTACTAACTTGAAGGCTAGCTGAGGAGGTCGCAGCCCGCTAAATTACAAATGCTGCCTTCACATGAAAGGTTTAATGTAACACAGGTACTTCCACTCGCAACAGAGAGCTGAGACCTCCGCTTCAGAATTCTTAGGCCGCATGAGTTTGATCATGTACTTTCCATTAAGATCGTAAGCCTTTTTTTTGGGGGGGGGTCTTCTTCTAAATTACGCATTTATACTTGTGCAAGTCTTTTGACAAAAACGTTAAGCCCAATAAATTTTATATATTTAGAATAAAAATAAGATTTACATTCTTTGAAGTGCATATTAAAGGCTGGTTTTACAGTTTCAGTTACAATTGATAAGGGTCACTCAATACTATCCGTCATCACCATGAACGATACCTGCTTAAAAACAGTTGAATTTAAGTTGGATTTAGAATCAACAATCGACCAATCATCAATACATACCTTCATTATGCATTACTGAGAAGCGTCGATCGGATGTTACTCTATTTGGTCCCGCAGTGAGAACCTTTGAAGTTCTTCTTTCTCCATCCTGCTTCCTCCAAAGCAGTGTGTTTTCACCAAGATTTCGAACGACACAAGTTACTAAGGCATCCTCACCTTCATGTGCATGGACTGGAAGCCGAAAATTATCTCGCAAACTGGGTAGACCTTAAACAGATAAATAGGCTTTTAATAAAAGCAGCACTTCTTTTTTACATAGCTAAATTAGTTTGTAGAGGAGATTCAGTGTTCACCTACAATAAAGCACGGTTTTTATTGTGCTGCAACCACGATTTTCAACATTTTCAACAAGTGCGCATGGACCGGAAGCCGAAAATTATCTGGCAAACTCGGTAGACTCTAAACAAAGTAAGAGGCTTTTAATAAAAGCATAACTTCTTTTTGACACATCTAAATTAGTTTGTAGAGGAAATTTGGTGTTCATCTACAGCACAGCACAATTTTTTGCTATGCCGCAAGACGATTCTCAACATTTTCAACAGATGCGCATGGACCGAAAGCCCAAAATTATCTCGCAAAATCGGTAGACCTTAAACAGATTAATAGGCTTCTAATAAAAGCAGCACTTCTTTTTTACATAGCTAAATTAGTTTGTAGAGGAGATTCAGTGTTCACCTACAACAAAGCTCGGTTTTTATTGTGCTGCAACACGATTTTCAACATTTTCAATAAATGCGCATGGAGGGGAAGCCGAAAATTATCTTACAAACTCGGTAGACCTTAAACAGATTAAGAGGCCTTTATAAAAGCAGAATTTCTTTTTGACACATCTAAATTAGTTTGTAGAGGGAATTTGGTGTTCATCTACAACGCATCACATTTTTTTATTGTGCTTCAACACGTTTCTCAACATTACAATGTATTTACATACACAATTTTCTTTGATCTTTTCAGGGTCATTAGATTACTGAATGTTTTCAATCATTAAAAAAAATAAACTAGAAAATTCAATTTATTGGCAGGGGGAGTGGGTGGGGGTATGTCCCTAGCTTGAGTTTCAGTATCTTTCATTTTTTGGTGAAATTATTTTCAACTTGTTGGGTTTTTGTTACTTTGTGAAAAAAAAATTCCCTGGTAATTTGCAGCACAACAGAACTATTTATTGAGTTGGAGAGCTTCTTTTTTCGTCCTTTTTACTTTGAGATATTCTTATTGAAAGCGGAACTGTTTGTTTTAGAATTTCGAAATTACTTTGTGGAATAAAAATACTATTGGATTTTTTTTTTTTTAAGGAAGTTACCAAGAAGAAAAATTATTCTCGTGTTTACTACAGCAGGTGATAGAGGTAGTTCGAACCACTTCAACAGAGTGACTCAATAAATCAGACGCTACATATATGTTGAAACGAACTAATATGAAAAAAAAATTAATGGATTTTTCCTATAAGGTAAAGGTAAGGTAAAGAATACGGCATTGGACTTTACAGTCCCTACTGGTGGTGCTGATCTCCGTTTCTTGGCCCTCCAGCCAGGAAGTGCAATGGGGGGGGTTGGGAGCCAACCATCCTGAGCTTTCTCACACCCTTCCTGTTTACCTTCCCCAGATTTCTCCAGGTACCCCATTTAAAGTTGGGTCGACTCTGGCTGAGAGTCGCGCCACTGACCCCCGTCCGAAAACCAATAATTGAGTACACTAGGATTCGAACCCTCGTCCTCTCGGACAAAAGATCAATGTCGGGCCCCCATCCAGACTCAAAATGTAATTACTCTGTTTGACAGACTTCTCTTTAAATTAGTCTTTGAACGCACATTAAAGCAACGTAATTTATTTAGATTTTGTCTTTTGCAGCCTGGTTAGGGACCAAAAAATCGTTACAAGATGGAACATTTACCACACAAATTAAAAACTGAAAGTTACGTGCAGTTACTTAAGCAATGGATATCTCCTTGGCTTCATTTTTGCCAAGTCGTCCACAAGCTTTTCAAAATCGAGCTCCTTCACTGCAGCCCTTTCAGAGAAAACAAGGAGCAAATGCGAAAGTCGCTTGTTGTCCATTGTTGTCCGAAGGTAATCCTTCAGAAATGTCAACACAAAGAAAAATCGTTCATTTGAGCATGTTGTGAGCGGGAGTGTGAGTACTACCCTCACGACTTCAGGAACCTCAGAAAAAGCTTTCTTTCAATCCTCCTAGGCTTTCGAAAAGGTCTAAAGCGTTTGCCGGTTTCTGGGGAAGCTGCGACACATATGCACGAGCTATCAAAGCTCGAGAAGTAAATCTATGTTCATGAAGTCTTCGGATTTGGGGTTAAATCATCGTTTGGCTTCTAGTACTGGCAAATGGACAGTAAAACGCTCTTCAAACTCATTTACCACTCTGTCCAAAACCTCGTAGAACTCTCTTCGCATTTTCTCTTCTGTTCTTGTGCCCTCAGATTCAATGCTGTGCTTTCCAAGTGTTGATGGCATCAAATAGTCCCTGAGTCTTCAGGATATCTTCTGAACTCGTTTTGATTTTGCTGGTATGGTTGAAGCAAGAGCGCTTGTTTCCGACAGATCAGCTCCGATATTAATAGCCATCTCCATAGACTTGCCGTACAGGACTCGAAAATACTCGACATCACGCATTAGCTTCTGCCGTTTCCTCCCTGTCAGAAGATTCTTGAACAACTGACAGAACTGCGAGTATGCAATCATATCTTACCAGAATTTTAGCCACTGATCTATACCAGTAAGATCAACACGTCACAACTGTCCTTTCAAGTGTTAGCACAGACACGTTGGCAGTTTTCTGGGCCTCGACAAACAACTGGTATTGAGTGTCACTGTTAGAAACAAAACCATAACTGTTTGCAAAACTGAAAATACTAACGAAATTCTTTGTTTTTTCTGCATACAATCGCCAATAACAAGGTTAAGTCTATGGGAATGACAGTGAGTGTACATCGCTTGCGGTGCTTTTTCCGGAGACGGGCCTGTACTCCTGAAAACGTCCGCGCATTACACTTGCCCCGCCATAGCACTGTCCAACACATTTTGACAAGTCAAGGCCGATACCCTTTATTTCGTTGTAAATAAAGTCGGCCAAACTCTCAGCGTCAACCTTGTGCAAGTGGTAGCAACCTATAGCTCTTTCTTTGATTTTCATATCATGAGCACAGCATACTAAGACCACAAATTGTTCCTTTTTTGAGGTCTTTTGTTTTGTCAGCAAGAACGGCAAAATATTTTGCTTTTCTGACTTCTTTTGCGATAGAACTTTTAGTTTTATTTCCTATGACCTAAATGTATTCGTTTTGGTACTCGTGTGACAAGTAATTGTCATATGCCTTGTGAGACTTGTCCATCAGGTCCGGGTTGATTTCTGTAAAAAGACCTACCGTCTCAATGAAATTCCCTCGATTGGCACTGGACTTTCCTTCATGATGGCCACGAAACGCAAGACCTTGCCGTCCATGTAAGGATGTAGTTTTTGGTAGAGCCTTTACATAGCGTCTGTTCTCTAATATTTCCTTTTCCCGTTCTTTGAAGAGGCATGAGGCAACACATTCGGCCGTCTCTGTCTGAATTAAATAAAAAAAAACAAGTTTTTTTTAACTGAAAGTAAGGAACGACATTAAAACTTAAAACGAACAGAAATTATTCCGTATATGAAAGGGGCTGTCCCCTCCTCAACGCCTCGATCTTTACGCTAACGTTTTTTATTGTTTAAAAAAAATAGAGTTGTGAGAAAGTCAAACTTTAGCGTAAAGAGCAAGGGCAAGTGAAGACATTTAAGAGCTGGTAAGGCAGCACGAAAGCAGTGACCGGCAAAAAGCATGTACCCCCCCCCCCCCCACTACCAGAAAAAAAAACCTCCTGAAAACTTCTGTATACTTCCCAATAACCAATACTATATGTTAACATTGGGTAAAGTTCATAACTTTCAGCCCTCCTCCTGGGGGCTTCGAGGGATTAAGTCATCCTAAAAGACATAGTTATAATATTTTCGACCATGCTGAACAAAATGGCTATCTCAAAATTTTGATCAGATGACTTTGGGAAAAAATGAGCGTGGGAGGGGGCCTAGTTGCCCTCCATTTTTTTGGTCGCTTAAAAAGGGCACTACAACTTTTAATTTCCGTTCCAATGAGCCCTCCCACGATATTCTAGGACCACTGGGTCGATACGATCAGCCCTGGGAAAAAAAAAATAATAAAAAAAAAAAAATAAAAGAAAAAATAAACACGCATCCGTGATCTTTCTTCTGGCAAAAAATGGAAAATTCCACATTTTTGTAGATAGGAGCTTGAAACCTCTACAGTAGGGTTCTCTGATACGCTGAATATGATGGTGTGATTTTCATTAAGGCTCTATAATTTTTTTTAGGGGGTCTTTACCCCTTTTTTGGAACCACTGGTTCGATACGATCACCTCTGGGGAAAAAAAACAAAAAAAACAAATAAACACGCATCCGTGATCTTTCTTCTGGCAAAAAATGGAAAATTCCACATTTTTGTAGATAGGAGCTTGAAAACTCTACAGTAGGGTTCTCTGACACGCTGAATATGAGGTGTGATTTTCATTAAGGTTCTATAACTTTTAGGGGGTCTTTCCTCCTTTTTCCGAAAATCAGCCAAATTTTCTCAGGCGCGTAACTTTTGATAGGTAAAATTAAACTTGATGAAACTTATATATTTGAAATCAGAATTAAAATCTGATTCTTTTGATGTATCTACTGGTATCAAAATTCCGTTTTTTAGAGTTTCGGGTACCATTGAGCCGGGTTCGCTCCTTACTTACAGTTCGTTACCACGAACTGTTTGATAGCTTTAAATTTGGTCCAGGAAACGGTACATGCTTTGTGCCGGTCACTGCTTTCGTGCTGCCTTACCAGCTCTTAAATGTCTTTTCACTTTCTCAATCCTACGTCGATGAATGCTCTTGCGCCATATCTTATAATAATATCATATGATATTATGTTTTTAGCACGCTAGGCCGAATCCGACGAAACCATGCCAAAAGAGATATTCTTCAAATGGGTAACTTCGCTGCAAATCTTTGAATGTCTTCAATTTGCTGTTTTCTAATTACCTGGTTTTTGGTTTTTCAGGAATAAATCGAAAGCAACACAAAATTTGGAAAAGGAAGAATAAACTAAGAGATTCAGAGTTGAAAATTGGGCCCTTCAAAAAATCAGGGGGGGGCATTGCCTCCCCCCCCCAATGGCGCCACTGGTAAGGTTACTAACATGTTCGATAGATACATTTTGGCCTTCGTTTTGGTGTATCATAGAGACACCAGGAATTTATTTGCACAAAAATTCGTTCTTTCGAACGTAAACCCCTTTCATTCTTTCTATGGGCTTAAATTTTCACAAAAGAGAGCTAATCAAATAAGTTAAGTTTAATTCATGATGAAACATGAACTATCAACTACACTGTCAACTACAACTACAATATCAACTTCAGCATGTCCAAGAACCCCACAAACTGGAATAGACGAAATAAATAGAAAATATCTTGATATGGTAAGTTATACAAAATGAATAAATATTTTTTTAGTACCTCCATTAATTTATTATTTATATTTATTTTATTATCATATTTTGTTGTATTACAGAGTTTTTTATTTAACTACAATAAATGAAACACAGCATAAAGAAAATCAAATGTTCTTCTGAAGTTTTAATTTTCTTTTGTAAGGGATACATAAAAAAATAAAAAGTTTTTCAACATATCCTTGAACGGGAATTCCAAGTAACATTTTTCGAGAATTAAAAGAGAGTGGTTGTCAAGAGCTCTTCAGGTATGTCAATGACGCTTTACCTTAAGTGTTTCTGATACATAATTCCGAAGAGAGCTATATTTACATTTCCAAAATGGGCTGATCTCAGAGACGAAAGGTCTTATATTAGACAAAAAGTATCACTGGCATCAATGGGGGGGGGGGGGCATTTGCCCATAGATTTCTACCCCTAGATTTGGAAAAAACTATCTTGGTATTTCCATTGTAAAACATAGAAAAAAATTACCCCCCTACCTACAGTTTTAAACACACACCCCTCCCCACAAAGAAAAAAAAATACGAATTAACCCCAAAGAGGAATAACTTAGTGCTACGATTAGTAAAAAATGAGCCTAGAGTTTCATTTCACGTTTTTCTGAAACTGAAAAGCACCAATAATGCCATGTGGTTAACTTGTTTCTGTATTTTTAACAATAAGAAAAAAATAATTTGACAATAAGAAAATAAAAGTTTAATACCCTAAAATCAGCACACTCAAACTAAAACCGACTCTTTAGAAAATCTGAAATCAGAGAAAAAAGGTATTATTTTTTAGACCTTTCTATATATATATATATATATATATATATATAATATATATATAATATATATATATATATATATATATATATATATATATATAATATATATATATATAATATATATATATATATATATATAATATATATATATATATATATATATATATATATAATATATATATATATATATATAATAATATATATATATATATATATATATATATATATATATTCAAATGCGTTTAGGCTAACAGGCTATTCAAATACGTTTTTAAATTTTTGGTTATTATAGGCTAAACTTTGTTCTTTACTAAGTTACGTCTGACGCCTCAACCATGATCTATTAATTGTTGAGATGGGTATATAAACATCCCTTTTCTGTTTCCTTTCATTTCCTTGGTATTACAAGCAATATTTTTGCAAGAATTAAGAAGATTGGTTCTCAAGAAATTCTAAGATCTCTTAACAGCCTTAGAGATAGCCGTCAATGGAGACAGTCAGTCCTTCTGGGAAAATCCAGAAGAGTCCTTTCAAAAATGTTATTGCAATCCATAGAAGTCCTTATTTTAGTCATGGGTCCTTTCAATGGATTTACTGCAATCCATAGGAATCCTTATTTTAGTAATCTATAAGAGTCAGTTCAATGAATTTATTCCAATCCATAGAAATTGTTATTTTAGCAATCCATAGGAGTCCTTTTAACGGGCTTATTGCAACCCATAGAAATCCTTATTTTAGTAATTCATAGGAGTTCTTTCAATATATTTATTGTAATCACTTAAATATTTCAAGTGTTTGTACTTGAAGCATAATTTAATTTCAAAACTAGTGCTCAAAGAGTGATCAAGTACAACTTATGTGAAGTGATTATTACTTAATACCTAATTACTTAATACCTAAGCGTTACCTAATACCTAAGCGTTACTATTTAGGTATTACTAATTATGTATTACTAATTAGGTATTACTAATTAGGTATTACTTAATACCTAACCGTTACCTAAAAGCAAATCATAATTTAAATAAACATTCAAATAAACATGCAAATTATCGTTCATATAATTTTTGATTGAGATATGTCTAAAATAAACTGGAAATTTTTGGGAGCCAAGCAATGAAAAAAAGAAAGAAAATTGCCCCCATTTTTTTTTTTGTTCCAACAATTCACAGAAGAAATACACCAAATTAACACCCCATTCTTTTGTAACAGCATTTCTTTAAGTGTGTTTTTATTAAGTATTAAAAAAATTATGATAAAAGTGTATTTTTGATATATTTTGATAGACCTAGGGGGGGGGGGCTCACTGGAATTAATGGGTGTAGATTTGTCAGTAAACCTACTACCTAGAGTTACCCCCAAACCCACTGCCTCCAGCTTGCCTCTTATCGTTAAATGTGAAACATTGGGCTAACCGTCTTATTGAAGGTTTATAGAAGTAAATGATGACCATAGTTTAGGGGTGGTTGAAATGTTTTGGCGAACTACTATTAATTAGATCGAACTTTAAAAATTTAGCAGGGATAAAAACTCCACATATTAAGCAGCTTTCAGACTCAAGTACGTTATTTTCAATGCTAAGTGGCAAGTTACGTTACGTTAATATGACCTTTCACACCAAAACAATTTCATTCATACTCGACTAATTTTAAAAAATTAATAATCATCATAATTATTGTTTAAAATAATCACTATTATTGTAAGCAAACTATTAAAAAATTCAAAATGTGGAAAAGAGATGGAGACTCAAACCCAGATCAGGCGCAAAAAACTTTCAAGGAAAAGTTTATCAATTTATTTTGAGGGTTTATCAATTCACCATGCAGAAAGTCAATCGTCTTGGGGGTATAGTTACTTGGTGCCAACAATGGTTCAGGAGGGTCTTTGTCCTTTACACAATTTAGTATAAAGTGACATGAACTCGGTGCCAACAATGGTTCAGTTAGGTCTTTGTCCTTTACACACTTTAGCATAAAGTGACAAGAACTTACGTACTGTAAAATTTTATATTGAGCCTACTTGATACTGCCCACTTTATGAACAAAATTTGGTCCATAAGATTACATAACGGAACGTAAAGTCTCAAGTTATGCGAGTGCAAAATGTTTTGTGGTGTAATGAGAAAGAACCCTTACACCTCTTTACACCTCTCAAGTTTCTCATGTACTAGCAAGAATCAATAACTGAATAATCAATAAGTCTTGCTTAAGAGATCAAGCCTACTCTCCCCCCATCTCTATGGCTTATTTTACCCTCCTCCCCTAAGAGTCAGAATGCTGTTTAAATATGATTTTCACCATCAAGTTTTATCTTATCCATATTTTTTTTTACGTATGTCTTCGTTTATAATGTGATCAATCTCTCTTTATCATGTCCTTTAAATACTTTCCCATCTTCTAAAGATCAAATTCCACGCAAGGGCTCTCTATTGCCAGTAAGAACTCTTAGAGGTCCTTAAATATGAGAACTTGTTAATAGAGATCTTTAGTTCTTTTAAACTGTTCGTGAGCAATCCATGCAGCTATTCTCTGCTAAGGGAATTCAGTTCTACTAAGGGATTTCAAAAACTGAATTGAAAATTCAGTTTTTGCTGGAATTGAAAGTTATCCTTTAACCAGTTTTAGTGAAGAGCATTCAACTTCAACTTCAAAAGAAAAAAATTAGGCTTGGGGGGGGTGAAAGTGTAAATTAAGGAAGCGAATGCTGTTTATAAGCATAGGAATGAGGAGGTCCAATTATGTGCTTCCAAAATTGGCGAACATACCCAAAATAGATCAGCAAACAGGCCATATGCAGGGTAAGAAAAATACAAATATAAATACTGGCCAGAATACACAGACCAAAAATTAGTCTTACAGTACTTTATTGCAATTTATTAATAAAATTAGTGATAACTTTAGCATAAATTGGCAAATAATCTAAATTATTCTATAAGCTAAAAATTGCAGAAAAGTCTCAGTACAGGAAATGTTACAAAATTAGAAAACAAAAGAATAGAATAAAGATCCTCCAGATCCATTGCTGGCGAATAGGGCGTCAAAGTAGCTTTAGAGTTGATGGGATTTTTTTTTTAATTAGAGAGAATTAAAAAAATCAACTGGCTGATCATACACAATGTAACAAAAATACAAATATAATTACGGGCCAGTATACACAAACTTAAATTATCCTTACCGTACTTTATTATAATGGAATAACAATAATTACATCATAAACAGCCAAAGAATCTGTAATTAAAAAATTGAAATTGCAGCGAAACCCGAATGTGGAAACCTGAAGCCCGAAAATACTCGAAATGTTACAAAACAAGAAAAATACGCAGAAAAGTCATAATACGGGAAATGTTAAAAAATTAGAAAACTAAAGAAAAGGATAAAGATCCTCCAGAGCCATTGCTGGCGAATCTGTCAAAGTAGCTTTACAGTTGATGGGATTGTTTTCTTAATTAGAGAGTATTAAAAAAATCCGCTGACTGGCCATATACAATGTAACGAAAATACAAATGTAAATACTGGCCAGTATACACAAACATTCAATTATTCTTATAGTACTTTATTAAATAAAAAAACAAGTTTTTTATTAAAATAAGTTTTTTACAAGACAAGTTTATATAATAAACTTGTTTTTTACATAAAAAAACAAGTTTTTTACAAGATTTTCAACTGAAAATAAGGAGCAACATTAAAACTTATATTTATTTAATTTCTGATCATTTTTTAAATAATGCCAGGAAATCTGGCTACACATCCACGAAGAAATCCTTGCTTCCCTTGGATTTATTCTATAGACAATTCAATCCTGGTGAAAATTTACCCCGGAGAACTACCCTTAACATCTCCACGCGGAAAAGTGAGTCGGCAAAGAGAAAGCAAGACATAAGAAGAATTTCATATAGGATTTCTGGGAATTTCCCCAGTGTAAGATTTCCCCTGAAAAAATCACCCCCTGAAAACTCTTTCTTCTGGCCAAAAACTAGAAAATTCCACATTTTTGCAGATAGGAGCTTAGAACCTCTACATCAGGGTCCTCTTATACGCTGAATCTGATGGCGTGATTTTCATTAAGATTCTACGACTTTAGGGGGTGTTTCCCCTTTTTTTCGAAAATCAGGCAAATTTTCTCAGGCTCGTGGCCTTTGATGGCTAAGACTAAACTTAATGAAACTTTATATATTTGAAATCAGCATAATAAGCCGTTTCTTTTGATATAGCCATTGGTATCAAAATAGGTATTGGTATTTTAGAGTTTCGGTTATTATTGAGCTGGGTCGCTCCTTACTTATGCTCCTTACATTACCACGAACTGTTTGATTATAACTCATTAATAACATTAAAATCAGCGGTTCTGTGCCTTTCCTATGAGCCATAGGTAGATTTTCAAGCACCGAGTTTTTCTTATCTTTTTTAAATGGGAGGGGGGGGATTAGAAGATTCTGAAAAAAATGGGAAGGGATGTTGACACATTTGTAAAAACACAGATTGACTTAACGATTGCTATCGAAACCAGTGATGGAGTTTCTTGACTCCTATTAGCCTAAAACGCAATATATAGCCTAGATGCTTCACGTTTGAGCTAGAAATCTGAATTTTCAATTTTATATTACACCTTTACTGATCGATTATAAAAAAATGAAGAAAAACGACAACAAAGAAATTTGTCACAGAAGTAAAAATTTCAATGAATGATACGCTTTGATTCAACGAAGGGCCATGACTACACTCCCCCCATATCTTGAGACTTTTTGTTTACCGTTCCCTATATTTATAATAGAAAACATACGCTTTTGGAAAGTTTTTGTTTTAGTTCCCTTTCCCCCATCTTCAAATAATTTTCTGCGGCAAGCTTGCCCCAAGATGAATTCATGCGTAAGCACCTATGCCCAAACAAGGCACAAATGCTATTTTAATGTTGCCTTACTTGACAACACAATGACATTGTAAAATGCGTGTTTGCGTAAAACATTTTTCAACCTTCACCCAAATTTGTTTTAGTAATGATTAGTCAGTTTGATTAGGAGTTGAATCAGTTGGTCAAATTTGAAGGTAATTCTTAAAGTAGGAAGACTTGGCATTTTTATTAGAAGTGCCCTTGAGCAGGCATAATTGGAGGAAATTTTCGGGGGGGGGGGAGGCTCAAAAAATGACAATCTTAATGAGCAGTGCTCAGAAATTGGAAAAAATTGTCTACGGATAGTTTTTGGTACCCGCCTGAATGACCGTATTTCAAGCAGTAAGCTGTAAGAAATATGTAGTTCTATCGGTACAATCCCATTATCCAGGCCTCTCGGGTTAATTACTATAGACTAGGAAATGATAAAACCCGTTTTTGACGTCTTAACTGTTATAGAGAAGGCAATGGTAGCAAGGTTTTCATTGCGTATACGATATTAGACTGTGGTTTTGGGGGGTTTAGGGGGGGAAGGTACCTAGGTTAGGTTAGGTTACGTATTTAATATATGCAATGCTTTACCGACCCCCCCCCCCCCCCCACTCCTAATGTGAAAATATATAGCCCAAATTTGTTTCTAAACTATTATATATTCATCCTATTTCATTTTATTTCATTAGCATTAACCAAACTTGACTTTTAGAGAGGCCCGGATAATGGAATAGTACCGTTCTATCCCACTTTCCAAGGTTGCAATGAGAGGAGGGATGAGATGGCTAGGGCACGTTTTGTGGATGAAGGGTGACAGATTGGACCGTTCTTTTCGGCCGTCCCTCTGGGGCAAACGAAAAGCAGGTCGTCCCAATTGGAGTCGGAAGACGTCATAAGAAATGATATGAAGGGAAACGGAACTTCTTGGGAGGGTATAAAGAGAGAAGCTTTGAATATATTGGGTCGGAGGAGAAGGGTGCCAAGCCGTGTTGGCCTCTCGTGGCTTAGTGTTGCAGTGAGTTGTCAGTTTTATAGTAGTATAAAAAATAGAGCAGAATAGGTCGGCTATGAGAAAAGTATAAATTTTTGAATCTGTTAATCAGAGGATTTTAACACCAGTAATTAAATATTAAACGGCTATGTTTATAGGATATTTCAAGTATTATACGGTAATACAAAAGCTGTGCTTCAAATTGTTTGTAAAAAAAAAATATATCCTACCCCTTCAGACAAAGCAAGTCCCATTCAACTCAGTCATTTCCAAATTAGACAAATTACCACTAAGCATTTGGAAATATAAAGAAAATGAAAAAGAAAATAGTAAACAAATAAGTCTTGAGCTTTGATGATGGAGCATAAGCTTACGCATATCCTACATTTTTTCTATAAAAATTATTTGTTTGTACATTTTTGGGTTACCTTCCGTCATTCTCCCCCCCCCCCTCCCCGCGTTTCTTCTTCTAATCTTCTGGTTTTGTTCTTTTTCTTATTTATTTTTTCGTGGAAGAGCTTATTCTTGCGTTATTACACCCAACAATTCTGAATCTAGATCTCCGTTGGGGGGGGGGGCGTTATTTTGTTGCAATATTGTATTAAAACACACAAATATTTTCGCATGCTGACCAATGATCTGCGTAGCGCAGGCACAGATTCTCTGCCTTCGACCGGGAGTCTGATGCCTGGCTGGGGGCAAATCATCCGTCGCTTCATATGTTTTTCCCAAGATTTCTCCAGGTACCAATTTGTAGCTGGTCCAACTTTTGCTGAGCTTACAAAGTCACATTGCTGACCCCCTTCCTAAACCAAATAATCAGCAAAACCAGGACCCGAACTCCAGCCCTTGGGAGCACAGGATTTCAAGTATACCGAGGCAACCACTCCGCTAGGACCTATTGTGACGGTTAGGACAATATTGTATTGCATTGAGTAAATAAATTGATTCATTCACTGCTATCACTTACTGCAACACAATTTCGTCTATCTTATTTAATTCCTAGAACATTTCGAAGTCTCTCTCTTTTCCAAAATGTGCTGTCATCTTTTCTCAATAATAAAAACAGTCAAAATTATAGCTGTGAATCCCAAGATTATTTTTATCGTTTCTAGGATGCCTTAAAGAAATACTAGCATTTAAATCATGGTTCCTCCACACTATGCCGCGAAGGCTTTCGCACTATACAACTTATGGTGATACGGTATCTTAAAGGATCACATTATCCTGTCCTTTATAAGCTTTTTCAGCTTGGTGGTGGTCAAGCTATTTAGAAATGATTGGAAGATCTTGCCATTACAGTTGCAGTAATAGTGGCGACCTAGTAAAGAATGAACCATAGCCCATAGTAGTCCAAATTTATAAAAACGCGTTTAAAAAACAAAACAAAAAAATAGCAAGTGAGAGAATCTAGCAGATTCAAGAATTGTACCTCTTATTTGGATTAGCCTTGACAGTACAATTTTATTTTTAAAACCAATTTACGGGAATTTGGAAAACTACTTTAAAGCCCCACAAACACGGCGTCAAATACAAATAAAAAGTACACCATTGGAATCGCAATGGGCAACAGCTCTGTACAGAAAAATTGCAGCCCTCTGGCTTGAACAACAAGGAAAATCACATTTTGCATGTGTAGCACTGAGGTGTTCTCTTCTAGTCCTTCAAAACTAGTGGGGCACTGGAAGTTCATAAAGAGTGGTATAAGGGCTCATAACTTAAACAGCTTGGATAGAAAATCCGAACAAATGACAGAAAGTTCTATTTTTCGATTAAACAGGGCAGAATTCCATTTTTAAAGCTCAGAAAATGGCTCTTCCCAAAAATATTCCCGCATACCTGCTAGGAGAATGCTAAAAACTAGCTCAAAGGGAATTGTCATTTGAGGAATTTGGCCACTTTGGCAGTTCCCTGTGGTGCTAATTGCTTTGATTAACAAGCTTGCCGACAAAAAGAAGGTAAATTTTCACTGTCCTTACAGTCAAACCATAAATTATCGATAGCTCTTGACAATGGCTAGTGCCCTAAGAGGATTCGCTAATGCACCCTTTGTCTTTGTGACGGTCAGCCGACACTATAGCTCACGTTTTTAAGGTACCACATCATCTTAAAGCTTTACGCTACGTTATGCAATCTTATGGAGCAAATTTTGTGCGCAACGTAGGCACTGCCAAGTAGACTAGAGCTCAGCACAGAATTTTGTGCGCAACGTAGGCAGTGCCAAGTAGACTAGAGCTCTGCATAGCTCTGCATAGTACATTATGTAAAAGCTCTGCAGGGTAATTTGTATTACGTAATTTTGTATTATGTAATACAGGCTATGTAAGCCTGTGTTACGTCATGGAAAAGTCAAAATAGTAGAAAGAAAATTGAATTTCTGGATTTCCAAATGAAGAATGTTAGAAAAAGTTAGTACACCTTTCCTAGAAGGCCTTTCACGCTTGATCAAATCTTGAATCTGCATCTCTCTTCTACGTTTTTAGTTTTTGAATAATTTGCTTATGATGATTGTAATGATTCTAAATGATTATTATAATAATGTTACGGTTTATTACTTTAGCCCAGTGTGAAACGAAGTGTTTAAACATGACAAGTTATACTTAACGTAACGCAACTTACCACTTAGCATAAAAAACTACGTGCATAGTGTGAAAGCCGCTTTATCGCAGCCAAGATGTCAGGGCTATTATGTTGCCATGTAACCATATTCAGCAAAAAAGTAAAAATCCATGTCTTAATCTTAGCCTCAAAATTCGTATCCAATGTCATAATAAAGGACAGAAGGGCTAATCCATTTCCAGAACTTTCTCTTGGAGCTAGTGAATCCAATTTAAAAACTTTATTACCTTATTACAGAAATATAATTACGAAAGATTCATCTAAGTTAATTTTGTCGAGAAAACCTCAGAGACAGAAAAAGGAATGGAGGCCAGATTCACGCTAGTTCGTGTGGTTTATTCCATTTTTCCACAACAAAAATTCCCTTGTAGATATATAGCACGACCAAGGTCGTATCCAGTGGGAGGGGTTACGGGGTTGGACCCTTCCCCCTTCCCACAAAATTTTCGTCCGGCTCGTAAGAACGTAAAAGAAATGCATTGTTGATGTGGCAATTTTTTTATGCGTTTTTAAAGGTTTTTTGTAACCCCCCAAACAAACAAAAATCATGGATACGCTCTTGAACGGGACAAAATTGAAGCGACGAATCCTAAGCGTGAAATTTTGCAACTCCTGACCTATCTTGTTTTTGCTATTGCTACGGAGAACAACCTCGGTTTTGCCGTTCGTTTCACCAGAAAATATTTTTTCAGATATTAAAAATATAAGAAATAACAGAAATGGGAATTATAGCACAACTTTGCTTTTAAAGCATCCTCTCCCTTTTACTTTACATCTTATGGCTCCAAACAAGAAACAAAACAAATAATCGATACATGTGAGGGTATGGTAGTTCACAAAAAGACTTAAGCGTCGGGCTTAACCTAAACTACATAACATAACATAACTTAGCATAACTTAACATAAACTGCATACTAAAATTCCTTAAACCTGCCCCTTCCTGATAAATAGCCTTTTTCTTAGCAATCGCTGTCACAAAAAACAAGAGAAGGGCATGGCTTTGTAAATAAAAACCAAATTCAGAGTGACGGAGAAACTAGCGTTGCCACTGGGCCGCTAGTTTGAGGAGTCCCCAATCCAAAAAAGTGGCTTTTTGGATAACTCACATATACTATAACTCATATAACTATATTTGATTTATACTATATAACTATAACTTACATAAATACAAAACTCACAAACTCTTCCCATAGACATACTAAGATTTGACAAGGAGTCATTTGAGAGGGGAAAGTGGTCAGCGATTATATCAAAACTTATGTTAGAATTATAGAAAATAATAGGAAATATCTTGACATTTCCGAGGAGCCAGGTCCTGAAAACCCCTCTCTGTATACAAGCGTACCTAACTCCCATCCCTAAAGTGTTTTAGTATTCAATGTATCATTATTTAACTGTCATTATTTGACATTATTGTCATTATGTCATTATTTGTCAATTTGTCATTTCTGTCATTATTTGATATTATCATTCTTTACTTCTATCAATCTATCCTTTCTCGGTAAATAGCCCGTTTTAAGCAATCACGGTAGTTTTTAGAGAACGAAGAGGAGGCCATGTCCTCTCACCAATTTCAGGGCTGGGGAGACTATACATTACCCCTGGGACAATACTTCGAGGGACCAAGTCCCCAATCCAAAAAATACCTTTTGTTTACTGTAAAATCACAAACTTTTCCCGCTGGCATGTTGGGACCTAACAAGGAGTTATTTAGAATAGGGGGGAGGGGAAAACGCAACATGCATCAAAACAGCAAATCCAACAAGTTCCAACAAAGTAAAATTATAGAAATTAATAGGAAACGTCTTGACAGTCAGAAAAACTGTTGGGTTATTCGACCCATCCCAGGAGGGTATTTATGCCTTGTTTCCTCTTTCTGTGCCCAGTTAGGGAGTGGACTGGAGCCATTCGTGAATCTTCGTTTACTGATCTCCCCCCCCCCATAGTAGTTTAGAAATTATACATACGTATGGGTAACTATGCAGGGAAAAGACCACGGCAATAGTGATACATCCGTCTAAACTAAATTAAAATGACAAGGCCGTATCTAGTATTTTTACTCGGGGGGGGGGGGGATAGAAAAAATAAAATTGAAAAACGTCTCCAAAAATTTCATTTGCATTTTTTTATGTTTTTACGAGTCGAACAAACAGTCTCGAGGCTGGGGGGGGGGTCAAACCCCTTAACGCCTTTCCCTGGATACGGCCTCGTAAGATAATAACAAATTTCTTGCTTTATTCATGCCAGAGCAGCTCCATTTAATTAATTTTTATATTCACTCTCAGTTTAATTAAATCCTAACAGGAAATTTAGTGTTTTGCCTAGCCCTAGGCTAGGCTATATCCAGGCATTAGGGGGGTAGTAGTTGGGATTCAATGAAACTGAAAGTGACTATAAAATAAACTAGATTGTTTCTCTAATAAGAAAAAGCAATAATAGTGCTGTGATAGTAGTGAGTTTAGAAGGAGAATGCGATGCAAGATTACTGTCGGATCTGGTAAATGAAGGGCTATTATGTGAACTTGCAAAAATACTTGGGAACTGTTGCATTATGCGGACACCGCTATATACTGTATCAAGGAAACGAGAGACGAATCCTACCAAACAGATTATTTGCAAGAGACCGCTATAGAGAAATGGAATGCAAAGCGTGGTTTTCATTGCGTTTACACATAAACTGTTGTTTTGGTAAAATCCCATTTTGCGGGCCTCTCTAAAGAAGTCCAACAAGAGATGCTACAGTCAAACGGCAGAGATGCTTTGAAAAACCCGTTTTTACATGATGATTAAATAAAAAAAAACAAGTTTTTTAAACTGAAAGTAAGGAGCGACATTAAAACTTAAAACGAACAGAAATTATTACGTATATGAAAGGGGCTGTCCCCTCCTCAACGCCTCACTCTTTACGCTAAAGTTTTTTATTGTTTTAAAAAATAAAGTTGTGAGACAGAGTCAAACTTTTGCGTAAAGAGCGAGGCGTTGAGGAGGGGACAGCCCCTTTCATATACGGAATAATTTCTGTTCGTTTTAAGTTTTAATGTCGCTCCTTACTTTCAGTTTAAAAAACTTGTTTTTTTATTTAATTTCTGATCGTTTTTTAGTTAATGCAGCTTTTATTTTGGCTCACCGTCATTAAATAAGTAAACAAAATTTGCATAAAAATTTTACTTTTCTTTTGCTAAATGGCTGTCTCTAAAATTGGCTCTGACGTAATTTACAAATTAACTTACGTAACCCTTGTCAATACCTTGCTCTTTAAGCTAAAGTTCGAATTTTGCTCCAATTCTTTAAAAATGACCCCTTAATCACAAAGGCCGTTAATTAGAATAAATAGTTCTTATGAAAGTACTAAAAAATCTTTGGCTTAAAGAGCGAGGCATTGACTAGAAGGTGAACCCAATCATAAAGCTAATATTTTTTGTTCGTTTTAAGTTTTGATGTTGCTCCTTACTTTCAGTTTAAAAACTTGTTTTTTTATATTTAATTTCTGATTTTTGTTTTAAATAATGATGGGAAATCTGGCGCCCCCTTCATAGCCATGTCCCTTCCCCCATGAAAACTTCCTTCATGAAAAGATCCTCCCATATAACCCCGACCCACCCCAACCCTCCACTACCAGAAAAAATTCCCCCTGAAAACGTCTGTATACTTCCCAATAACCAATACTATATGTTACCATTGGGTAAAGTTCATAACTTTCAGCCCTCCCCCTGGGAGTTTCGAGGGATTAAGTCATCCTAAAAGACATAGTTATAATATTTTCGACCATGCTGAACAAAATGGCTATCTCAAAATTTTGGTCGGATGACTTTGGGAAAAAAAATGAGCGTGGGAGGGGGCCTAGTTGCCCTCCATTTTTTTGGTCACTTAAAAAGGGCACTAGAACTTTTAATTTCAGTTCCAATGAGTCCTCCCACGATATTCTAGGATCACTGGGTCGATACGATAACCCCTGGGAAAAAGAAAAAAAAAAAAAAAACAAAAAAAAAATAAACACGCATTCGTGATCTTTCTTCTGGCAAAAAATGGAAAATTCCACATTTTTGTAGATAGGAACTTGAAACCTCTACAGTAGGGTTCTCTGATACGCTGAATATGATGGTGTGATTTTCATTAAGGTTCTATAACTTTTAGGGGGTCTTTCCCCTTTTTTCGAAAATCAGCCACATTTTCTCAGGCGCGTAACTTTTGATGGGTAAGATTAAAGTTGATGAAACTTATATATTTGAAGTCAGAATTAAAATTTGATTCTTTTGATGTATCTATTGGTATCAAAATTCCGCTTTTTAGAGTTTCGGTTACCATTGAGCCGGGTCGCTCCTTACTTACAGTTCGTTACCACGAACTGTTTGATTCAAGACACCGCTGAGAGAAACACTTTGTATAGCGTGGTTTTAAGATATTTAACGTGTTGTTTTTTGGAGTTTAGATGGGGGAAAAGGTACCTAGGTTAGGTTAGGTTACATATTTAATATATGCAATGCTTTGCCCCCCCCCCTAATGTGCGAATATATAGCCCAAATTCGTTTTTAAACTATTATATAGTCATCCTATTTTATTTTATTTCATTAACATCAACCAAACTTGACTTTTTAGAGAGGCCCGCAAAATGGGATAGTGCCGTTATTTTTTGGGGTTTAGGGGGGGAGGTAGCTTTGGGTTAGGTTACGTATTTAATATATGCTATACCCCCCATCCCTCCATCCTAATATGCCCCTATTACCCGTCACTCCCATCCCCCTAATGTGCAAATATATAGCCCAAATTTGTTGCTAAACTATAATATATTCATCCTATTTTATTTTATTTCATTAGCATTATCCAAACTTGACTTCTTTCAAGGTGTCCGTATAATGCACCAGTACCAATACTTGTATACGTATCCCACCTCTTGAACTAAACAAGTTCCATCGATTGGTTAAGTCCTTGTTATCATCTATGATTTCTTTCTCAAGATAAACGGAATTGTCCGTCTTTTCAAATTTCATTTTATCATCTTTTCGCGCTAAAAGATCGATAGGAAAAGTGTATTTGGTATCAAATCAGAATGGTCGTTTTTCAAATTCCTAAAAATATTTCCTTCTACCAACTATGGGTAGACACAGAAATCAAATAGTAAAAAACAGTCATAATACCATTCGCGTTCAATATTTTTTTCCGAAGAATTTATTATAAAGAAAAAACAGAGATAAAATCAGTCGGTAGCACAAAAAAAAAGAAAAAAAAGAAAACGAACAAGAAGTATATTCTATAAGAGGGAATATATGAATCTCATATATAGAGGGAATATATGAGAAGCATATTCTATAAGATATTCGAGGGGCCTAATTATTGCGTTAGGTTGTTTTATAGAGAACAGTTGATGGCGCGGAAAGAAGCTGTAGTTTAAATTTGTTGAGTGCTTTTGTTCTTTCCTTATTGTTTTTTATTTATTTGTTTTTGTGTATATGGCCACTGGTTTTTAAATACACGCATGTATGCATGTATGTATTCTATAAGAGATTGGAGGGTGAAACTTTGTACCGAAAAAAAAAAACCTACAAAAATATTTTGCAAGAGTAGTTGTGCTAATACTATATTTCCTAACTATTGTTACCAAAAAATCCAAATTACGTTATTTTTAGTTGTTTTTTTTCCTCTTCTTTAAATGTATGTAAAGCAACATAGAGCTTTTCATGATTAACTAAAAAAAAACAAGTTTTTTTAACTGAAAGTAAGGAGCGACATTAAAACTTAAAACGAACAGAAATTATTCCGTATATGAAAGGGGCTTTCCCCTCCTCAACACCTCGCTCTTTACGCTAAAGTTTGACTCTGTCTCACAACTTTATTTTTTAAAACAATAAAAACTTTAGCGTAAAGAGCGAGGTGTTGAGGAGGGGAAAGCCCCTTTCATATACAGAATAATTTCTGTTCGTTTTAAGTTTTAATGTCGCTCCTTACTTTCAGTTAAAAAAATTTGTTTTTTTTAGTTAATTTCTGAACGTTTTTGAATAAATGCAGCTTTGATTTCGGCTCACCGTAAATGAATAATTTAAACGAAATTCGCATCTTAATTTTCCTTTTTTTTGGCTAATTGGCTTTCTCGAAATTGTGTTCTGACTTAACTTACGAATTAACTTACGTAACGAATTTCTATATTCGTATGTTTTTATTACGTATATTAGGGAGTTCGCTCCCTAGTCAATACCTCGCTCTTTACGCTAAGGTTCGAATTTTGTCCAAATAACAAACCCCTGAATCACAAAGGTCAGTTAATTAGAATAGATGGCTCTTTTGAAAGTACTAAAAAAAACTGTAGCGTAAAGAGCGAGGTATTGACTAGAGGGCGAACCCCTCATATACTTAATAATTTCTGTTCGTTTTAAGTTTTAACGTTGCTTCTTACTTTCAGTTGAAAAAAACTTGTTTTTTTATTTAATTTCTGATCGTTTTTAAATAATGCTGGGAAATCTGGCACCCCCTTCATAGAAATGTCCCTTCCCCCAAGGAAATATCCTCCATGGAAAGATCCTTCCTCGTATCCCCTACTCTAAACCCGACCCCCCCACTAGAAAAAAAAATCCTCCTGAAAACGCCTGTATACTTCCCAATAACCAACACTGTATGTAAACAATGGGCAAAGTTTATAACTTGCAGCCCTTCCCTCGGGAGCTGTGGGGGATTAAGTCATGCTCAAAGACATATTAATTAGATATTCAACTATGCTGAACAAAATGGCTATCTCAAAATTTCGATCGGGTGACTTCGGGAAAAAATGAGCGTGGGAGGGGGCTAAGTTGCCCTCCAATTTTTTTGGTCACTTAAAAAGGGCACTAGAACTTTTAATTTCCGTTAGAATGAGCCCTCTCACGATATTCTAGGACCACTGGGTCAATACGATTACCCCTGGGAAAAAAAAAAAAAAAAAAAAACAAACAAACAAACACGCATCCGTGATCTTTCTTCTGGCAAAAATGAAAAATTCCACATTTTTGTAGATAGGAGCTTGAAACCTCTACAGTATGGTTTTCTGATACGCTGAATATGATGGTGTGATTTTCATTAAGGTTCTATAACTTTTACGGGGTCTTTTCCCCTTTTTTCGAAAATAAGCCAAATTTTCTCAGGCGCGTAACTTTTGATGGGTAAGATTAAACTTGATGAAACTTATATATTTGAAATCACAATTAAAATCTGATCCTTTTGATGTACCTGTTGGTATCAAAAGTCCGTTTATTTAGACTTTCGGTTACCATTTAGCCGGGTCGCTCCTTACTTTTACAGTTCGTTACCACGAACTGTTTGATGATAAAAAAAATCTCACCTCCTTTGGCCAATGGAATAATAAATATCCAAAAAAGTAACATCTTCATCCTTTCACGTGTCACCTGCAAGACAGAGAATAAGAATTAAACTACATAGCCTACAACTAAAACAACCTGACGTCATTGGGTATGTAAATCAACCGAAAACTAGTGTGTCTTCTTTTTTCTGCAATGTTGTTATTAAGAGAAGGTCATTCCTAAGGTTTAATGAACCGCCGGATACTGGACTAAAAAAAAACATAATTACAATTCCGATCTCAAAGACTATTTAACGGACGAACCTTCAAAATTATTACACACAAACTCACACACAATGTGCAATATATATATATATATATATATATATATATATATATATATATATATATATATATATATATATAATATATATATATATATATATATATATATATATATATATATATACATATCCCAGGATTTTTTTTCGGAGGGAGTTTTACTCAATTTTTTGGGGGGTGGGGGATTTACACAAAAAAAGCTCGAAAATGCATACAAAATTTACATTTTGCGAGTCAATCCCCCCCCCCCCCTAATGTGCAAATATACAGCCCAAGTTTGTTTCTGAGCTAATGTATTTTCTTCTTATTTTACACAATGGATAATTAAAAGAAATATCATAAAACAATCTGCGCCATATATAGGTAGGCTATATAATCTGCACCATATCATAAAACAATCTGCACCATATATAGGTAGAATATTCCAGAGTCCCTTCTTTTCTTCATTCATTATGGCATAAGCGAAGAATTGGGAATATTGAGAAGGAGGCATGTGAAGAAATCAATTCTTACTTCATAATATGCAGAATAGTTGTAGTTAATAAATTTTGAAGGCACTTCCACTACACTTTTCCCTCTTTCCTAATGTGCAAGTATATAGCCCAAACTATATATTTCCCATGCATATTTCTATGCGTCACTCTTGTTTCAACTCGTATACGCGTAAATTGAATCAACTCTGACGATATCAATAAATGGAAAAAACACAAGGGAAGTATATAAATTAGGCTACATGTTTGCACATTAGGGGGGGGGGGTTGTAAAGTACAGAGGAAGCGCCTTCAAAATTTGTTAAATTTTTCTGCATATTAAGAAGTAAGAATTGTTTTCTTAACGTGTTTCTTTCTAAATAGCCCCGATTCCAGGCTTACACCAGACATCCTGCGCCATATATTCTGCCTATTTTTTAGAATATAGGACGAATATTCCAAAGTCCCTTCATTCATTTTATTTATCATACTTTCCCTTTTTCTACAACATTTTGATTATTGAGGGGGATTTCCGGGGGGTATTATCCACGGGGGGGGGGAGATTGTCTGGAGAAATTAACCGTACACCAAATCCAGCAGGCCCAACGAAAATTGAAAATATTCCCAACCCAAGTTTCAAAGGGACCCCCAAAGTAAGACTACTTTTTTCTTTTAATTTTGGAAACTCAAATACCGCGAATTTTTAATTTTTCTTAAATTGAATCTGTAATCGAGCTAGACAAGTAAAAAAACAAGCCCTTACTCTAGTCATCTATTTTCCGACACCAGTGGAGCTCACTTCACAGAAAAACCTTATCAGAGTAAACCCTTTACTTCCTCTCTGCTCAAAGCACAACTAGTAAACTAGATGCTGAAACTTAGCCTATTCATTCATATCTGAAATGTATGCTACTCGGAGAGCGCGCCGAAAACTAAGTAGCTAAAAGGCGGAGCGCATTTCAGGGGAAAACCGACGAAAACACGTTTTTACAACTGACATATTTTATGTCCAGGACGTACGTAGGGAGGGGAGGGGAGGCTCATGACCCACCTCCCCCTAGAAGCATAAATTTTTCTGATCATTTCTTACTCAAATTATCAAATAATTTTTTTTATTAATACCCTCCAATCCCCCCCCCGAAAAAAATGCTGTGTATGTACCTGTTTTAAATGCGTTAAAAACAACTATTTTTCGCATAAAAGTAAAGATGAGCGTTGAAACTGAGCAGATATTTCCCTAAATATGAGACAAGCAGGGCCACCACCTTCCTCCCACTCTTTGCTTCAGAGTTTAACCTACATTTAAATGAAAATTGAACTGTGAAAACTAGTCTCAAATGTTCTGAAGGGCAAGAGGTAAAGAACTGAATGTTTGCGCTGAAAGAAAGACTTTCAATATATCATCAAGACTTGTTGACAAGATTCGTGTTATTGCTATGACCCACTTAATTCAGATTAACAACATAAAAACGAAGGAAATCGGGGCAACTTCAGGAGGCGAGAGATTCTATTACTACTACTAGCAACTCACTGCAGTCCCCTGCCACCTGAGGCCGAAGCAGCTACGCACGCTCCTCCTTCATCATAAACTAACCAAAGCTTCCTTATTTACAACATCCCGAAAAGTTCCATTTTCCCTTAAATCTTTCCTTACGACGTCCTCCTATTCCATTCTAGGACAACCTGCTCTTCGTTTGGCCGTAGATTGTTGGCCCACTAGGACATTCTTCGGCAATCTATCATCCTTCATCCGCAGCACGTGCCCTAGCCACCCCAAACCTTCTCTCATTATAGCCCTAGAAAGCGGGATTGAACCACATTTTTCCGTAAAGCTTACTTTTTGAAATACGGCTGGTCAGTCACACTTTTATCCAAAAAATCCGTAGACAATTTCTCTGGGAACATCTAACACATACTTCTCCGGGTTATTTCACCCTTTCATACTTCAGAGAGTTCATATTCTTGGATATGGGGCAGTGACATCGGCTCTCTTCATTCCATATTTACATTGGAAACAAGGTAACAGTTATTGGCAGCTCGTTACGATAGTCAGTTTGATATTTTCACCTCACTGAGTTGTTCAGCCTCATGTACAGTTTTTCAACCACTCCATTGCTGAATGGAATAATTAAAGCCACCGCACCAGTAATTTCAGATGGCCAACACGAACATCTTTGACACTAGTCCTTAGGTTCAATATATACATGCAACTTCCATTCGCAGACACATTTTCAGGCATTTTTTAGAATTTCAATCAAAGTTTAAAGTGTTAGATACAACATCAGACAACATCAATCTTCACTTCATCCTAGTGCCGTAATTTCGTCAAAATCTGGGGGGGGGTTGTAGCCAATTTTCCCAAATCAAGTGAAAATGACAGTGAAAATTAAAAATGAGCTATATAGTACCCTAAAGGAAAAGACATACTAAAGAATTATTTGAAAAAACTACGTTTTCTAAAGAGTTAAAGAGGCTGAGTCACAAGTTCGAACCTTAAAACGTACAGGGATTAGGAGGTACAGTTAGGGGGGCTGCCGCCCCCCAAACCCCCCGCTTTCGCAGCCTTTAAATAAAAAAAAAGTTTTTTAAACTGAAAGTAAGGAGCGACATTAAAACTTAAAACGAACAGAAATTATTCCGTATATGAAAGGGGCTGTGCCCTCCTCAACGCCTCGCTCTTTACGCTAAAGTTTGACTTTCGCACAACTCTTTTTTTTATACAATAAAAACTTTAGCGTAAAGAGCGAGGCGTAAGATAACGTTAAAGCGTAAAGATCGGACAACGTTATAGGGGGGCTGTGGTGGGAGGGTCGAAACTTCCGGCCCAGTTTACCCCATGAAGATAAAGTCGGAGGAGGATGAAATTTTGCACGTTTCTTAGTTTGAGCTTGGGCTACAAAATGCGATCACCGCCGTCTCTCTGCGACCTCTAGGACCGGAAATCACTTAACATTGTGGTGGGTCACCTCTTTAAAGAGGCACAAGTGTGCCTCCTTGACATTGACCTGTTTCTCTGGAGGTTTGAATTATGTAGGCTTATCTTAGTTTTGGCAATATTTTTTCAGAAACTAAATTTAAGCTGGGGGAACTGGGGTATGGAGGGGGAAGTTGCCCCCTGCCCTATAGAAAATTAAATCTCTGATCTGGGGATGCTAAATATGTCAAGATAAAGAAATATGGATCTGAGGTCCACATCTTTGGCAAATTTCAGTGCCAACAGTTTTATAAATTCAAAAGTAGGGCCTTCTAGCTTTCAGCTTCCTTTCATTTGGGCAATTATTTGCCCATTGACGTGAACAAGATTGGGAAGTCGAAAATTCTTAACTAAAGGCTTATAAGTCTCCCTCCCAGATACCCGCCCCTCCCCCCCAAAAACTGTAAACTACAAAACAAACTTTGAAAAGAAACTAAATAATGACAAAAAATAATTTTTTATTTTATTTCTTAAAGGTAATTGAATTTTTTATCTGTAGGTTCTAAAATATACTGGGGATATTATACCACTCGGATTCTTTGAAGTTGCACACATATTGTGGAAAGGTTTAAGGGAGGTAGGAAGTAAAACTTGTATTTAATGTTCTATGGTAACAAAAACACATGTTGACTTCTTAGTTTCTTCCCCTAAAATTGACAAAGATATTTTATAAGCTTTATATTGTATGCTTAAAAAAAAAAAAAAAAAAACAAAAAAAAAAAAAAAAAAAAAAAAAACCGAAGAAAACTTAACTTAAAAAACGAAGTGTTTCTTAGGGAAGTAAAAAGCAAAGTTATAGCTCAAAACGAACAAAGATTATTGTTTCGCAGATTATGAAAGATATATTTAAGATATATTTATGAATATATATATATATATATATATATATATATATATATATATATATATATATATATATATATATATATATATATATATAATATATATATATATATATATATATATAAATATATATATATATATATATATATATATATATATATATATATATATATATATATATATATATATTATATATATATATTATATAAATATATATATATATATATAATATATATATATATATATATATATATATATATATATTATATATATATATATATATATATATATATATATATATATATATATATATATATATATATATGAACTATTTTTTTCAAAATTAATTTATCGCTAAAAATGAAAAAAATGGAATGAAAAACATCCTTAGACTGCTATGACATTTAATTTAAGGTTAAGGCGTAATAAATTTAATAAGTTTGATAAATTCAAACTTTAAGTAAAGAGCCTTAGTTTAAAGTTGGTCAAATGTTTTGTTTATATTTAAAATATAAATAAATAAAAATATACCCGGCTGACTGACCGTATTTCTAACAGTAGGCTGTACGAAAAGTGTGGATCAATCCGGCTTTCTAGGGCTATAATGAGAGAAATGTTGAAATGGCTAGGGCACGTTCTGCGGATGAAGGATAACAGATTACTGAAGATTGTCCTTTTCGGCCAACCATCTAGGGCTAAATGGAAAGCAGGTGGTCCGCTGTAGGGGCGGGAGGATTTCATAAAGAAAGATTTCAAGGAAATGGGAACTTCCTAGGAGGGTGTAAAGAGGAAGGCTTTGAATAGATTTTGAGGAGGAGCGTTCGTAGCTGTGTTGGCCTCAGGAAACTTAGTGCTGCGGTGAGTTGTTAGTAGTAGTTGTTGTTTTGCAATTTTCTGCAGATTCCTCAGACAAATCAAGGAGGGGGTCCCCTGTCTCCCCGTGGACATAGGAAAATAATCGTCCTATAAACCGTGGTTCTTGACACACAAATTATTTATTATTTTTAATAAGTAATCTAATCGTAAAAAAAAAAAAATGGTGAATTTTTCAGAAAGGTGATTAACTTTCTTAGCTAAAACATAAATATACCATACGAGTCCCCGTTCAACACTCTTCTAAATATAATAATTGCTATGTTGCGATTTTGCAACACCCCCTACCCCCCTACCCCCCCCCCCCAAAAAAAAAAAAAACAAACAATAAAACGATGGTAAGTTTTCGGATTAACTCACTTATGAGATAGCTAGAAAAATAGACATATGTATACACTCATAATTTTATCCTGAATCCAAACATAACCTTCATTTGTATCTAAAATGAACTTCAGCCCTTTCCGATCCTTCCTCCCCTAATGTGGAAATAAGTACCCTGAATAATATATATATGCAATGAATTTTACTTACAGAAAATTTAGTGCATATATGTAACCCAGGGTATGTGTTTACACATTAGAGGGGGGGGGGGGGTAAAGCTAATTTCCGACGCAAATGAATGATATATTTCGATTCAGGATTAAATTCTGATTCTAAACATAGTGAGTGAGACTGAAGATTGACAGGACAACTAATATAGCCCTATGTTATATACAAAGACTGCAGATTTCCCCGGTTTGAATTATTTTTGTACACCACCAAAAGCCGCAAACTTTTATAATTAGTCCTGGACTATATCCCAGCACTGGAGTGAAGTGGAGGGGGGTTGAATAAAATCATGACGGTAGGGATTATTTAATTTGGGAAGAGTGCTGACTAGGAAATGGGATGATACGCTAAACTTTTAGCGAGTGAATTGATCACCTTTCCAAAATATTTACCGAAAATCTGAGTTTTTTCCGTATGAACAATCAGCTCAGAGACTATCAAGGAGGCACACTTGTGCCTCTATAAAGAGGCGACCCACCACAATGTTAAGCGATTTCAGGTCCTAGAGGTTGCAGAGAGACGGCGGTGATCGCATTTTGTAGCCCAAGCTCAAACTAAGAAACGTGCAAAATTTCATCCTCCTCCGACTTTATCTTCATGGGGTAAACTGGGCCGGAAGTTTCGACCCTCCCACCACAGCCCCCCTTTAACGTTGTCCGATTGGGCTGAAATTTAGAGGTCAAGCTTTCCTAGGGCCCGGAAGCTTATCCTCGAAATTTCAGCTCAATCCGATCACTCCTTCCCTGTTTTCAAAAAACCAAATATAGCCACTTAAGATTCATTTTTTTGTTTTTTTTTGTTATCCACGCCTACAGGCACAGTTGGCAACTGATCCGGGTGAATGAGGACTCATTCGAAGCAGAATTCGACCTGTTAGGGCCTTTTGATATTTTCAGACCGAAAAAATTATCCCCCGAATTTACATTTACGAAAAACCTCGTTTTCCTATAAGAGCCCGCTATAAGCGGGCTCTTATCGTTTTCCTATAAGAGCCCGCGAAAACGCGGGCTCGTTTTCCTATAAGAACCCGCAAGCCCGCAAGCTGTCAAATCAGCTAACAGTTAGTCAAGCAATAATAAGTAATAAACTGTACAAAAACGTGCAGAAATTATTTGAAAAAAAACTACGTTTTCTAAAGAGTTAAAGAGGCTGAGTTACAAGGTCGAACCTTAAAAACGTACAGGGATTAGGAGGCACAGTTGGGGGGCTGCTGCCCCCCAAACCTCCCGCTTTCGCAGCCTTTAAATAAAAAAAAAGTTTTTTAAACTGAAAGTAAGGAGCGACATTAAATCTTAAAACGAACAGAAATTATTCCGTATATGAAAGGGGCTGTGCCCTCCTCAACGCCTCGCTCTTTACGCTAAAGTTTGACTTTCTCACAACTCTTTTTTTTAAACAATAAAAACTTTAGCGTAAAGAGCGAGGCGTTGAGGAGGACACAGCCCCTTTCATATACGGAATAATAATATACGGAATAATAATATACGGAATAATAATAATATACATATACGGAATAAGCCCCTTTCATATACGGAATAATAATAATACGGAATAGTAACTCAGCCTCTTTAACTCTTTAGAAAACGTAGTTTTTTTCAAATAATTATCATACAAGCCTACCTACACTAGCCAGAATTGCAGTTGCAGCGATAGCTGTAATCTAGTAAAGGGCAAACCACGGCCCATACCAACCAAAAGCTAAAAAGGAGTTCAAAAAATGTTTTGAAAAAAAAAAAACAGTTTAAAGAAAACACATTACTGAAAACACAAATTTGACCCAACAATACAGGATTAGAAGCAAAAATAAATCTTCAAGTTGTCTGTACAAAAATAAAACAATAACTGATAAGTTTCAGAATAATATTTTTCCGGCCATGAAATCAATAAACTAGGCTATATGACGCGACTTTAACTCTCTAAAAACTCAAGAAAGCTTAGTTTTCAGTAAAATGTTAGCTTTTCAGAATTCTAAAAATATGGGGAAATATCTCGAGCTAGTTTATTTGAAACAATATTTCAAAAAATATGTTGCATAAACTGGGAAGCAGTAGTTTTTCTTCGTTTTAAGTTTGAGCTTTGCTATTTACTTTCATTAAAAATATATGTTTTAATGAAAACTAATAAAAACATATGTATAAACATGTTTTTTGTTTGGATACAGGCGAAACATCCGCGTTGTTTTATATTTGTCGTCTTTTCTCTCCACTTAGTTTTTCCTTGTTTTAAGTTTGAGCTTCGCTCTTTACTTTCATTAAAAAAGTCGGTACTTGGGCACTATATGGGTCTTTAAAAGGAAACCAGTCGCGAAAAATTCGTTTTTGACGGGTTAACCGCTAGAGTAATACAATGATAGCGTGGTTTTCATTGCGTATACGATATTTAAACTGTTGTTTTTTTGGGGTTATGGGGGGGAGGTACCCAGGTTAGGTTTCATATTTAATATATGATATGCTTTACCCCCAACCCCCACCTAATGTGCAAATATTATTGCCCAAATTTGCTTATAAACTATTATATATTCATCCTATTTTATTTCATTAGCATTAAAAAAACTTGACTTTTTAGAAAGGCCCATTTAATGCCCAAGTACCAAAAAGTCTTTTTAAAATTAATGAAAATATGGCTTACCTTAGAACAGAATACCACCCCTAAGCCACTTTTAGACTTATCCAAATCAAAGAATTTCAACAGACTAAGTTCACTTTCACTCTTCGCTCCCCCTGTTTCAACATATTTTCCAGTAACAGCGCACCGAAGCTTAATACATAATACCTCTTTCAGACAGAAACTGACAAAATCTTTGTCTTTTTCAAGCTCTTTTGTCAACTCAAAGATACAAGGCGCAGCGTTTTCCTTCTTTTAATGCAACTAGGCAAATTAGTGCTCTTACCAGGGCCGTATCCAAGAATTTTGTCAGGGGGGTTACCACAGAAATTCTCGCTCAGGAGGGAGGGGCTACTACGAGAGTAAAGAAGGGATTTAGCTCATGTAAACTTTGTCTAACCGTCTAAAATAAAGGTTTTTCGGTACTTGGGCACTATATGGGCCTTTACAAGGAAACCAGTCACGAAAAACCTGTTTTTGACGGGTTAATTCAAGACACCACTATACAGCAATGCAATTCTTAGTGTGGTTTTCAATGCGTTTACGATATTTAAACTGTTGTTTTTGGGGGGTTAGGGGGAGAAAAAGGTACCTAGGTTTGGTTACGTATTTAATATATGATATGCTTTACCCAATACCCCCCCCCCTTAATGTGCAAATATATAGCCCAAATGTGTTTATAAACTATTATATATTCATCCTATTTTATTTTATTTCATTAGAATTAACCAAACTTGACTTTTTAGATAGGCCCATATAATGCCCAAGTACCGGTTTTTACTTGCACATTTAAGGCCACTTTACGAGTCAGAAGTATTTTGTTTTTTTAGGAGAAATATTTTACCTACGTTTTTACGACTAATTGTTTCGAGGGGCTGGGTTAGGGGGGAGAGGACAAACCGAATCCCCCTCTTTGGTACGACCCAGGCTGTTACAATAGCGTCTTCTAGTTGAAGAGTTTAGAGTTTGAAATCTCATATCTTTCAGTCACAGAAAGAAAATAAGCACAGTCAAACTTCAAAAAGAGGATGCATCAGAGGGGAGGGGATGTACTCTCATGAGAGGGGAGGTACTACAAAAAGGGCATTTTAAATACTCAACTCGGGTTTTTTTTTTATTTACACATGTTTTTCGTTTGAAATAAATTAAGCAGATTTCAAGAATTAAGATAAAAAATATAGTATGTACTGAATGAAATATAACCTTCATTTTAATTGAGAATCCTTAACATGGGTTATGTGGTAAATACTTTACCAAGTTATATCGTAATTCAAAATTAAAAGCAGCAGAAATTTCTATCAATGAATAAGTGATACAATAAACGAACAGAAATTAAAATGAATAACCATGTCGAAATCTAAACGAAGAGACATTACCACAATCAGGAATAGGGCTGAATATATTTATTGATTAAATAATCAATCTACTTTCAATAGCTCTATTCAGAAATCTTGGTTATTATGGGGATTGTATTTCTTTTCTTTTTTTTTGGTGTTGATGTTTTGACAAATAAAAACCAAAATGTTCAAAATACTTAGCGTTTTCGTTGAAATAGAAATGACGCTTATTGTCTGTCTTTGTGTGTGTGTCTGTGTATTGAAGAAACGTTACTGCTTCACAGTTTATGCAACATATTTTTGAAAAACTATTTCAAACAAACTGGTCATCATATTTCTCCATATTTGTAGAATTTCGAAAAACTAGCGTTTTACTGAAAACTAAGCTTTCTTGAGTAATTAGAGAGTTAAAATAGCGTCGTAAAATTTATTGATTTCGTGGCCGGTAAAATAATATTAAGAAACTTACAAATCATTGTTTCATTTTGTGCAAGCCATTTAAGGATTTTAAGGATTTTTTTGGCTTCTAATCCTGTTTTTTTGCGTCGCTTTTTAGTTTTAAGCAAAGCGTTTTTTTTTTTTTTTTTTTTTTTTAACCAGGGCTTTTCAAAGCAATTTTTTAAACTCAATAGTTTTTTGAAACTTTTTTAACTCTTTTTGAAACTTTTGGTGTAGTATGGGCCTTTGTTAGCTCTTTACTAGGTTACAGCTATCTTTATAGCTAGTTTTTGCATGACATATTACAACAATAGATAATTTGGAAATGTAAACAGTTGTCTACTGTTGTCCATTTCTTACTGTCTAATGGACAATATGTTTTATACCACCGTTGACGGAAAGTTGAGCATCCCAGAGGGGGGAGGGGGCTGAACTGCATAATCTATCTGAGAGGGTAAATTTTGGACTTGTTGTAACTTGTTTGGACCTGTGTGGATTCGTTGACTCTAATGTCATTAGATTCCAATTTGTTCATCAAACAGTTCGTGGTAACGAACTGTAAGTAAGGAGCGACTCGGCTCAATAGTAACCGAAACTCTAAAAACCGGAATTTTGATACCCATAGATACATTATCAGAATCAGATTTTTATACTGATTTCAAATATATAAGTTTCATTTTAGTTTCAGTTTAGTTTTACCCATCAAAAGCTACGCGCCTGAGAAAATTTGCCTCATTTTTGAAAAAAAGGGGGAAATACCCCCAAAAAATCATAGAACTTCAATGAAAATCACACCATCAGATTCAGCGTATCAGAAAACCCAACTGCATAATTTTCAAGCTCCTATCTGCAAAAATGTGGAATTTTGTATTTTTTGTCAGAAGAAAGATCACGGATGCGTGTTTATTTGTTTTTTTTTTGCTTTTTTGTTTGTTTTTTTTCCCGGGGGTGATCTTATCGAACCATTAGTCCTAGAATATCTTAAGAGGGCTCATTTGAACGGAAATTAAAAGTTCTAGTGCTCTTTTTAAGTGACCAAAAGAATTGGAGGGCAACTTGGCCCCCTCCCACGCTCATTTTTCCCAAAGTAACCTAATCAAAATTTTGAAATAGCCATTTTGTTCAGCATAGTCACAAATTTAATAAATATGTCTTTGAGGATGACTTAATCCCCCACAGTTCCCGGGGAAGGGCTGGAAGTTATGAACTTTGCCCATTGTTTACACATAGTATTGGTTAATAGGAAGTATAAAGACGTTTAAGGAGGGATTTTTTATGATGGGGGAGGGGGTGTGTCGGAGGAGGGGGTTACGGGGGAGGATACTTCCATGAAGGATGTTTACTTGGGGGAAGGGACCTATGAAGGGGCGCCAGATTTCCCAGCATTATTTAAAAAACGATCAGAAATTAAATAAAAAAAACTAGTTTTTTTCAACTGAAAGTAAAGAGCAACATTAAAACTTAAAACAAACAGAAATTATTACGTATATGAGGGGGTTCGCCTTCTAGTTACTACCTCGCCCTTTTCGCTAAAGTTTTTTTTAGTACTTTCAAAAGAGCTATCTATTCTAATTAACCGGCCTTTGTGATTCAGGGGTTGTTATTCGGACAAAATTCAAACCTTAGCGTAAAGAGCGAGGTATTGACTAGGGAGCGAACTCCCTAATATAAACTAGCCCCCCTCCCCCCCCCCACGCCCATCATTTCCCTAAACACATCCAATCAAAATTTTCAGATAGTCATTTTGTTCAGCGTAGTCGATTTCCAGATAGAAAATATATTTTTGAGGAGGACACTCCCCCACAACCCTCAGGGCAAGGGTTTTAAGTTATGCCCTGGGGGCATATGAGGTTTTTATAGAAGGTGTTGTCGTAGAAACTTCAAAACAGGCTCATTCGATTGGAAATTAAAGGGCTAATTCCCTTTTTAATAGTCGGAAATGATTGGAGGGCAACTAGCCGCCCCCCACGCCCAAAATTCCCCCGGACACATCCAATCAAAATTATCAGATAGCCATTTTATTCAGCATAGTTGATTTCCAGATAGAAAATATATTTTTGAGGAGGATACTCCCCCACAACCCTCAGGGCAAGGGTTTTAAGTTAAGCCCTGGGGGAATATGTCAAAACAGGCTCATTCGATTGGAAATTAAAGGGCTAGTGCCCTTTTAATAGTCAAAAGTGATTGGAGTGTAACTAGCAGAAACTTCAAAAAAGGCTCATTCGATTGGAAATTCAAAGGGATAGTGCCCTTTTTAATAGTCGAAAGTGATTGGAGGGCAACTAGACCCCCCCCCCGCCCATCATTTCACCAATCACATCCAATCAAAATTTTGAGATAGCCATTTCGTTCAGCATAGTTGATTTCCAGATAGAAAATATATTTTTTAGGAGGGCAATCCCCCACAACCCTCAGGGCAAGGGTTTTAAGTTATGCCCTGGGGGCATATAAGGTTATTATAGAAGGCGGTGTCGTTAAAACTTCAAAAAGGGCTCATTCGATTGGAAATTCAAAGAGCTAGTGCCCTTTTTAATAGTCGAAAGTGATATGAGGGCAACTAACCCCCCTCTCACGCCCACATTTCCCCCAAACACATCCAATCAAAATTTTGAGACAGCCATTTTATTAAACGTAGTTTTAAGTTCTGGAAATTAGGTCTATGAGAATGACAACTCCCCACAGCCCTCAGGGCAAGAGTTGTAATTTAAGGATTCTCCGAATCCTTCCCATTATTTCTTATGGAAGGGATGCTTGTATAAACTTTGGAGAGGTCTCATTTGACTGAAAATTGAAAGTTCTTGTTCACTTTTTAAGAGTCAAAAGAGATTGGAGGGTGACTAGCCCTCCCTCCTCCACGCCCCAAATGCATTAGGTAAAAATTTTGAGATAGACATTTTGTTAAAATAGTTCAGAGTTCTGATAGCAAAAAACTCCGGTGTCGACACAGCCCACCAGGGCCCGGGAGTAGGCGTTGTAAGTTATGCCCTGGGGCATAACTTATTAAAGGGGGTTTTTAACTTATGGAAAGGGGTTTTGTATGGGAAGAACACATAGGAAATCTATTCTAATTATCCAATTATAAGGTTAAAATACATACTCTGAGATAGATGTAAAATTTCTTTGGCACACAAAATCCTATTAAGGTCAATTCCAAAAGTAGATAGTACATATGGAATTTACGTACGGCACTAGGAATCTCCATGCTATTTGCGTACGGCACTAGGACTATGCTATTTGCGTACGGCCATAGGACCATGCTATTTGCGTACGGCTCTAGGAATCTCTATGTTATTTGCGTACGCCTCTACACATATTCAAAGAGATTCAGAACTCCCTCACATGGCATTATACTTCTAGTCCATGGTGGGTATAGTCTGGTTTGATGGGCATAGTCTGGTTTGGTGGGTATAGTCTGGTTGGTTTTTCAAAGAGAGTGAGTATTACACTTTACTTTTTTGTTTTTGTATGTTTTTGTTTTTTTTAAATCGAAAACTAGAGATTGTCAAATTGCGTATTTAGGAATTGTTTTGACTGACATTTTTGCAAAAAGGGATAAGGAATTCGCAAATTGGACACTATGAACGATATTAATTAATGTTTTGAATAATAGGAGTGTGAATGATTCTAATTAGTGATTGGATTGTATGAAGGTGGAGAAAAAAAGGATTAAACTGATTAGCAGTTAAGGTAACCCCGAAGGGGTTGTTAATTTTAATGCAAGATTCATTTTCTAACTGAATTCTATGATAACAAAATTCTTGCTTCATTACATCCAGAACACTTCAATTTAAGTGATTGTGTAACTCTTTTCAGTATAACTAAACCCACTCCAATTCTTCGGTATAGCCCGAGGCTATATCCAAATATTTTGTGGCTAAGTTATTTTGCATTATATTTATTTTTTTTTACTTAGTCCTATTTCTCTAAGAAATTGAATCGTTGATGGAGGAAATCGTTGGATAAATTAAAGCACAACAATCAAAAACCGACAAAGCATCAAAGCAAAATGACCAATTTCGGGAAAATCCATGTCAGGTAATATTTCCAAGCTAGCAAATTCTTTTGTAGGCAAATTTTCACTGACTATTCAAATCCACTCAACTAGTTAATTCTCAAGTTTTCCTAGCTTGTTTTTTTCTGTATTTCACACCCCATTAATATGCTTTGAGGATTGTTAGCTAACAATTATTGTTTGCTTTCATTTTGTTTCAAGGGCTAACAGAAAATCGCTAGCTAATATGGTTAGTTAACAAGTTGGCGGTGGAAGGCTGTCTATATTTTGTTCTTCCTTGCGCGCTTCGGATGTAATATTAAAGTGAAATGCGTTATAGGACCAAATTTTGTGTTGTTTACCCTTATTTCTCTAAAGCTACTACGCATACTAAAATCCAACTTTATTACTAAAATTGTATATAAGTTTATTTTAAACTAAAAATCTTTTGAAAAGAAAGCAAGGGTCTATTATTGCTGTATAGTCTTTTTTCATGATAATCGAATCAAAATATACGAAAAAGGTGCTAAAAAAAACACAACAAATACAGGTTCGAGTCTAATACACACAACTCAGTATATTATGGACGTTTTTATGCAAAGAAGGATTTCTTTGCGACCGAGTCTATGCATGTGTATTTAAATTTTCATTTAGCGGTTGAAAAACAAAAATATGAACTTAAGATGTGGGTGAGTTCATTTTAACTCCAGGCAAAAGAAATACTCGTTTTATTTCCGCCATTGTGCAGATGTGTTACCTGAATCACTCCTGTTGCGATTTTTCTGTATTATCAATTACGATGTTGATTTCTGGAGACTGTTAGACTCCAGATATTCCATAAAAGGATATCTAAGTCATGCAAAAATCTACTATACAATGTGTCTAAGTCTGCCGATTTCTTCTGCGATTAAGCGGCCGCCATTATCGCTCTTCTGCTAATACTCCTGAAAAATATGTCCAAAATCCAATTTTAAATTTTTTTTTGTGAATACCGCCCTTATTTATTTATTTGAGATATTTAAGTCATACCACCAAAGTGTCTAAATTTATTTACAAGCAAGACAAGCTTTTTAAATTATCAGATTGCCTGAAGAAAAACAGCCAACTTGCTTTACCCAGCAAACTTTATTGTTAATTTATACAGTGACGTCAATTGTAGGGTCAGGGTAGAAAGTTGCCCACTAAGATCTTTTTACCCCCTAGATTTTGAAAATCTATTTTGAGGCATTTTCCTTGAAAAATGCCTATTCCAGGTATTTCGTTGAAAATAAAAAAAAGTGACAAAATCCCGTCGCCTTAGATTTTGAAAAAAAAAATACATTTTGCCCTCAATAAATTTTGGCGAATTGACATCACTAAATTGTTAAATCAATAAAAAGTGGTTAAATAGTCTTTCATCAAAGTGTAAAAAATTATTTCGAAGTCGCAAATGTGCAAGCAAAGAAGTAGCTTTGACCAAGTAGAGTGATAATATTAGCATGTATATTTGGGCTAATGAGATGTGAGTCTCTTCTAGGTGTGAGAAATTTACGCCTAAAACACCGGCAGTTTCTTGTTTACATGTGATATCTATCTAATATTCTAATTTAAGGAAAATCGTTACTTGTCATTCGCGAAGATAAATATTCTGAGACCTTAATAATAAGAATAGTTTTTATTAAATATAAACCAGGGCGTGGAATATTTCAGTAGTGTTTTGTTGTGCTTTACCTTGTCACAGTTACATTCCTTTAATTTTTCAAAAGTTCATTTTGAATTTCTTTCGTGAAATGCAAGAATGGAATATTTCAGTAGTGTCTTGTCGTGGTTTACCTTGTCACAGCTACATTCTCATGATTTTTCAAAGTTCATTTTGAATTTCTGTCGTGAAATGCAAGAGTTGGAATATTTCAGTAGTGACTTGTTGTGCTTTACCTTGTCACAGTTACATTCTCTTGATTTTTCGAAGTTCATTTTGAATTTCTGTCGTGAAATGCAAGAGTTGGAATATTTCAGTAGTGTTTTGTTGTGCTTTACCTTGTCACAGTTACATTCTGTTGATTTTCATAGTTCATTTTGAATTTCTTTCATTGAAATGCAAGAGTTGGAATATTTCAGTAGTGTTTTGTTGTGCTTTACCTTGTCACAGTTACATTCTGTTGATTTTCATAGTTCATTTTGAAATTCTTTCATTGAATGCAAGAGTTGGAATATTTCAGTAGTGTTTTGTTGTGCTTTACCTTGTCACAGTTACATTCTCTTAATTTTTCAAAGTTCATTTTGAATTTCTTTCGTGAAATGCAAGAATTGGAATATTTCAGTAGTGTCTTGTCGTGGTTTACCTTGTCACAGCTACATTCTCATGATTTTTCAAAGTTCATTTTGAATTTCTGTCGTGAAATGCAAGAGTTGGAATATTTCAGTAGTGCTTTGTTGTGCTTTTCCTTGTCACAGTTACATTCTATTGATTTTCATAGTTCATTTTGAATTTCTTTCATTGAAATGCAAGAGTTGGAATATTTCAGTAGTGACTTGTTGTGCTTTACCTTGTCACAGTTACATTCTGTTGATTTTTCGAAGTCCATTTTGAATTTCTGTCGTGAAATGCAAGAGTTGGAATATTTCAGTAGTGTTTTGTTGTGCTTTACCTTGTCACAGTTACATTCTATTGATTTTCATAGTTCATTTTGAATTTCTTTCATTGAAATGCAAGAGTTGGAATATTTCGGTAGTGTTTTGTTGTGCTTTACCTTGTCACAGTTACATTCTCTTAATTTTCAAAGTTCATTTTGAATTTCTTTCGCGAAATGCAAGAATTGGAATATTTCAGTAGTGTCTTGTCGTGGTTTACGATGTCACAGCTACATTCTCATGATTTTTCAAAGTTCATTTTGGATTTCTTTCGTTGAAATGCAAGAGTTGGAATATTTCAGTAGTGACTTGTTGTGCTTTACCTTGTCACAGTTACATTCTCTAGATTTTTCGAAGTTCACTTTGAATTTCTGTCGTGAAATGCAAGAGTTGGAATATTTCAGTAGTGTTTTGTTGTGCTTTACCTTGTCACAGTTACATTCTCTTAATTTTTCAAAGTTCATTTTGAATTTCTTTCATGAAATGCTATTTCAGTAGTGTTTTGTTGTGCTTTACCTTGTCACAGTTACATTCTGTTGATTTTCATAGTTCATTTTGAATTTCTTTCATTGAAATGCAAGAGTTGGAATATTTTAGTAGTTTTTTGTTGTGCTTTACCTTGTCACAGTTACATTCTCTTGATTTTTCGAAGTTCATTTTGAATTTCTGTCGTGAAATGCAAGAGTTGGAATATTTCAGTAGTGTTTTGTTGTGCTTTACCTTGTCAGAGTTACATTCTGTTGATTTTCATAGTTAATTTTGAATTTCTTTCATTGAAATGCAAGAGTTGGAATATTTCAGTAGTGTTTTGTTGTGCTTTACCTTGTCAAAGTTACATTCTGTTGATTTTCATAGTTCATTTTGAATTTCTTTCATTGAAATGCAAGAGTTGAAATATTTCAGTGGATTTCTTTCGTTGATTTCTTTGGATTTCTTTCGTTGAAATGCAAGAGTTGGAATATTTCAGTAGTGACTTGTTGTGCTTTACCTTGTCACAGTTACATTCCGTGATTTTCATAGTTCATTTGAATTTCTTTCATTGAAATGCAAGAGTTGGAATATTTCAGTAGTGTTTCGTTGTGCTTTACCTTGTCACAGTTACATTCTCTTAATTTTTCAAAGTTCATTTTGAATTTCTTTCATTGAAATGCAGGAGTTGGAATATTTCAGTAGTGTTTTGTTGTGCTTTACCTTGTCACAGTTACATTCTGTTGATTTTCATAGTTCATTTTGAATTTCTTTCATTGAAATGCAAGAGTTGGAATATTTCAGTAGTGTTTTGTTGTGCTTTACCTTGTCACAGTTACATTCTCTTGATTTTTCGAAGTTCATTTTGAATTTTTGTCGTGAAATGCAAGAGTTGGAATATTTCAGTAGTGTTTTGTTGTGCTTTACCTTGTCACAGTTACATTCTGTTGATTTTCAAGTTCATTTTGAATTTCTGTCATTGAAATGCAAGAGTTGGAATATTTCAGTAGTGTTTTGTTGTGCTTTACCTTGTCACAGTTACATTCTGTTGATTTTCATAGTTCATTTTGAATTTCTTTCATTGAAATGCAAGAGTTGGAATATTTCAGTAGTGTTTGTTGTGCTTTACCTTGTCACAGTTACATTCTCATAATTTTCAAAGTTCATTTTGAATTTCTTTCGTGAAATGCAAGAATTGGAATATTTCAGTAGTGTCTTGTCGTGGTTTACCTTGTCACAGCTACATTCTCATGATTTTTCAAAGTTCATTTTGAATTTCTGTCGTGAAATGCAAGAGTTGGAATATTTCAGTAGTGACTTGTTGTGCTTTACCTTGTCACAGTTACATTCTCTTGATTTTTCGAAGTTCATTTTGAATTTCTGTCGTGAAATGCAAGAGTTGGAATATTTCAGTAGTGTTTTGTTGTGCTTTACCTTGTCACAGTTACATTCTATTGATTTTCATAGTTCATTTTGAATTTCTTTCATTGAAATGCAAGAGTTGGAATATTTCAGTAGTGTTTTGTTGTGCTTTACCTTGTCACAGTTACATTCTCTTAATTTTTCAAAGTTCATTTTGAATTTCTTTCGCGAAATGCAAGAATTGGAATATTTCAGTAGTGTCTTGTCGTGGTTTACCTTGTCACAGCTACATTCTCATGATTTTTCAAAGTTCATTTTGGATTTCTTTCGTTGAAATGCAAGAGTTGGAATATTTCAGTAGTGACTTGTTGTGCTTTACCTTGTCACAGTTACATTCTCTAGATTTTTCGAAGTTCACTTTGAATTTCTGTCGTGAAATGCAAGAGTTGGAATATTTCAGTAGTGTTTTGATGTGCTTTACCTTGTCACAGTTACATTCTGTTGATTTTCATAGTTCATTTTGAATTTCTTTCATTGAAATGCAAGAGTTGGAATATTTCAGTAGTGTTTCGTTGTGCTTTACCTTGTCACAGTTACATTCTCTTAATTTTTCAAAGTTCATTTTGAATTTCTTTCATTGAAATGCAAGGAGTTGGAATATTTCAGTAGTGTTTTGTTGTGCTTTACCTTGTCACAGTTACATTCTGTTGATTTTCATAGTTCATTTTGAATTTCTTTCATTGAAATGCAAGAGTTGGAATATTTCAGTAGTGTTTTGTTGTGCTTTACCTTGTCACAGTTACATTCTCTTGATTTTCGAAGTTCATTTTGAATTTTTGTCGTGAAATGCAAGAGTTGGAATATTTCAGTAGTGTTTTGTTGTGCTTTACCTTGTCAGAGTTACATTCTGTTGATTTTGCATAGTTAATTTTGAATTTCTTTCATTGAAATGCAAGAGTTGGAATATTTCAGTAGTATTTGTTGTGCTTTACCTTGTCACAGTTACATTCTGTTGATTTTCATAGTTCATTTTGAATTTCTTTCATTGAAATGCAAGAGTTGGAATATTTCAGTAGTGTTTTGTTGTGCTTTACCTTGCACAGTTACATTCTCATAATTTTTCAAAGTTCATTTTGAATTCTTTCGTGAAATGCAAGAATTGGAATATTTCAGTAGTGTCTTGTCGTGGTTTACCTTGTCACAGCTACATTCTCATGATTTTTCAAAGTTCATTTTGAATTTCTGTCGTGAAATGCAAGAGTTGGAACATTTCAGTAGTGACTTGTTGTGCTTTACCTTGTCACAGTCTTACATTCTCTTGATTTTTGAAGTTTATTTGAATTTCTGCCGTGAAATGCAAGAGTTGGAATATTTCAGTAGTGTTTTGTTGTGCTTTACCTTGTCACAGTTACATTCTATTGATTTTCATAGTTCATTTTGAATTTCTTTCATTGAAATGCAAGAGTTGGAATATTTCAGTAGTGTTTTGTTGTGCTTTACCTTGTCACAGTTACATTCTCTTAATTTTTCAAAGTTCATTTTGAATTTCTTTCGTGAAATGCAAGAATTGGAATATTTCAGTAGTGTCTTGTCGTGGTTTACCTTGTCACAGCTACATTCTCATGATTTTTCAAAGTTCATTTGAATTTCTGTCGTGAAATGCAAGAGTTGGAATATTTCAGTAGTGACTTGTTGTGCTTTACCTTGTCACAGTTACATTCTCTTGATTTTTCGAAGTTCATTTTGAATTTCTTTCGTTAAAATGCAAGAGTTGGAATATTTCAGTAGTGTTTTGTTGTGCTTCACCTTGTCACAGTTACATTCTCTTAATTTCAAAATGTCCAAAGATAATCATTGATATTAATAATGTATCATAGTATATTTTTGTATTAATATTCTACATAGCATTATTTCATTAAAAATATTACATTGTTATGTGTTCATTATTTTTTAGAGTAAGCTAGCATATCAAGCGTTTAGAATGTCCATTAAAACATCAGAGATGTAAGAAAAGGAATTTGCGTACATCTATTGTCAGACACACTATTTCCGTAAAATCTGAGCTATTAAGGGTTTTTGACCGTAAACTCTAGTTTTTTGTAAGAAAATTATGGAAAATACAATTCTCTGGTTCAAATGTGAAACTTAAGTCTATTTTTGGATCGAAAAATAAAACTATTTCCTTAAAAATCTGAGCTAATAAGGGTTTTTTGACCGTAAACTCTAGTTTCTTGTAAGAAAATTATGGAAAATACAATTCTCTAGTTCAAATGTGAAACTTAAGTCCAGTTTTGGATACTCATAATGATGAGGACTGATGGTTCTAATTCAATATTTTTTTTCATAAAACAAACTATTTTTTTTAAACTTCGAAATTATTCAACTTTATTTATTTTTATATTTTTCTTTTGTACATATCTTAAAATGACAAAATATCTTTCTTGAATTCACCTCTTGGATACACAATATAGAAATTATAAAAAAAATGTAATTTCCAGACTTCATTTGCATGCAAGAGATACCGAGAGTTCTATGACTCCTCCCCGCAATGAATTCTAAGGGTTTTATGACTCCTCCCCAAAATGAATTCAGATGCTTTTAGGAGTCATCCCCCTTAGCCATAACTCCATTCGACCTTGAGCGAAGGTATAAAAGTTTGATGATGTATTTCTCTTCTTAACAAGTACATTAATACCTTCCAAGATGATAGGACTCTATGACACAGAATTTATCGGTTTGAAAAAATCATCTTGTGGTGTTATATTTGAATGTGCATTTTTATTATTGCCAATGGAACTTGAAGAAATTGACTGTTATCATTGGATAGTGAACTACAACATGTATGAGTATGATAAAAGCTTGTGGAGTACTACATTACATCGTATAAACAGACTGGGATTCTACGATAGAGTGATTACACCACTTAATAATAGTGGTCAGGAACTGAGAAATGTCCAGGAGGAAGTCAGTGAAATTTGCAGCTTTTTCGGGGTTGAAGCACTCTATGTAAAGGGTAATGTACCTACAGATAAAGTTTTAATTCAAAAGTGTGACCCTAGGATTCCACTTTTCAATCTAGAAGAATTCAAGTGTCCTAAATTTGAAGGGGTTTATCATCGTCCTGAAGACGAGATCAGGTTCTTCGCGCACTGGATACCCAAGGTCATACCTGATTGTGATAAATGCATTAGACATGGTAAAAAACTATTCCATATCATGGGACCAGTCGTTTCTGGATGTTTAAGAGTGAACGTGTGTGTGACTATGTGTCATAATATAATTTTGTATTAATATTCTACATAGCATTATTTCATTAAAAATATATTATGCATTACATTGTTATATTTTCATTATGTTTAGAGTAAGCTAGCATATCATCAGTTTAGAATGTATATTAAAACATCGAAGATTTGAGAAAAGGAATTTGCATACATCTATTGTCAGACACATGAGGTAACATTGACAAAATCTAGGTATCAGAACGAATAAATTCTTTATCAACATCCGTTCTTGGATATGTCATTATGTCATTAGGAAAAAATTGTAAGTAGGTAAGTAAGTAAGTAACAAACTCTTTCTTGAATTCACCTCTTGGATACACAAAGAAGACATTTCATTCAAGAAAATATGAAAATATTTGTAAGTAAGTAACACACTCTTTCTTGAAATCACCCCTTGGATACACAAAACAGATACCTTATTCAAGAAATTATGAGAAAATCGCAAGTAAGTAACAAACTCTTTCTTGAATTCCCCATTTGGATGCACAATACAGAAATTTAATTCAAGAAATTATGGAAAAAAATGTAAGTAAGTAAGTAACAAACTCTATGCTTTTTCTGCATCAATTGTCGGATATGTTGAATAAAATATGCAAAGTCGACATAGCTTTATTTCATTTTTTAAGGTTAATTTAGACGAGGTTACGTGCGCGCACGTATAATTTCTTGAATAAGGTATCTTTATTGTGTATCCAAGGGGTGACTTCAAGAAAGAGTGTGTTACTTACTTACAAATATTTTCATATTTTCTTGAATGAAGTGTCTTCTTTGTGTATCCAAGAGGTGAATTCAAAAAAGAGTTTGTTACTTACTTACTTACCTACTTACAATTTTTTCATAATGACATAATGACATATCCAACAACGGATGTTGATAAAGAATTTATTCGTTCTGATACCTAAATTTTGTCAATGTTACCTCATGTGTCTGACAATAGATGTATGCAAATTCCTTTTCTCAAATCTCCGATGTTTTAATATACATTCTAAACTGTTGATATACTAGCTTACTCTAAAAATAATGAAAATATAACAATGTAATGCATAATATATTTTTAATGAAATAATACTATGTAGAATATTAATACAAAACTATATTATGACACATAGTCATACACACGTTCACTCTTAAACATCCAGAAACGATGGTCCGATGATATGAAATAGTTTTTACCATGTCTAATGCATTTATCACGATCAGGTATGACCTTAGGTATCCAGTGCGCGAAGAACCTGATCTCGTCTTCAGGACGATGATAAACCCCTTCAAATTTAGGACACTTAAATTCTTCTAGATTGAAAAGTGGAATCCTAGGGTCACACTTTCGAATTAAAACTTTATCTGTAGGTACATTACCCTTTACATAGAGTGCTTCAACCCCAAAAAAGCTGCAAATTTCACTGACTTCCTCCTGGACATTTCAAAGTTCCTGACCACTAATATTAAGTGGCGTAATCACTCTATCGTAGAATCCCAGTCTGTTTATACGATGTAATGTAGTACTCCACAAGCTTTAATCATACTCATACATGTTGTAGTTCACTATCCAATGATAACAGTCAATTTCTTCAAGTTCCATTGACAATAATAAAAATGCACATTCAAATATAACACCACAAGATGATTTTTTCAAACCGATAAATTCTGTGTCATAGAGTCCTATCATCTTGGAAGGTATTAATGTACTTGTTAAGAAGAGAAATACATCATCAAACTTTTATACCTTCGCTCAAGGTCGAATGGAGTTATGGCTAAGGGGGATGACTCCTAAAAGCATCTGAATTCATTTTGGGGAGGAGTCATAAAACCCTTAGAATTCATTGCGGGGAGGAGTCATAGAACTCTCGGTATCTCTTGCATGCAAATGAAGTCTGGAAATTACATTTTTTTTTATAATTTCTATATTGTGTATCCAAGAGGTGAATTCATGAAAGATATTTTGTCATTTTAAGATATGTACAAAAGAAAAAGATAAAAAATAAATAAAGTTGAATAATTTCGAAGTTTAAAAAAAATAGTTTGTTTTATGAAAAAAAAATATTGAATTAGAACCATCAGTCCTCATCATTATGAGTATCCAAAACTGGACTTAAGTTTCACATTTGAACTAGAGAATTGTATTTTCCATAATTTTCTTACAAGAAACTAGAGTTTACGGTCAAAAAACCCTTATTAGCTCAGATTTTTAGGAAATAGTTTTATTTTTCGATCCAAAAATAGACTTAAGTTTCACATTTGAACCAGAGAATTGTATTTTCCATAATTTTCTTACAAAAAACTAGAGTTTACGGTCAAAAACCCTTAATAGCTCAGATTTTACGGAATAGTGTGTCTGACAATAGATGTACGCAAATTCCTTTTCTTACATCTCTGATGTTTTAATGGACATTCTAAACGCTTGATATGCTAGCTTACTCTAAAAAATAATGAACACATAACAATGTAATATTTTTAATGAAATAATGCTATGTAGAATATTAATACAAAAATATACTATGATACATTATTAATATCAATGATTAACTTTGGACATTTTGAAATTAAGAGAATGTAACTGTGACAAGGTAAAGCACAACAAAACACTACTGAAATATTCCAACTCTTGCATTTCAATGTAAGAAATTCAAAATGAACTATGAAAATCAATAGAATGTAACTGTGACAAGGTAAAACACAACAAAACACTACTGAAATATTCCAACTCTTGCATTTCACGACAGAAATTCAAAATGAACTTCGAAAAATCAATAGAATGTAACTGTGACAAGGTAAAGCACAACAAGTCACTACTGAAATATTCCAACTCTTGCATTTCACGACAGAAATTCAAAATGAACTTTGAAAAATCAAGAGAATGTAACTGTGACAAGGTAAAGCACAACAAGTCACTACTGAAATATTCCAATTCTTGCATTTCACGAAAGAAATTCAAAATGAACTTTGAAAAATTAAGAGAATGTAACTGTGACAAGGTAAAGCACAACAAAACACTACTGAAATATTCCAACTTTTGCATTTCAATGAAAAAAATTCAAAATGAACTATGAAAATCAATAGAATGTAACTGTGACAAGGTAAAGAACAACAAAACACTACTGAAATATTCCAACTCTTGCATTTCACGACAGAAATTCAAAATTAACTTCGAAAATCAAGAAAATGTAACTGTGACAAGGTAAAGCACAACAATTCACTACTGAAATATTCCAACTCTTGCATTTCACGACAGAAATTCAAAATGAACTTTGAAAAATCATGAGAATGTAGCTGTGACAAGGTAAACCACGACAAGACACTACTGAAATATTCCAATTCTCGCATTTCACGAAAGAAATTCAAAATGAACTTTGAAAAATTAAGAGAATGTAACTGTGACAAGGTAAAGCACAACGAAAACACTACTGAAATATTCCAACTCTTGCATTTCAATGAAAGAAATTCAAAATGAACTTCGAAAAATCAAGAGAATGTAACTGTGACAAGGTAAAGCACAACAAGTCACTACTGAAATATTCCAACTCTTGCATTTCAACGAAAGAAATTCAAAATGAACTTTGAAAAATCATGAGAATGTAGCTGTGACAAGGTAAACCACGACAAGACACTACTGAAATATTCCAATTCTTGCATTTCGCGAAAGAAATTCAAAATGAACTTTGAAAAATTAAGAGAATGTAACTGTGACAAGGTAAAGCACAACAAAACACTACTGAAATATTCCAACTCTTGCATTTCAATGAAAGAAATTCAAAATGAACTATGAAAATCAATAGAATGTAACTGTGACAAGGTAAAGCACAACAAAACACTACTGAAATATTCCAACTCTTGCATTTCACGACAGAAATTCAAAATGAACTTCGAAAAATCAACAGAATGTAACTGTGACAAGGTAAAGCACAACAAGTCACTACTGAAATATTCCAACTCTTGCATTTCACGAACAGAAATTCAAAATGAACTTTGAAAAATCATGAGAATGTAGCTGTGACAAGGTAAACCACGACAAGACACTACTGAAATATTCCAATTCTTGCATTTCACGAAAGAAATTCAAAATGAACTTTGAAAAATTAAGAGAATGTAACTGTGACAAGGTAAAGCACAACAAAACACTACTGAAATATTCCAACTCTTGCATTTCAATGAAAGAAATTCAAAATGAACTATGAAAATCAACAGAATGTAACTGTGACAAGGTAAAGCACAACAAAACACTACTGAAATATTCCAACTCTTGAAAGAAATTCAAAATGAACTATGAAAATCAACAGAATATAACTCTGACAAGGTAAAGCACAACAAAACACTACTGAAATATTCCAGCTCTTGCATTTCACGACAGAAATTCAAAATGAACTTCGAAAAATCAAGAGAATGTAACTGTGACAAGGTAAAGCACAACAAGTCACTACTGAAATATTCCAACTCTTGCATTTCACGACAGAAATTCAAAATGAACTTTGAAAAATCATGAGAATGTAGCTGTGACAAGGTAAACCACGACAAGACACTACTGAAATATTCCAATTCTTGCATTTCACGAAAGAAATTCAAAATGAACTTTTGAAAAATTAAGAGAATGTAACTGTGACAAGGTAAAGCACAACAAAACACTACTGAAATATTCCACGCCCTGGTTTATATTTAATAAAAACTATTCTTATTATTAAGGTCTCAGAATATTTATCTTCGCGAATGACAAGTAACGATTTTCCTTAAATTAGAATATTAGATAGATATCACATGTAAACAAGAAACTGCCGGTGTTTTAGGCGTAAATTTCTCACACCTAGAAGAGACTCACATCTCATTAGCCCAAATATACATGCTAATATTATCACTCTACTTGGTCAAAGCTACTTCTATGCTTGCACATTTGCGACTTCGAAATAAATTTTTACACTTTGATGAAAGACTATTTAACCACTTTTTATTGATTTAACAATTTAGTGATGTCAATTCGCCAAAATTTATTGAGGGCAAAATGTATTTTTTTTTTTCAAAATCTAAGGCGACGAGATTTTGTCACTTTTTTTTATTTTCAACGAAAATACCTGGAATAGGCATTTTTCAAGGAAAATGCCTCAAAATAGATTTTTAAAATCTAGGGGGTAAAAAGATCTTAGTGGGCAACTTTCTACCCTGACCCTACAATTGACGTCACTGTATAAATTAACAATAAAGTTTGCTGGGTAAAGCAAGTTGGCTGTTTTTCTTCAGGCAATCTGATAATTTAAAAAGCTTGTCTTGCTTGTAAATAAATTTAGACACTTTGGTGGTATGACTAACATATCCCAAATAAATAAATAATCCCAAATAAATATATCACAAAAAAATTCACAAAAAATTTTAAATTGGATTTTGTAGATATTTTTCAGGAGTATTAGCAGAAGAGCGATAATGGCGGCTGCTTAATCGCAGAAGAAATCGGCAGACTTAGACACATTGTATAGTAGATTTTTGCATGGCTTAGATATCCTTTTATGGAATATCTGGAGTCTAACAGTCTCCAGAAATCAACAGCGTAATTGATAATACAGAAAAATCGCAACAGGAGTGATTCAGGTAACACATCTGCACAATGGCGGAAATAAAACGAGTATTTCTTTTGCCTGGAGTTAAAATGAACTCACCCACATCTTAAGTTCATATTTTTGTTTTTCAACCGCTAAATGAAAATTTAAATACACATGCATAGACTCGGTCGCAAAGAAATCCTTCTTTGCATAAAAACGTCCATAATATACTGAGTTGTGTGTATTAGACTCGAACCTGTATTTGTTGTGTTTTTTTTAGCACCTTTTTCGTATATTTTGATTCGATTATCATGAAAAAAGGCTATACAGCAATAATAGACCCTTGCTTTCTTTTCAAAAGATTTTAGTTTATAATAAACTTATATACAATTTTAGTAATAAAGTTGGATTTTAGTATGCGTAGTAGCTTTAGAGAAATAAGAGTAAACAACACAAAATTTGGTCCTATAACGCATTTCACTTTAATATTACATCCGAAGCGCGCAAGGAAGAACAAAATATAGACAGCCTTCCACCGCCAACTTGTTAACTAACCATATTAGCTAGCGATTTTCTGTTAGCTATTGAAACAAAATGAAAGCAAACAATAATTGTTAGCTAACAATCCTCAAAGCATATTAATGGGGTGTGAAATACAGAAAAAAACAAGCTAGGAAAACTTGAGAATTAACTAGTTGAGTGGATTTGAATAGTCAGTGAAAATTTGCCTACAAAAGAATTTGCTAGCTTGGAAATATTACCTGACATGGATTTTCCCGAAATTGGTCGTTTTGCTTTGATACTTTGTCGGTTTTTGACTGTTGTGCTTTAATTTATCCAACGATTTCCTCCATCAACGATTCAATTTCTTAGAGAAATAGGACTAAGTAAAAAAAAAAAAAAATATAATGCAAAATAACTTAGCCACAAAATATTTGGATATAGCCTCGGGCTATTCCGAAGAATTGGAGTGGGTTTAGTTATACTGAAAAGAGTTACACAATCACTTAAATTGAAGTGTTCTGGATGTAATGAAGCAAGAATTTTGTTATCATAGAATTCAGTTAGAAAATGAATCTTCCATTAAAATTAACAACCCCTTCGGGGTTACCTTAACTGCTAATCAGTTTGATCCTTTTTTCTCCACTTCCATACAATCCAATCACTAATTAGAATCATTCACACTCCTATTATTCAAAACATTAATTAATATCGTTCATAGTGTCCAATTTGCGAATTCCTTATCCCTTTTTGCAAAAATGTCAATCAAAACAATTCCTAAATACGCAATTTGACAATCTCTAGTTTTCGACTAAAAAAAAAAACAAAAACAAACAAAAACAAAAAAGTAAAGTGTAATACTCACTCTCTTTGAAAAACCAAACCAGACTATACCCACCAAACCAGACTATGCCCATCAAACCAGACTATACCCACCAAACCAGACTATACCCACTAAACCAGATTATATCCCACCAAACCAGATTATACCCACCAAACCAGACTATACCCACTAAACCAGACTATACCCACCAAACCAGACTATACCCACCAAACCAGACTATGCCCACCAGAAACCTGTCTGGTTGGCCTTGGTAAGTCAATAACCCAACTAGCACAAGATGGATTAGAAGCATAATGCCATGTGAGGGAGTTCTGAATCTCTTTGAATATGTGTAGAGGCGTACGCAAATAACATAGAGATTCCTAGAGCCGTAAGCAAATAGCATGGTCCTATGGCCGTACGCAAATAGCATAGTCCTAGTGCCGTACGCAAATAGCATGGAGATTCCTAGTGCCGTACGTAAATTCCATATGTACTATCTACTTCCAAACAGCCGTGATTCCTTTGTGTCAGCAAGTGAAATGGTCTAAACCCCCTTATTGGAGCTATTTTTTCAATCCATTCATTGTTGTCAATTGCTGTCCACAAGTTATGCAAGCTGTCTATTGTTCATATATAAGGTTTTTATCAAAGAGGTAATCGTATAGACTTTGAAAAAAGCCTCATTCGATTTAAATTGAAAGTTTTAGATCCGTTTTTTAAAGTCAATAATAATTGGACAGTAAGCACCCCCCCCCATGCCATAAAAACTTGAAACTTTATGCGATCAAAAACGAACAAAAATTAATTAAAAAAAACTGTCCGAAAAATAAGTTTTTCAAAGAAAAGTAAAGGCCATTTTAAACTTAAGCTCAGGAGATACAAATACCTGTTAAAATTCAAAATCAAAACGACCAGAAATTACTATTAAGGAATAAATTAAACCCAAAACGAACAGAAATTAAATAAACAATCACAGCAAAAAACATACAACAAGTAATAATATAAATGAATAAATAGATCTTTAAGCGAGTAATGCTTAGATTGAATATGAAAATCAAGCTTAAAACGAAAACAAATATTTTACTATTAAAGTATAAACGTGACGCAGTAGGTTTTAGGCTTCTGCAGTGAGGCGATACCCAAACTCTTGTTTGTAGTTATTTTTATTCGATTCACACTTGATTTGCATATTCAATTTAAGTTTCACTCGTTTTAAATTATTTATTCATTTACATTAAAATATATTGTATGTTTGTTCGCATTGATTGTTATTTAATTTCTATTCGTTTTAAGTTTCATTTATACTTTAATAGCAAAATATTTGTTTTCGTTTTAAGCTTGATTTTCATATTCAATCCAAGCATTACTCGCTTTAAGATCTATTTATTCATTTATATTATTAATTGTTGTATTTTTTTTGCTATGATTGCTTATTTAATTTCTGTTCGTTTTGGGTTTCATTTATTCTTTAATAGTAATTTCTGGTCGTTTTGAGTTTGAATTTTAACAGGTATTTGTATCTCCTGAGCTTAAGTTAAATAGCCTTTACTTTTCTTTGAAAAACTTATTTTTCGGACTGTTTTTTTTTAATTAATTATCTTAAAAAGACTGATCTTGCCAAATTAGAAACAATTCGAAATATGGCTAGCAAAATTACCATAGGGCTTCATGCTCAGTGCCCCTCTAACAAAGAAAAACGCTTGACTGGTCTGCCCTATATTTTAGAAAGACGGAATGCGCTGATCATCAAATATTGCAGCAAGATTCAAGCCATAGGTCTTGAGCATGATATTTTTAAGCTCACTTTTGCCAAAGATGGTATAAAACATAATTTGACATCTATAGAGTCATGGAAAATATTTAACGAGCTTGTCCCATCTTGGGAACTTGACTCACCCTGTTTAAGTCATTTTCTTGTTCCTCCGGGATGGCAAATGCCACCTCCAAGTATTTCACTAGAGTTAATACCCTTGCAAATGACAAATTACCTGCCAATCCATATTCAGGTAATTTTTCATGAGAAAATGACCACTTTGTATCCAGACTCTCTCCAAATTTACACGGGTGGCTTTGTAAAAGGCAGAAAATGCGGCTCTGCATCTGTTATCCCAAGTTTTTCACTAAATACAAAAATCAAACTTCCTGAAAATACTTCCATTCTCACTGCAAATCTGTCGGCCATAAAAGACACTTTAAAGGTCGTCAATATTAATCCACCGGCTTCCAAAAGAGTATTGTTGCTCTCAGACTCTAAAGGCACCCTCCAGTTCATTGCTAATATCCATTGGAGTGCCATGGATACAGACCTCAGGACAATCAGAGATCAATTAATCTGTCTCCAAATTACAAAAAGTTCCAGCATATCCGCAGCTACCAAGGCATCAAATATATGAGGTAGCAGACCAGCTAGCTAGTAGCTCCTTAACAAAATGCCCATTCTATCCTTATCGTAGACAGTGCAACAGCGCTGCCTAAGTAAAGAACGATGTTGGTACAATGTATTATTCATTTCCATTTTTTTTTTTTTTTTGGTTTAGACCAGGGCACTTCGTATCGAAGAAGTTGTCATAGAAACTTCAAAAAGTGCTCATTCGATTGGAAATTGGAAGGGCTAGTGCTCTTTTAATAGTGGAAAGTTATTGGAAGGCAACTAACACCCCTTCCACGCCTACAATTTCCCAAAACACATGCAACCAAAATTTTGAGGTAACTATTTTGTTCAACGTAGTTGATTTTCAGATGAAAATTATGTTTTTTGCGGAGGACACTCCCCCAAAGCCCTCAGGGCAAGGGTTGTAAGTTATGCCCTGGGGCATATAAGGTTCTTATAGAAAGTTTTGTCGTAGAAACTTCAAAAAGGGCTCATTTGGTTTGAAATTGAAATGGCTAGTGCCCTTTTTAATAGTCGAAAGTGAATGGAGAGCAAGTAACCCCCCTCTCACGCCCCCTATTTCTCCAAACACATTCAATCAAAGTTTTCAGATAGCCATTTTGTTCAAAGTAGTTGAAAATTCTGGAAATTATGTATTTAAGGATGACACCCCCCCCCCAGAGCTTCCAGGGTGAAGGTTGTAAGTTGTGCCCTGGGGGCATATAAGGTTTTATAGATAGCGTTATCGTAGAAAGTTCAAAAGAGGCTCATTCAATTGGAAATTGAGAGACTAGTACCGTTTTTAATAGTCGAAAATGATTGGACTGTAACTAAGCCCCCTATAACGCCCACCTTTTCCCAAACACATCCAATAAAAATTTTCAGATAGCCATTTTGTTTAACGCAGTTGAAAAGTCCGGAAATTAGGTCTTTGAGGATGACATTCCCCCCAGAACCCTCAGGGCTAAGGCTGTTAGTTGTGCCCTTGGGGCATATAAGGCTTTATTGGCAGCTTTGTCGAAGAAACCTGAAAATGGCTCATTCAATTGGAAATTCAAAGGGCTAGTGCCCTTTTTAATAGTGAAAAATGATTGGAGGGTAACTAACCCCCTTCTCACGCCCACTTTTTCCCCAAACACATACAATCAAAATTTTGATGCCATATATTTATTGCTATCTCAAGAGGTTTAATAAAAACCTCTTATCCATACCATCCAAGAGGTAAAGTTCTTGGTTATTTTTTAGAGGTTTCGGCAGCTTCTTTTTCTCGTTAAGATTAGTCAAATATTACATGTAAATTGTGCAAGCAAGTCAGAAACTAGTAGCCAACATACCAGTTAGTAGAGTACTAAGTACCATTTTGCTCACCCTACGTTCCTTCCTGTGTTATTTGCTCACTCTACGTTCCTTGGCACCTTTCCATGCTATTCTAGCCGACTATGTTCCTTCCTGTGCTATTTGGGGGGATTACGTTCCATGGCACCTTTCCAGAGCATGTACTTATGGATTTGCTTGCCTTATGTTCCTTGGTGTCTTTCCAGAGCATGTACTTATGGATTTGGGTGGATTATGTTCCATCCTAAACTATTCTAAGGGATTATATTCCTTCCTATGCTATTCTAAGGGTTTATGTTCCCTCCCAGGCTATTCTAAGGGTTCATGTTCCCTCCCATGCTATTCTATAGCGCTATGTTCCTTCCTATGCTATTCTAAGAGTTTATGTTCTCTCCCATGCTATTCTATAGCACTATGTTCCTTCCTATGCTATTCTAAGGGTTTATGTTCCCTCCCAGGCTATTCTAAGGGTTCATGTTCCCTCCCATGCTATTCTATAGTGCTATGTTCCTTCCTATGCTATTTGCTGGGACCTCTACACCTTTTCAAAGAGAGTGATTACCCCCTCACACCTATACTTCCTTGGTACCATTCCAAGCAAAGTGATCAAACATGTTTTGAAACTATAGTTGAGATTGTATAGTGCATGCTTTTAAACACCAGTTTAGAAATTTAGGACTTTTTTCATGAGAAAGATGGCGTTCAAGGATGATTTACTCCTCTCTCTCTCTCTCTCTCTCTATCCCAGTCAATTTGTTGTTGTTGCTAGCTCAGTTTCATTGTGACAGTGAGAGTGTCAACACATGAAAAAATGTTGCATACATTTCCGCTATGCATGTACACACTGGGCAGCTGGTCATCATGTGAGAATTGCACAATGATTAGTGAGTATGATGAAAAGTGTAGATTATGCAACCCGTGTAAATTACATAGAGGATATGCTGTACAAATTAAAGGTTGTAATTCCTGTCTTGAAGAGATGTGTGACTCTCATCCTAGAGGACACCTATGTTCCAATTGCCACTATGATAAATGTAATCAGTGGGAGAATACATATCCCGGTATGATTGGAAAGAATCCTAAGCGTGATTTTAGTTTATTGCTACGAGATTGGTATCGTCGTGGTTTTAGATTGTTCTGGGAGGAGGAGCCGGGTCAGCGATTCAACTGTTGGAACAACAAAAGAATATGGTTTCTACGTCATCGTTGTGAAGAAAATGACTACTATGATTATAAGCCCACTGATTTTTATTTGGCAGTGACGGAATGTGATTCGCCACTTGAGGACACTGTTTGTGACATTACTTCAAATAAACAAATTGAAACATGTGAATTCTATAGAATGAATAAGAATAGTAACATTGACTATACAAAGAGGTATGACAAGAGTGAAGTTACAATCTACTGTAGAAAATGTGACCCTGACATTGAAACACATCAGGATCAGTATACTGTGAATTCGAATAATCTACCTACATTAGTTGTTGTCGACAAATACCTAGTAGAAGATGAAATCTAAAGAATAGAAAAGTCGTTTTATCATGTACATACATTATTTTTATTAATAAACAATTTCACATACATTTTTAAACATTTTATTCGTAGGGCACTAAAATCAATATTAAATACGCTTGTAAGTATATTTTCCACTAGAAAGTCGTTCAATCGAGGTAAGTCAACGTAAATGTCGAGAAACTGCTTGTAGGTATAGCCATGACATCTGAACATGAAAAAGAGTAGTGCATGAAAGCCACATGTCTTAGTCGTTAAATCCTGTACTTTTCGTTGATTTTGAATAATAGTTTTCCCACGGCTTTCAATAAAGTTGCTGATGTAAGGAGTATAGAATTTGTACGATAGGCCAAGAGGATCAAAAAATTCAATATTCTTCGCTGTTTGAAAGATGCATAGCCAATGACACAGTCGATGGACTGCCGATGGACTGCTATTAACAATGATTAGGGTATTGTTAACACTTGGAATTTTTTCAATGAAGTCCGATGGTTTGCAATAGGACTTGTACTGGGACATGTATGGATCCTTACTAAATACATTGATTATTTGGTTTGTGTTCATGGTGCTAGGTCTAGTAGAACACTGCCGTCGGGTGTGATTTTCCAATAGGTTTCAAATTGACTCAAGGATATTAGCGTGATACTCTCAGTCAAAGCATCGGCAAATGTACACTCTAAACGTACATTCCCTGTTCGTACTATGCTCATATCCTTGGTCACCGACAAGTCCAAAACAATTACCCCATGATTTTTTGAAAATATTGAATCGGTTATTCCATTTTCAAATAGTTGGGAGTCATGATCTAGGGATTGCATGGTCAACTCGTACATAGTTCTATAGGATTTTTTGTCAAATGATAGAGTGTACAGTGAAATACCATTCACTTTGCACACAAGGCTAGATAGACTAAAAAAATAAAATCATGGGGGGATTCAGTCCAGGATCCAACGGCACTGCCACTCTTCACAAAGGCCAAAGCCAATTTTGATGAGATTTCTCCATTGATAAATGATGAATCGGTATAGCTACGAGAACCGGTGGCAATGTGACGTTGATTAGTGATCGTATGGGGGACAAGAATTTTAATGTTGTTGCCATTGGCTCTTAGCTTTTCCACTGGCAATGCAACAGAGCTCATAACCTGTTGTTTTCGAACGTGGAGAATTGCCGATGTGATAATGACATTTGCATCGGGTGCTGCAGGAAGTGTTTTTCTCAAAATGAATTTCGATGGGGCCAGTTGCAACTTTATGTCAATCTTGACATTGGGGGGGTAACCATTGAGATATATTGAATATCTCATGATTTAATTTTCCAGCCAGATGATACTCTTGACTCACTGCAGTAGTCAACTCACCGTCGGTATCAACACCTGATCGATATTCATAGCCCAATGATTGTCCTCTCAACTCCTTGTATGCCTTTGATGTCATCGTCATAAAATGTGTGTAGCTTGCATAGTTGGATAAATTATTGCTAGTGCTCACCAATCTTCCATTAATAAATACATTAATTTGTTTGAACAGATTGTGTAGAATACAGTTTTCGTAGGGAGACCATCGGAAACAGTTGCAGTTGTATTATCTGACTTTTTCTTCACCGCAACGTTTAAATCAATAAATTTTGATGACAAATCAATGAAATAGTCTTCATTGGAAAATATTTGAAAGTGTATATTTTCCGAGAGGGGTTGTTGGGGGTGAAATTGTTCATAATAACCATACTTGACACTGACATCAACATTTTCAGCATTGAACAAATTCAATGAGGAACTGATTGATGGATGTGAATCCTTGTGGGGGAGATAAGTCATCTTAAGAGAAGAAATCCTTCTTTGATCTAACAATCTTTTTCTTTTTCTTCTTCTTTATTGGTCTTCGTTGTTTTATTTCTCAAAGTCCTTGTTGATGTCCTTCGCTTCCCGCCTGGGAAGAGACTGATGAGAGAATGAGGCGCACGCATCCTTTTCAACCCCTCCCCATTTTGCCGAGATTTTAATTGCTCACCAACGGCTCTTGCTGAAGATCTAATATTTTCCTTAACACTCTCCTTGAAATTCTTACCCGACCCCCAGTCCTGTAGGCAGCAAAATTTGATGCAGCAGGTACAAGATATTTTCTGGCAAGGGGTAGTGCAGAACGAAATAGCCTAGCAAACCAGCTACCAAGACCATAGCCAGACATTGTAGTACGCCCCTTGTAGTAACCCAATCTATTGCCTATTTGACGTGGACTCAGAGCACCAACATAGCAATTGATATCGGGACAGACAAATGGAATTCTTCTATTGTTCATTTTAGGTGATTGTGTCGCCGACAATGGGTCGAAAATGACATGTAATCACTGCTAAACCTTTTGTTATTGCTAGAGGATCACCCAATTCACTTCTTAGTGTTAACTGACAGAGTTGCAAATACGAAGTGTTTACAGGAAGATACTGAAGATGCTTTATATTATAGTGATGAACAAGTTCATGGGTTGTTTTTCGTTTAAGAACACGTAGGAGGGGGACATTTGAATTACCAACTCTCGATGTTTCCACAAAAGATGCATAGAGAAATATGCAAGAGTCCGAGTCGAAACCAGGTGGATAATCAGCAAAATTAACTTGATCCATCCCGTAAAAAGTGTCGGCCTTTTTCCAATTGATCATATTCTGTTTAAAGCCAAGAACGTCTCTCAGATTATCATTGAGAATAATTATTTCAGTGTCAACAGGTGATGTAATGTAAATCCTATCGTGTTCCATTGAATAATTAAAATGGAATGTGCCATTCCTACGATATAAGATTTTTCTATTGATTGCACGACACAAATCTCTCATATCATCATATTCAATATATTTCAATTTGACATGTGGATATTCGCTAGGTTTAAGTGCTTCAACCCATTCATAGTCGACAAAGAGTGACCAATCGAATGGTATAACCTTTATATCATACACACGATCCTTTCTCAGGATGTCATAGGTATTTTTGAGAATACAATCGACAAGAGCCACTTCATACGCGCCATCAAATTTGATAGTGGGGGAGAGTTTTGTCCAAAAATCGCTTGTTTTATTCAAGTCGTTGTAGAGAGGATCGGAAACGTTGGACATAAAAGTTACATAGAAATCATTGGGCATTGACAATATCTTCAACACTGATCCAAGAATCAAAATCAGAGTTGTATCCTAGCCACCGAACAAGTAACTGTTTCCTACCCCTGTGAGTACGAGTCTTAAATATCTTTTCAATTTGATAGATTTCACTATTATTTTTAACTTTTTGTAGTTCATAGTCATAAAAGCCGCCGAGAATCTCTTCATCTTTGGTATCACGCAAACGATAAGTTATGGGTTTAGTGTCTAGGTTTTTTGCCACTTTGAAAGTTCTGTGGACCACAAGTAATTACCCTTTTCAAAAACATTAGTTGTTCTATTATTCTGAACAATATCACCAACATTTAATTTTTTCTTCTTGACACTCGTTTCATTGGAATATTGTTTAAGAAAGGTGTCAATTGTATCATGATCAGAATGATGAACTTCCGTTGGGGTTGAATTGGACAATGATCGATGTGGTCGTTGATTATAAATCAACATGATTTTATCTAAATCATGAATAAAAGCAGATGTATTTTTCAATGTACAATATCTTGAAATTAAAATTCGAATAGTTCTTATCAATCGTTCGGCTAATGCAGCCTTTATAGGGCTATGACTATGATAGAGCAGTGTATTATATTTTGCTAGTACTTTTGCAACATGGGGATTAACAAATTCACTACCACGATCCGTTTGAATTTTTTATACGAATCCTGTTCGAGAATATTTTCAATGGGCTGAGCAACTTCAACACCTCTCTTTGACCGCAATGGAATGGCATATGCATAGCGACTAAAAACACTGATTGCAAGTAGAATGTACTTGTGTGGTGTATTGTAACGTTGTTGAATCTCATCTAGAGTTAGGAGATCTGCTTGCATTATATGTAATGGGAAAAAGGCTTTAGTTTTTCGATAATGATTAGCACAAAGTCTATGATTTCTATGCAGAGTGTAACTTGATTCATTTTGTAGATAGTCTTGTACACTTTTAGTGTGAACACCAGTAACTTTGGAAAGAGTGGTGGGGAAACTTAAACTCCCCACTTCACCAATATTTTCATAAACACGTTTCAGAACTTCAACCGTTTTTAATGTAAACGTGTAGTGTAACGTCCGCTACCCTTTTGTATACTGGTGGTTGGTGGTGGTGGTGGTGGTGACGTTGACTTGATACGTCTTCACTTTTGTCTAGCTATCAATGGTGTGCTGCTCCTCCTTATTGTCAAGTTTCCACTAGGTGTGCTAGTATTTTCCAAAATTGATTTAAAATCTTCTTCTTCTTCTTCCTGTTCATATTTTAAGGGTGTTGAAAATGGTGCATGTTCATTTATTTTTTTTAGAATTTGCCTATTGCTAATAAGGCTTTTGGGAAAGTTTAATGTATTTAGAAAGTTGTATAGATGAGTGTCAAATGATAATAGTCCTTTGCGATTTGCAACCATATCATAGATTAAATCAAGTAGATTATAGCTCTTGCCTTGAATTATAATCTCTTTCCCATTGCTATCAATTTGAATGTGATCTTGACCACTTTCCATGAGATAAGTTATGAGTCGTTTACTTTGTTCACGATATGAGTGGGGCATTAGATTTCCAATTTTCGATACAATTGAATCCGATTCCTCCTTTAATTGTGTTCCAGCAGCAGCGGAATCCTGAGGAGATGATTCTTTTTTGTGATCAATACCAGCAGCAGTGGCCTTCACACGATAGGGCTTATGTTTGTCCACTCGGCGAAGTGCATCTTGAAGTAAAAGCAGTTTTTATCATCTTCAATATTCTCGTTGTCAATGAATTTACTCAGATTGTCCTCAAAGTGTTCCACGGGTGAGAGAGCGAGTTCTATTGGAGTCAATTTATAGGGTTTTGCCATCTAGAGAAAACTGTTCACAAGTCCTGCAATTATCGGTAGTAAAAGTGTGAAAAAGCTACCCCTGCCTGAAGAAGTCGTTTCCTTTTAAAAATCTTTCCTTTGTTTTTAGAGGCCAATGTACGTAAAATGGAACGATGTTGCTTTGCCTGTTGCTTAACTACTTCTGGCAGTTGAACATTGCCCTCGGTCAAATTTAAACAAAGTTCAGATATTAGATTAATGAAATACTTGTCAACACCATAATTGAGTATGGCTTTCCTAAGCGGGGTTTTGAAGTGCTTAGAACTGAAAATAAATGTCTATTTTCATGCAGTTTCTTCAGTGTCATGATAGCGACTAATAGGTCTTTTTACTGTTCACGGGGAGATATACTGTAATTTCATTGTCAAAAATACCTGTGACTACACGCAAATCCTCGGGTGTATTTTGATTAAGATCCAATAGGATATAGCCGTAGGGTTTATTAGTTGCCTGATTGTACGCTGAGAGCAGAAATTTGGGGGCGCCTGGATAGATTTGTTTATTGAGAGTTATTAGCGAGCTAGAATCACGACATAAAGAAAGAAAAACGAGCAAAAATGGGGTTTTTATAGGCCAAATGAAGATACTGAAAAAACGAAGCGAATATTTCGAGAGGACAAACGCCTCTCTTCTTCAGCGCGAAACGAAACGATGTATCAATAAAAGCCAAAAATTAAAAGAATTAAAACCAAATACCTAACAACCATAAAAGCGAGTTATTCGCCAATATCCGCGATTTGCACAAAATCCAAAAAATATGATCTGCCAACGACGGATACTAGCGAACAACTGAACAAAAGAAAGGAATCAATTCATTCACTCGAAAAACAAAACGAACCAGCAATTAAATAAGTTGGAAAACTATGTCATTTGATTTCGGATTTTAATTAAGGCATTTCTTGCAGACACCCTTTGAGACCTAAGGGGTTGTTCACGTGTTTGATTAGATGACTGAGAAAGTGGTTCAAGGTTTATTTCAGGGATCACTAAAGTATCGGCTTCTCTTTTGAGAAAACCGAAATATGACTCATTTATTCTTAAATCACCGGAATCTCTGTTTAAAGCTAGACCTAAATGTTGGACATAGTTTTCCAACTTATTTAATTGCTGGTTCGTTTTGTTTTTCAAGCTAGACCAACATTTAGGTCTAGCTTTAAACAGAGATTCCCGTTTTATCGCAATTTTGAATTATTTTAGTTAAGAGTTTTGTTTTGCCCGACATTGATGACCCACACAGAAATGATCTGAATGGTGTTTTAAATTGACACATGTTCCCTTCAACAATTCACCTGGACAACTAACTGTAGACTATAGTTGTCTAATGACTAAATAATTTCCCTATTAGTCCGTTCAAGAATAATAGGCAATTTTTTATATTTACAGTGAAGTTCCTGTAGTTGAGTGAACGAATTGCCAGCAATTTTGCTCGTGGAATTGTATTTTGAACAATACAATTCCTATAGATGTCAATGTCGAAATTCTTATCCACAGATACTCTCTCCAAATTTACACGGGTGGCTTTGTAAAAGGCAGAAAATGCGGCTCTGCATCTGTTATCCCAAGTTTTTCACTAAATACAAAAATCAAACTTCCTGAAAATACTTCCATTCTCACTGCAAATCTGTCGGCCATAAAAGACACTTTAAAGGTCGTCAATATTAATCCACCGGCTTCCAAAAGAGTATTGTTGCTCTCAGACTCTAAAGGCACCCTCCAGTTCATTGCTAATATCCATTGGAGTGCCATGGATACAGACCTCAGGACAATCAGAGATCAATTAATCTGTCTCCAAATTACAAAAAGTTCCAGCATATCCGCAGCTACCAAGGCATCAAATATAATGAGGTAGCAGACCAGCTAGCTAGTAGCTCCTTAACAAAAATGCCCATTCTATCCTTATCGTAGACAGTGCAACAGCGCTGCCTAAGTAAAGAACGATGTTGGTACAATGTATTATTCATTTCCATTTTTTTTTTTTTTGGTTTAGACCAGGGCACTTCGTATCGAAGAAGTTGTCATAGAAACTTCAAAAAGTGCTCATTCGATTGGAAATTGGAAGGGCTAGTGCTCTTTTTAATAGTGGAAAGTTATTGGAAGGCAACTAACACCCCTTCCACGCCTACAATTTCCCAAAACACATGCAACCAAAATTTTGAGGTAACTATTTTGTTCAACGTAGTTGATTTTCAGATGAAAATTATGTTTTTGCGGAGGACACTCCCCCCAAAGCCCTCAGGGCAAGGGTTGTAAGTTATGCCCTGGGGGCATATAAGGTTCTTATAGAAAGTTTTGTCGTAGAAACTTCAAAAAGGGCTCATTTGGTTTGAAATTGAAATGGCTAGTGCCCTTTTTAATAGTCGAAAGTGAATGGAGAGCAAGTAACCCCCCTCTCACGCCCCCTATTTCTCCAAACACATTCAATCAAAGTTTTCAGATAGCCATTTTGTTCAAAGTAGTTGAAAATTCTGGAAATTATGTATTTAAGGATGACACCCCCCCCCAGAGCTTCCAGGGTGAAGGTTGTAAGTTGTGCCCTGGGGGCATATAAGGTTTTATAGATAGCGTTATCGTAGAAAGTTCAAAAGAGGCTCATTCAATTGGAAATTGAGAGACTAGTACCGTTTTTAATAGTCGAAAATGATTGGACTGTAACTAAGCCCCCTATAACGCCCACCTTTTCCCCAAACACATCCAATAAAAATTTCAGATAGCCATTTTGTTTAACGCAGTTGAAAAGTCCGGAAATTAGGTCTTTGAGGATGACATTCCCCCCAGAACCCTCAGGGCTAAGGCTGTTAGTTGTGCCCTTGGGGCATATAAGGCTTTATTGGCAGCTTTGTCGAAGAAACCTGAAAAATGGCTCATTCAATTGGAAATTCAAAGGGCTAGTGCCCTTTTTAATAGTGAAAAATGATTGGAGGGTAACTAACCCCCTTCTCACGCCCACTTTTTCCCCAAACACATACAATCAAAATTTTGATGCCATATATTTATTGCTATCTCAAGAGGTTTAATAAAAACCTCTTATCCATACCATCCAAGAGGTAAAGTTCTTGGTTATTTTTTAGAGGTTTCGGCAGCTTCTTTTTCTCGTTAAGATTAGTCAAATATTACATGTAAATTGTGCAAGCAAGTCAGAAACTAGTAGCCAACATACCAGTTAGTAGAGTACTAAGTACCATTTTGCTCACCCTACGTTCCTTCCTGTGTTATTTGCTCACTCTACGTTCCTTGGCACCTTTCCATGCTATTCTAGCCGACTATGTTCCTTCCTGTGCTATTTGGGGGGATTACGTTCCATGGCACCTTTCCAGAGCATGTACTTATGGATTTGCTTGCCTTATGTTCCTTGGTGTCTTTCCAGAGCATGTACTTATGGATTTGGGTGGATTATGTTCCATCCTAAACTATTCTAAGGGATTATATTCCTTCCTATGCTATTCTAAGGGTTTATGTTTCCCTCCCAGGCTATTCTAAGGGTTCATGTTCCCTCCCATGCTATTCTATAGCGCTATGTTCCTTCCTATGCTATTCTAAGAGTTTATGTTCTCTCCCATGCTATTCTATAGCACTATGTTCCTTCCTATGCTATTCTAAGGGTTTATGTTCCCTCCCAGGCTATTCTAAGGGTTCATGTTCCCTCCCATGCTATTCTATAGTGCTATGTTCCTTCCTATGCTATTTGCTGGGACCTCTACACCTTTTCAAAGAGAGTGATTACCCCCTCACACCTATACTTCCTTGGTACCATTCCAAGCAAAGTGATCAAACATGTTTTGAAACTATAGTTGAGATTGTATAGTGCATGCTTTTAAACACCAGTTTAGAAATTTAGGACTTTTTTCATGAGAAAGATGGCGTTCAAGGATGATTTACTCCTCTCTCTCTCTCTCTCTCTCTCTATCCCAGTCAATTTGTTGTTGTTGCTAGCTCAGTTTCATTGTGACAGTGAGAGTGTCAACACATGAAAAAATGTTGCATACATTTCCGCTATGCATGTACACACTGGGCAGCTGGTCATCATGTGAGAATTGCACAATGATTAGTGAGTATGATGAAAAGTGTAGATTATGCAACCCGTGTAAATTACATAGAGGATATGCTGTACAAATTAAAGGTTGTAATTCCTGTCTTGAAGAGATGTGTGACTCTCATCCTAGAGGACACCTATGTTCCAATTGCCACTATGATAAATGTAATCAGTGGGAGAATACATATCCCGGTATGATTGGAAAGAATCCTAAGCGTGATTTTAGTTTATTGCTACGAGATTGGTATCGTCGTGGTTTTAGATTGTTCTGGGAGGAGGAGCCGGGTCAGCGATTCAACTGTTGGAACAACAAAAGAATATGGTTTCTACGTCATCGTTGTGAAGAAAATGACTACTATGATTATAAGCCCACTGATTTTTATTTGGCAGTGACGGAATGTGATTCGCCACTTGAGGACACTGTTTGTGACATTACTTCAAATAAACAAATTGAAACATGTGAATTCTATAGAATGAATAAGAATAGTAACATTGACTATACAAAGAGGTATGACAAGAGTGAAGTTACAATCTACTGTAGAAAATGTGACCCTGACATTGAAACACATCAGGATCAGTATACTGTGAATTCGAATAATCTACCTACATTAGTTGTTGTCGACAAATACCTAGTAGAAGATGAAATCTAAAGAATAGAAAAGTCGTTTTATCATGTACATACATTATTTTTATTAATAAACAATTTCACATACATTTTTAAACATTTTATTCGTAGGGCACTAAAATCAATATTAAATACGCTTGTAAGTATATTTTCCACTAGAAAGTCGTTCAATCGAGGTAAGTCAACGTATATGTCGAGAAACTGCTTGTAGGTATAGCCATGACATCTGAACATGAAAAAGAGTAGTGCATGAAAGCCACATGTCTTAGTCGTTAAATCCTGTACTCTTCGTTGATTTTGAATAATAGTTTTCCCACGGCTTTCAATAAAGTTGCTGATGTAAGGAGTATAGAATTTGTACGATAGGCCAAGAGGATCAAAAAATTCAATATTCTTCGCTGTTTGAAAGATGCATAGCCAATGACACAGTCGATGGACTGCCGATGGACTGCTATTAACAATGGTTAGGGTATTGTTAACACTTGGAATTTTTTCAATGAAGTCCGATGGTATGCAATAGGACTTGTGCTGGGACATGTATGGATCCATACTAAATACGTTGATTATTTGGTTTGTGTTCATGGTGCTAGGTCTAGTAGAACACTGCCGTCGGGTGTGATTTTCCAATAGGTTTCAAATTGACTCAAGGATATTAGCGTGATACTCTCAGTCAAAGCATCGGCAAATGTACACTCTAAACGTACATTCCCTGTTCGTACTATGCTCATATCCTTGGTCACCGACAAGTCCAAAACAATTACCCCATGATTTTTTGAAAATATTGAATCGGTTATTCCATTTTCAAATAGTTGGGAGTCATGATCTAGGGATTGCATGGTCAACTCGTACATAGTTCTATAGGATTTTTTGTCAAATGATAGAGTGTACAGTGAAATACCATTCACTTTGCACACAAGGCTAGATAGACTAAAAAAATAAAATCATGGGGGATTCAGTCCAGGATCCAACGGCACTGCCACTCTTCACAAAGGCCAAAGCCAATTTTGATGAGATTTCTCCATTGATAAATGATGAATCGGTATAGCTACGAGAACCGGTGGCAATGTGACGTTGATTAGTGATCGTATGGGGGACAAGAATTTTAATGTTGTTGCCATTGGCTCTTAGCTTTTCCACTGGCAATGCAACAGAGCTCATAACCTGTTGTTTTCGAACGTGGAGAATTGCCGATGTGATAATGACATTTGCATCGGGTGCTGCAGGAAGTGTTTTTCTCAAAATGAATTTCGATGGGGCCAGTTGCAACTTTATGTCAATCTTGACATTGGGGGGTAACCATTGAGATATATTGAATATCTCATGATTTAATTTTCCAGCCAGATGATACTCTTGACTCACTGCAGTAGTCAACTCACCGTCGGTATCAACACCTGATCGATATTCATAGCCCAATGATTGTCCTCTCAACTCCTTGTATGCCTTTGATGTCATCGTCATAAATTGTGTGTAGCTTGCATAGTTGGATAAATTATTGCTAGTGCTCACCAATCTTCCATTAATAAATACATTAATTTGTTTGAACAGATTGTGTAGAATACAGTTTTCGTAGGGAGACCATCGGAAACAGTTGCAGTTGTATTATCTGACTTTTTCTTCACCGCAACGTTTAAATCAATAAATTTTGATGACAAATCAATGAAATAGTCTTCATTGGAAAATATTTGAAAGTGTATATTTTCCGAGAGGGGTTGTTGGGGGTGAAATTGTTCATAATAACCATACTTGACACTGACATCAACATTTTCAGCATTGAACAAATTCAATGAGGAACTGATTGATGGATGTGAATCCTTGTGGGGAGATAAGTCATCTTAAGAGAAGAAATCCTTCTTTGATCTAACAATCTTTTTCTTTTTCTTCTTCTTTTATTGGTCTTCGTTGTTTTATTTCTCAAAGTCCTTGTTGATGTCCTTCGCTTCCCGCCTGGGAAGAGACTGATGAGAGAATGAGGCGCACGCATCCTTTTCAACCCCTCCCCATTTTGCCGAGATTTTAATTGCTCACCAACGGCTCTTGCTGAAGATCTAATATTTTCCTTAACACTCTCCTTGAAATTCTTGCCCGACCCCCAGTCCTGTATTGTTGAGGCAGCAAAATTTGATGCAGCAGGTACAAGATATTTTCTGGCAAGGGGTAGTGCAGAACGAAATAGCCTAGCAAACCAGCTACCAAGACCATAGCCAGACATTGTAGTACGCCCCTTGTAGTAACCCAATCTATTGCCTATTTGACGTGGACTCAGAGCACCAACATAGCAATTGATATCGGGACAGACAAATGGAATTCTTCTATTGTTCATTTTAGGTGATTGTGTCGCCGACAATGGGTCGAAAATGACATGTAATCACTGCTAAACCTTTTGTTATTGCTAGAGGATCACCCAATTCACTTCTTAGTGTTAACTGACAGAGTTGCAAATACGAAGTGTTTACAGGAACATACTGAAGATGCTTTATATTATAGTGATGAACAAGTTCATGGGTTGTTTTTCGTTTAAGAACACGTAGGAGGGGGACATTTGAATTACCAACTCTCGATGTTTCCACAAAAGATGCATAGAGAAATATGCAAGAGTCCGAGTCGAAACCAGGTGGATAATCAGCAAAATTAACTTGATCCATCCCGTAAAAAGTGTCGGCCTTTTTCCAATTGATCATATTCTGTTTAATGCCAAGAACGTCTCTCAGATTATCATTGAGAATAATTATTTCAGTGTCAACAGGTGATGTAATGTAAATCCTATCGTGTTCCATTGAATAATTAAAATGGAATGTGCCATTCCTACGATATAAGATTTTTCTATTGATTGCACGACACAAATCTCTCATATCATCATATTCAATATATTTCAATTTGACATGTGGATATTCGCTAGGTTTAAGTGCTTCAACCCATTCATAGTCGACAAAGAGTGACCAATCGAATGGTATAACCTTTATATCATACACACGATCCTTTCTCAGGATGTCATAGGTATTTTTGAGAATACAATCGACAAGAGCCACTTCATACGCGCCATCAAATTTGATAGTGGGGGAGAGTTTCGTCCAAAAATCGCTTGTTTTATTCAAGTCGTTGTAGAGAGGATCGGAAACGTTGGACATAAAAGTTACATAGAAATCATTGGGCATTGTCAATATCTTCAACACTGATCCAAGAATCAAAATCAGAGTTGTATCCTAGCCACCGAACAAGTAACTGTTTCCTACCCCTGTGAGTACGAGTCTTAAATATCTTTTCAATTTGATAGATTTCACTATTATTTTTAACTTTTTGTAGTTCATAGTCATAAAAGCCGCCGAGAATCTCTTCATCTTTGGTATCACGCAAACGATAAGTTATGGGTTTAGTGTCTAGGTTTTTTGCCACTTTGAAAGTTCTGTGGACCACAAGTAATTACCCTTTTCAAAAACATTAGTTGTTCTATTAATTCGAACAGTATCACCAACATTAAATTTTTTCTTCTTGACACTCGTTTCATTGGAATATTTTTTAAGAAAGGTGTCAATTGTATCATGATCAGAATGATGAACTTCCGTTGGGGTTGAATTGGACAATGATCGATGTGGTCGTTGATTATAAATCAACATGATTTTATCTAAATCATGAATAAAAGCAGATGTATTTTTCAATGTACAATATCTTGAAATTAAAATTCGAATAGTTCTTATCAATCGTTCGGCTAATGCAGCCTTTATAGGGCTATGACTATGATAGAGCAGTGTATTATATTTGCTAGTGCTTTTGCAACATGGGGATTAACAAATTCACTACCACGATCCGTTTGAATTTTTTTATACGAATCCTGTTCGAGAATACTTTCAATGGACTGAGCAACTTCAACACCTCTCTTTGACCGCAATGGAATGGCATATGCATAGCGACTAAAAACACTGATTGCAAGTAGAATGTACTTGTGTGGTGTATTGTAACGTTGTTGAATCTCATCTAGAGTTAGGAGATCTGCTTGCATTATATGTAATGGGAAAAAGGCTTTAGTTTTTCGATAATGATTAGCACAAAGTCTATGATTTCTATGCAGAGTGTAACTTGATTCATTTTGTAGATAGTCTTGTACACTTTTAGTGTGAACACCAGTAACTTTGGAAAGAGTGGTGGGGAAACTTAAACTCCCCACTTCACCAATATTTTCATAAACACGTTTCAGAACTTCAACCGTTTTTAATGTAAACGTGTAGTGTAACGTCCGCTACCCTTTTGTATACTGGTGGTTGGTGGTGGTGGTGGTGGTGACGTTGACTTGATACGTCTTCACTTTTGTCTAGCTATCAATGGTGTGCTGCTCCTCCTTATTGTCAAGTTTCCACTAGGTGTGCTAGTATTTTCCAAAATTGATTTAAAATCTTCTTCTTCTTCTTCCTGTTCATATTTTAAGGGTGTTGAAAATGGTGCATGTTCATTTATTTTTTTTAGAATTTGCCTATTGCTAATAAGGCTTTTGGGAAAGTTTAATGTATTTAGAAAGTTGTATAGATGAGTGTCAAATGATAATAGTCCTTTGCGATTTGCAACCATATCATAGATTAAATCAAGTAGATTATAGCTCTTGCCTTGAATTATAATCTCTTTCCCATTGCTATCAATTTGAATATGATCTTGACCACTTTCCATGAGATAAGTTATGAGTCGTTTACTTTGTTCACGATATGAGTGGGGCATTAGATTTCCAATTTTCGATACAATTGAATCCGATTCCTCCTTTAATTGTGTTCCAGCAGCAGCAGAATCCTGAGGAGATGATTCTTTTTGTGATCAATACCAGCAGCAGTGGCCTTCACACGATAGGGCTTATGTTTGTCCACTCGGCGAAGTGCATCTTGAAGTAAAAGCAGTTTTTATCATCTTCAATATTCTCGTTGTCAATGAATTTACTCAGATTGTCCTCAAAGTGTTCCACGGGTGAGAGAGCGAGTTCTATTGGAGTCAATTTATAGGGTTTTGCCATCTAGAGAAAACTGTTCACAAGTCCTGCAATTATCGGTAGTAAAAGTGTGAAAAAGCTACCCCTGCCTGAAGAAGTCGTTTCCTTTTAAAAATCTTTCCTTTGTTTTTAGAGGCCAATGTACGTAAAATGGAACGATGTTGCTTTGCCTGTTGCTTAACTACTTCTGGCAGTTGAACATTGCCCTCGGTCAAATTTAAACAAAGTTCAGATATTAGATTAATGAAATACTTGTCAACACCATAATTGAGTATGGCTTTCCTAAGCGGGGGTTTTGAAGTGCTTAGAACTGAAAATAAATGTCTATTTTCATGCAGTTTCTTCAGTGTCATGATAGCGACTAATAGGTCTTTTTACTGTTCACGGGGAGATATACTGTAATTTCATTGTCAAAAATACCTGTGACTACACGCAAATCCTCGGGTGTATTTTGATTAAGATCCAATAGGATATAGCCGTAGGGTTTATTAGTTGCCTGATTGTACGCTGAGAGCAGAAATTTGGGGGCGCCTGGATAGATTTGTTTATTGAGAGTTATTAGCGAGCTAGAATCACGACATAAAGAAAGAAAAACGAGCAAAAATGGGGTTTTTATAGGCCAAATGAAGATACTGAAAAAACGAAGCGAATATTTCGAGAGGACAAACGCCTCTCTTCTTCAGCGCGAAACGAAACGATGTATCAATAAAAGCCAAAAATTAAAAGAATTAAAACCAAATACCTAACAACCATAAAAGCGAGTTATTCGCCAATATCCGCGATTTGCACAAAATCCAAAAAATATGATCTGCCAACGACGGATACTAGCGAACAACTGAACAAAAGAAAGGAATCAATTCATTCACTCGAAAAACAAAACGAACCAGCAATTAAATAAGTTGGAAAACTATGTCATTTGATTTCGGATTTTAATTAAGGCATTTCTTGCAGACACCCTTTGAGACCTAAGGGGTTGTTCACGTGTTTGATTAGATGACTGAGAAAGTGGTTCAAGGTTTATTTCAGGGATCACTAAAGTATCGGCTTCTCTTTTGAGAAAACCGAAATATGACTCATTTATTCTTAAATCACCGGAATCTCTGTTTAAAGCTAGACCTAAATGTTGGACATAGTTTTCCAACTTATTTAATTGCTGGTTCGTTTTGTTTTTCAAGCTAGACCAACATTTAGGTCTAGCTTTAAACAGAGATTCCCGTGATTTAAGAATAAATGAGTCATATTTCGGTTTTCTCAAAAGAGAAGCCGATACTTTAGTGATCCCTGAAATAAACCTTGAACCACTTTCTCAGTCATCTAATCAAACACGTGAACAACCCCTTAGGTCTCAAAGGGTGTCTGCAAGAAATGCCTTAATTAAAATCCGAAATCAAATGACATAGTTTTCCAACTTATTTAATTGCTGGTTCGTTTTGTTTTTCGAGTGAATGAATTGATTCCTTTCTTTTGTTCAGTTGTTCGCTAGTATCCGTCAATGGCAGATCATATTTTTTGGATTTTGTGCAAATCGCCGATATTGGCGAATAGCTCGCTTTTATGGTTGTTAGGTATTTGGTTTTAATTCTTTTAATTTTTGGCTTTTATTGATACATCGTTTCGTTTCGCGCTGAAGAAGAGAGGCGTTTGTCCTCTCGAAATATTCGCTTCGTTTTTTCAGTATCTTCATTTGGCCTATAAAAACCCCATTTTGCTCGTTTTTCTTTCTTTATGTGATGTCAGGACAATGTGGTTTAAGAAATTATCTAGAATCACGAACAACTCTGTAGATGATAAAGTGAAGCAGTTCAACGCAAGTGTTCGCATACATTTGCTCTGATGAAAGAGATTGTGTGGAACCAGAGTAATGGAAATCTGTTCATGATGAGAGCGAACGGTGAACAATTGCAGCATTTCCTGGGACCATTGTTCAATAGATTCAGCCAGATCGTCAATGATCAGCCAGAGTTTGGTTCAATAATGTTGAAAACATCAAGTCCCTGCATGAATTGTGTCTGCACCAATCCCGCTGTGCCAATTGCTTTTATTTTATCGTATGACTCCTGCCAAATACTGTAACAATATTAGATTTTTTTCGGCTTTTCCAGAAACGTTTTATCGCAATTTTGAATTATTTTAGTTAAGAGTTTTGTTTTGCCCGACATTGATGACCCACACAGAAATGATCTGAATGGTGTTTTAAATTGACACATGTTCCCTTCAACAATTCACCTGGACAACTAACTGTAGACTATAGTTGTCTAATGACTAAATAATTTCCCTATTAGTCCGTTCAAGAATAATAGTGAGAAGACGAATAAAGAATCATATTTCTTGTATTATAAAAAACAGCACTTTACAGAAAACAAAGAAAAACACACTCTTTTTTAAATTTATAATAAAAAATGCACTAGAAAAAGCACTTTAATAAATATACTTTATGCACAAATACAACATTTAATGAAAAAATACAAATTTTTTTAAATGCAACATGTATATTTACAAAAGCAGAAAAAAATCTGCTCTAAGTCAAAAAAGATAACTTTGGTAGTGGCAGCGCGCCTCCTCGCTGGCGAACGCCCCCTCCCCCCGGCCACGAGCCCCCCCCCCCTGCGAGCCTCCCCCCCAAGGTTTTGGGAAAATTTATTGGACTTTACTCAAACTGAGACTTTCCCTATGGCTAACACATTCGGCTCGGTCGGAAGTTAAATAGTGTCCCAGGGGGAGGGTAGTCCACACCGTCTTGACAAACATAGACCTTGTCGGAAATGGTACTCATGGCAATTTTTTTATATTTACAGTGAAGTTCCTGTAGTTGAGTGAACGAATTGCCAGCAATTTGCTCGTGGAATTGTATTTTGAACAATACAATTCCTATAGATGTCAATGTCGAAATTCTTATCCACATAGCGCGTGGGTACTCCTTTGCAACGTTTTTTGATTTCCTCGTCGTGTGTCTGTATAAAGTAAACCTTCGGACTTACAAACATACCACGGGAAATCATGTCGCTTCCCGTTTCTGATTTAAAAAATAAAAGCTGATTTGGCACCCGATGTTTACTAGCTCTGGGTAAAGCCCACTCCAATTGGTGTAGTTCATCCGTGAGCTGATGATTTTGCTGTGCGCCAAATCATCAAAGAGGTTTGGGGTTTTTACTTTTAGCAGGTGAGAATCTGTGTCCTTGTAGCAGACCTCTACTTGCCCCTTCTCGGGCCACTGTACCCTAGCCACATTGTAGTAGAATTCCATCATGAGCTTTTTAGAGATCTCCAAGATCGCACTGCCTGCAGCAATATTTTATTCAGGACAATGCTTCTTTTTTTCCTATTCAATAGTACCATGTCCGGGCCAATGATTTTGAAGGAAGTTTAATTTGGATCGGCAATAATTCGAGCATATTGTTTGGGATCGGTCACGACGTCACAACGATTCCTATTGCGGACACTCTCGCACATTTTACTAAAAGCCGAATTCAAAATGAGCTTATAAATTTCTTTTTCAGCTTTCGTCTGCGCTTCAGAACGTTTCTTGACAAAAGCGTCAACAGACGTTTTCAGATAGGGTTTTTGGCTAAACTGGAGGGCCCTATGAACCTTTGTGACGTTGAAACCATTGTTGCACATCCATTTTAAAGCCACATGATGTACAACAATATTTTTTTCGGCAGAAGGTCAGCAATAAGTTTTTGTTTTGAAGGTGACCAATGCAATCCGTCCACCTCGACTAAACGCCTATTGCGGGGGCTCAAAGAGTCCCTAGTCACAGGTCTATTGATGCATGGAAAAACAAAATCCTTTACTGAATCGTGAAGCTCAACTGGTATCTCCCCATCAATTTCAAAAAACCATCCAACCGGCCCATTCTCCTCAACACTGTCAATGTTTTGGAAATGGGGAGCTTGAGGGTCATTGAGCAATTATAGTCATTGCACCGTAGCCCATAATGGGACATGACCGAGGGGTAGAGAGAATTCATATCAAGGAAAACTGCATCTGATTTTGCCCCCGTCTTCACTCCAGTTGGATCAGTTTCCAAGATACGATCTCCGTGAAAAACGTATCCACTCCTCATTGACCTCTCGATGAACAGGTGCTGATCGATGTCGGTGATCAGCCCGATTTTTTCCCCGCTAATTTTTAGGATGAGGTCCATTACCAGATGAGGAGATGAAAAATAATACCCCAAATCAAGATTAAATTCCCCATAGATTTTGTCCGTATTTTTACACATAATGTCTAATAAAGTTAACACATCACTCGGCAAATACAGCTTGCAGTAGTCAAACCCATTTTTACACCCTCCCTCTGCCCACACTTTTTTAGCAAAACTGTATTCATCGGGGGTGCACCTACGATCGTGTAGACTGTCGTAAAACGATTCGATCGAGGTAACAGTTTCCTCGGCGAATTTCGACATGGAACAATAATAATCATAAGGATAGATGCCCTTGACCGTCAACAAATCGTATAAATCATTTGGAAATTTTTGCTTGAGAAGGGGGAAAGCGTTGCAGCCGTCATCGTTTTTCAGCACTTGAATTAATTCGCTATATTATTTGGGGAAAAAACTGTAGGAATCTAAAAAGCAAATTTTATTCGTGTACTCAACGTCGTCTTCAACACATCCCCACATAAATTCCAAAACAAGCAACTTTTCCGACGATTTAGGAATGATTTTGTAGGAAAAGCTGTCTATTCCCCATGCATCATCCACTGTTCCATTTCTTTGAAGATGTGCCATTGCTGGTAGCACACACTTCAGATCGTAGTTAGAATTATGTATAAAAAACCGAAAGAAAGAGTTGCTGTTTAATTTTTAAATTACCTGAATTGTAAGCCCACCCCCGAAAGTTACTTTTTCCCGTTGAATTGGGGTCAATAAGATGATTATGATCCTGGACCGCGTCTTTTGGGGCAAGAGCACTGCTAAAAACCCAACAAATTGTCCCCTTTTCTAGTGCCAGTTGCTCCTTATCTGATAATGACATTGGGTAGTTGGTGTGACGCAATTGTGAAATTGCACTGTTTGCTGTTTTTATTATAGACACCAATAACTTCTCCATGCTACCCTCCTCATCCATAGTAAAAAAAACTCTTCAAGCTGCATTTTATTATTGGAATCGCGACGGGCATGCGCATAGGAACACGCAACTAGTTTGTGTTCCTTGACTATATTCGGCCTTGATGGGTCTGATACCTCCACCAGTCTTGATTCACAATCCAAACATACTTTATCAACCTGTAGCAGGGAATTTTGGAAGTTTTTAAATTGTAAAATATCTTTGCCTTCTGCCGGCATTTCTATTCTTTGATTGCCATGAATTTTGCAATATCTCATGTGATCTGTCACTGTTCGTTCAGATCTAAATGGGGAAGGCACATGGGGCAATAGTGACGTTCCCCTTTCTGAACACCTTGAGATAAGAGTCGACTTATTGCCGTAACGAGGAAAAAATGACCATAGGAATTTACATCTTTGGGGGCTCATAAATAACCCAAACCCAATTTTTAACATTATCTACCAACGGTGTCCTAACTGAATATAAAATCCCTTTTTTATTTGGTTTCTTTCCCCCATTTACAAATTCCGTGTCATACTGGAGAACAACCACCCCCAACCCAAGATTTTCGTTTGCTTTTTCAAATACGGTTATTTCTTTTAAGGACACCGAATACTTCCCCTCTAAACAGTCAAAATTTACTTTAGGGAAATTTTCATCACCGTAACGTGCAAGTCTGTCGAGATTTTTTATTGTTGAATCTTTTTTAATGTTTTATGGGCAGCTGCTAAAAATACATATTTAAAGCATTGCAGCCCTGTTTCAAATTTGAAACCCTGAACCCCTCCCGTGGCCGACAAATCTGGATGACATTTTATTTTGTTACTCCCTGCCCCTCTTAAAGTAAAGTTGTTTTAAATCTACTGAGATTCAGATCCATGTGTTCAATGTATAAAATTGTGGACTCACTTCCCCTCTCGTTAAATGTGTCCAAAGTTGATATTAACTTATTAACCCAATTGAAAAAGTTACCCCCAAATTCATTTAGACCAGGGTAAAAAGTTTGATTGCCAGTTGAAAAATGAAAATAAAAAATGTCCCCAGATGTCCTCTTTTGTAAATAAACTTTTTGATTTACCGATGCATTAATTCCTCCCTGACCCCCCCCCCATTTCTGAATCTGAATCTCAATAAGTACTCAAATTCGGTCGATGTAGGTATGAAAAACATTTACAGGGTCTGTTAAAATGACACTCCCATCAACCAGGTTTTCCTCTGGGGGATTAAAATCTACCCTTTGTGTTTGCAAGTGACCTAGAGCAGATTCCAACAAATAAAATTTACGTAGTTCCGGGGCCACGACGCTATTTTCATGTCCTGCACCTATTTGCACAGGATCCAATTCACTAATTATAAAGTCATCGTCAAAAATGTCCCCGGAAACATTAGGTCCAACAATTTGCATAAGGCTATCCATTTCTTCAGTTGTAAATTGAAAATCCAGGGGCATACTAAATGACGTACCTTCACTAACATCATCCGGCGAGAGGGGACAATTGCCCATGATATTTTGAAGTCCTGGGCCAGGGAAGGCAGTTGTTTTCGTAGCTTCCCCCTGAAACTAAAAAATGAATGAATTGAGTTTTTTTCTCTGAGGAAAGTTTTATCACAATTATAGCACACTATTTTTTTCTTAGTTGGATTTATCAAAAAATTTTTTTTTAATTGGATTCGTATTTATCAAACAAATGCATAATAAATTACAAATTTTTGCTTATAGCATTATTTATAAAACAAGTGCATAATAAATTGCAAATTTTTGCTTATAGTATTATTTATAAAACAAGTGCATAATAAATTACAAATTTTGTTAATAGCACACACGCACACGCGCACACAGACACACACACACACACACACACACACACACACACACACACACACACACACACACACACACACACACACATACACACACACACACACACACACACACACACACACACACACACGGTCACGCAAAAACACACAACAAAATAGTGAAAATCATTACATTGTCATTGAATTTGCAATATTCATTATACTATCTCATAAATTATCGAGTAGACAGAAAAATAAGCAGCGCATGCACCGCTCACACAGACGCACACACACACACACACACACACACACACACCACACACACACACACACACACACACACACACACACACACACACACACACACACACACACACACACCACACACACACACACACACACACACACACACACACACACACACACACACACACACACACACACACACACACACACACACACACACACACACACACACACCACACACACACACACACACACACACCACACACACACACACACACACACACACACACACACACACACACACACACACACACACACACACAAACACACACACACACACACACACCCACGCACACACACACACACACACACACACACACACACACACACACACACACACACACACACACACACACAAACACACAGTCACACACCAACACACACACAAAATAGTGAAAATCATTACATTGTCATTGAATTTGCAATATTCATTATACTATCTCATAAATTATCGAGTAGACAGAAAAATAAGCAGCGCATGCACCGCTCACACAGACGCACACACACACACACACACACACACACACACACACACACACACACACACACACACACACACACACACACACACACACACACACACACACACACACACACACACACACACACACACACACACACACACACACCACACACACACACACACACACACACACACACACACACACACACACACACACACACACACACACCACACACACACACACACACCACACACACACACACACACACACACACACACACACACACACACACCACACACACACACACACACACACACACACACACACACACACACACACACACACACACACACACACACACACACACACACACACACACACACACACACACACACACACACACACACACACCACACACACACACACACACACACACACACACACACACACACACACACACACACACACACACACACACACACACACACACACACACACACACACACACACACAAACACACACACACACACACACACCACGCACACACACACACACACACACACACACACACACACACACACACACACACACACACACACACACACACACACACAAACACACAGTCACACACCAACACACAACAAAATAGTGAAAATCATTACGTTGTTATTGAATTTGCAATATTCATTATACTATCTCAATGAATTATCAAGTAGACAGAAAAATAAGCAGCGCATGCACCGCTCATACACATACACACACACACACACACACACAAACACACACACACACACAGTCACACACAAACACACAACAAAATAGTGAAAATCATTAGGTTGTTATTGAATTTGCAATATTCATTATACTATCTCAATTAATTATCAAGTAGACAGAAAAATAAGCAGCGCATGCACCGCTCACACACATACACACACACACACTGACACACACACAGTCACACACAAATACACAACAAAATAGTGAAAATCATTACGTTGTTATTGAATTTGCAATATTCATTATACTATCTCAATGAATTATCAAGTAGACAGAAAAATAAGCAGCGCATGCACCGCTCACACACACACACACACACACACACAATAAAATAGTGAAAATCATGACATCTCCTAAAAATAGCCTATTTTCAATGTGTAGTCTGTTATTTTCAAGATTTTCCGGAGCAAATGATAAAATTGAAACTGTTAAGTCCCGCATCTCTTACTGAAGTCTTTATTATGCAAATTAGAATCTGGAATTATGTCTAGCGGTACAATTCTCAGTCCTTCAAATTGACTTGGGAAAAAGAATCATTAGCGAGAAATAATATTTGAAAACTCACATTTAGATTTGCAGTTTGCATGTTAAGGGCTGTAGGGGCCACATCATTCTCGCCTTGCATTGGTCGTGAAGGGCCCGGCAATGTTTGATAGGGGGTGACTTCACAATCTTGTGCAGCAGTAACGTTATGAGCTATCATCCACTCTCTTTTCAGCTTTCTACCCGGCTGCATAGGGGCTGGCAGGGGTGGGTCTTGGGCAGGCAACACCGGTCTGGAATGGATGTGGGTGGCTCCCGATGGGCCATCTATCTCCACTTGTTGCATTGGAGTAACGCCATTAGCCTTAGCCCTCTTTTGAGGGGGAGAGTAATTGTAGGAATCTTCCTCCTTAAAAAGAAGACAAAATTTAGTATGGAAAAACAATTCCCCTTTTTACAGAATAAAAAATTAGTCTGCACAAAGAATCCCTCCCTCCCTCCCCTTACTTTCCATGCGACGAAATAGTTTGTTTTTCACTTCACAACGAAGGTGTTAGAATTGATACATTGCTCCCCTGCTTCACCTTGTATTTTTATATAACCCTCTTAATCATCAAATACAATTGAAATAGAATATCTTGTCTAATTTGACCCAAATACAATCTCTGTCTTTGTCAACGAAACACTTGCCACTATCCATAAACATGTGCTGTTAATCTGTGATAACACGAGCGTGCGAAGTCTGTTTTCCAAAACTGACCGTTTCTTGTAACACAGATGGTTCTATTTAGATCGGAAAAAGACAACACATCTTAAATGCACGATTGGAAACTGACATTTTTGAAGGAAAAGAATTAAATCTAAAGAATTAAACTAGTAAACAGAGGGGGAGGAGGAGGGATTTTATTTATATAATGGAAAAAAGAGCGTACTTTACGTTTTATAGCGACTATACTCATCATATTGTAGGGTTTGTATTTTTGGAGGGGGGGCTATGCCCCTGAATTTGAATTTACTAGTGGGGAGGGTAAAATTATTCTATTTGGAAATAAATTAAGAAATTTAGTAAACTGTACTCACATTGTAAATTGATGTATCCATTGCTTCAATGTTAATAATATTTAATGTATTATCCATAGTATGTTAAATCGTAATGAAAATTTAATCGTAAGGTATGGCCATTATATACAAAATCTCAAGGACGAATAAAAAATCACTCCTTTTATTTGTAACCAATCACCAGTCGAGTTATCGTATATTGAGCAGCCTCCGCTGTCTCTGATTGGACCCTAAAAAACGGATGTTAAAAAACCAGTCTGGTTGAAAAACTTGGAGTTGAAAAAACTTGTGTGGGGAATCCCCGCTCATACTGCTCACTTTTTGCAATGTGTAGGAGCAAGTGGGGAATCCCCGCTCGTTTGGAAAGGTACCAAGGAAAGGCAAGCAAATAGCATGTAGTTTCAAAACGTGTTTTTAATCACGTGTAGAGGTCCCATAGAATAACATAGGAAGGAACATAGTGCTATAGAATAGCATGGGAGGGAACATAAACCCTTAGAATAGCATAGGAAGGAACATAAAGTATGCAAATCCATAAGTACATGCTCTGGAAAGACGCCAAGGAACATAAGGCAAGCAAATCCATAAGTACATGCTCTGGAAAGGTGCCATGGAACGTAATCCCCCAAATAGCACAGGAAGGAACATAGTCGGCTAGAATAGCATGGAAAGGTGCCAAGGAACGTAGAGTGAGCAAATAACACAAGAACGAACATAGAGTGAGCAATATGGTACTTATATATATATATATATATATATATATATATATATATATATATATATATATATATATATATATATATATATATATATATATATATATATATATATATATATATATATATACATATATATATATATATATATATATATATATATATATATACATAAATATATATATATATATATATATATATATATATATATATATATATATATATATATATATATATATATATGTATATATATATATATATATATATATATATATATATATATATATATATATATATATGTATATATATATATATATATATATATATATATATATATATATATATATATATATATATATATATATATATATATATACATATGTATATATATATATATGTATATATATATATATATATATATATATATATATATATATATATATATATATATATATATATATATATATAATATATATATATATATATATATATATATATATATATATATATATATATATATATATATTGAGAGGACTATTGCCCTATTTAATAGTCAAAAGGGAGAATTGCCACCCCCACGCCCATCATTTCCCCAAACACTTCTGATCAACATTTTAATATGGCCATTTTGTTCAACGTAGTTCAAAGTTCTGGAAATTATGTCTTTGAGGATGACAATTCTCCCCCCTAGCCCTCAGGACAAGGGTCGTAAGTTATGCCCTTGGGGCATATAAGGTTCTTATAGAAATTTGTGTCGTAGAAGCTTCAAAAAGGCCTCATTCGATTGAAAATTGAAAGGACTACTGCCTTTTTTATTAGTCGAAAGTGATCAGAGGGCAAATGCCTCCCACGCCTATCATTTCCCAAAAACCTTCCAATCAAAATTTTGATATAGCCATGTTGTTCAGCCTATCAAAAAGGTCTAGAAATTATGCCTTTGAGGATAACAAATCGCCCCAGCCCTCAGGGCAAGGGTTGTAAGTTCCATGCACTGGGGACATATAGAGTTCTTATAGAAAGTGTGGTCATATAAGCTTCAGAGTGGGCTCTTTGGATTGGTAATCAGACGCTCTAGTGCTCTTTTAAACAGTCAAAGTGATCAGAGGGCAGCTACCCCCACCCCCCTACACACACGTCGTAATGTCCCGAAATAGAAATTTTGAGATAGCCATTCCATTCAAAATAGTCATAATATCATATAACAAGGCTTTTGGGGTTAAATAAACCCCAGTGATAAGGGGCAAGGGTTGTAAGTTATGCCCAGGGGTTATTTAAGGTTTTTAGGAAGGGATGGTTGTTTAACTTCAGAAGAGGCTCAGTCTTTCTCCCTAAAAAAGACTATGTCAATGTAAAACGAACAGAAAGTAATCAAAAACTTTTCGCACAAAATAATTTTTTCAAAAAAAAAAAGTAAAGAACTCCATTAAACCAAAAATTAACAAAAATAGAATCAAATAATCTACCAAGCATACAACTACCACAAATCAGTATCAATAAATAAATGAAACCCAAAACAAACAGAAATTAAAATAATTCAAACTCAAAATGAGCAGAAATTAATCTGAGTAGGGTTCTAAACCTTAAGCTTTCTAAAAGCCAGAATATAATTTTTACCTTACTAAAAAATTCTTTTAAATGTTTTCACTTATATAAATTTAAGAAATCAAAAATGAATTAAGAATTTATGGAATAAATATCAGCATATGTATATTAACCTGACAATGCAAATTTTTTCCAGTAAATTCATTTAAATTTTTTTCAGTATTAATATAAAAAGCTTTTTCCACAAAATAAGTTTTTCGAAGAATAACTTATTGCAATCCCAAGCCCAGTACAAAATTTGCATTTTTACTGAAAAAAATAGAAATGTTTTTACTTTTATAACTTTAATAATATTAACATTTTGATTACTAAATATCAGTATATGTATATTAAGCTGACAATTCACATTCATTTGTATTTTTTCAGGAAAGTGCAAATTTTGTTCTGGCCTTAGGAAGGCATAGGGGTTTTGCGCCCAACTTATGTTAATTTCTGCTCGTTTTGAGTTTGACTCGGCTAATTATTGTAATTTCTGTTCGTTTTGGGTTTCATTTATTTATCGATGCTGATTTGTGGTAGTTTCACGCTTGGTAGATTATTTGATTTTATTTTTGCTCATTTTTTGTTTAATGGAGTTCTTTACTTTTCTTTGAAACACTTATTTTGTGGAAAAGTTTTTTAAATTAATTTCTGTTCTTTGTACATTGACATAGTCTTTTCAGGGAAAAGGAAAATAATACTTTAAATCTTTTAGTTTTTTAAGACTTTATAGTTTGGCCTGCTATTGGTATGCTGGAGAGAAATTTTCAGCAATTTTTAACAACATACACCCTTTTAAAAATTTGGACACAAATAGTATTGTTTAATTTAGTTTCATACCTCCTCTAGTTGACCTGAAATGGAAAACTTGATACCATTCGCAAAAAAATTCTGTTTACTTTCTTTGATAGCTTGGATAAACTTACGCTATTTTGATTTGGTTAAATTTTAAGAAAAGAAATGGGAGGGCTGGCTTGGGAGGGTGGGAGTGGAAGGGGGATTAGTTGCCCTCAAATCACTTTCGATTATTAAAAAGGGCATTAGCCCTTTCCATTTTCAATCGAATGAGCCCTTTTCGAAGCTCCCACGACAACTCTTTCGATACAAAGTGCCCTGGTCTAAGTAACAACAACAACAAAAAATAGCACATTATACCCACTTTGATCTTTACTATAAAATGTCAAGCCTTCCAATCACTTTCGACTATTAAATAGGGCACTATGCCTTTTGACTTCCAATCGAATGAGCCCTTTTGGACACGACAACGCTTTCTCTAAGCACCTTATATTCCCCCAGGGCATAAATAACAACCCTTACCCTAAGGTCTGTTAGGGTGTTTGTCATCCTCTAAGACAAAATTTCCAGAACTTTCAACTACGTTAAACAACATGGCTATCTCAAAATTTTGATTGATTGTGTTTGGGGAAATGGTGGGCGTGAGAGGGGTGTTAGTCGTCTTCCAATCACTTTCGACTATTAAAAAGGGCACAAGCCACTCCAATTTCCAATTGCATGAGCGCTTTTTGAAGTTTCTACGACAAATTCTTCGATACGAAGTGCCCTGCTCTGAAGGGAAAAATTAATAAATAATTTATTGTGCCAACATCGTTCTTATATGCCCCCAGGGCATTACTTAAAACCCTTGCCCTGAGGGTTCTGGGGGAGTGTCCTCCTCATTACTTAGTCCCCGTTTCTTGTCTCGTTCTCGAGTGTCCCCGTTCTTTACTTAGGCAGCGCGATCGTACCGCCTATGATTTATGCAACAACTTTCTATATAAACCTTATATACCCCCAGGGCATAACTGACAACCCTTGCACTGAGGGCTCTGAGGAGGTTTTCATCCAAAAAGACCTAATTCCCAGAACGTTCAACTACGTTGAACAAAATGGATATCTCAATGCGTGAGAGGCGTGAGAGGGGCGTTAGTCGCTATCCAATCACTTTCAACTATTAAAAAAGGCACTAGCCCTTTCAATTTCCAATTGAATGAGCCCTTTTGAACTTTCTACGACAACGCTTTCAATAAAAAATTTATATGCCCCAGGGCATAACTTACAACCCTTTTCCTGAGGGTTGTGGGGGGGAGGGGTTGTCATCCTTAAAGACCTAATATCCAAAACTTTCAACTACGTTGAATAAAATGGCTATCTAAAAATTTTGATTGGATGAGTTTGGAGAAAAGGTGGGCGTAAGAGGGGGGTTAGTTGGCCTCAAATCACTTTCGTCTATTAAAAAGGGTACTATCCCTTTGAATTTCAAGTCGAATGAGCCCTTAGTCAAATTTCTACGACAAAGATTTCAATAAAAACATTATATGCCCCAATGCCATAACTTATAATCCTTGCCCTGAGGGTTGTGGGGGAGTGTCCCCCTCAAAAATATATTTTCTATCTGGAAATCAACTACGCTGAACAAAATGGCAATCTCAAAATTTCTATTGGATGGGTTTGGGGGAATGATGGGCCTGGGGGGGGGGGGGAGGGCTAGTTGCCATCCAATCACTTTCGACTATTAAAAAGGGCACCAGCCCTTTGAATTTCCGAGCGAATGAGCTTTTTTGAAGTTTTTACGACAACGCCTTCTTTAAAAATCTTATATGCCCCCAGGGCATAACATAAAACTCTTACCCTGAGGGTTGTGGGGGAGTGTCCTCCTCAAAAACATATTTTCTATCTGGAAATCAACTACGCTTAACAAAATGGTGATCTCGAAATTTTGATTGGATGTGTTTGGGGGAATGATTCGAGTGGGGAGGGTTAGTTGCCCTCCAATCACTTTCGACTATTAAAAAGAGTACTAGCCCTTCGAATTTCCAATCGAATGAGCCTGTTTTGAAGTTTCTACGACAACGCCTTCTATAAGAACCTTATATGCCTCCAGGGCAATCACATTCGACTATTAAAAAGAGCACTAGAATTCTCAATTTCCAATCGAAGGAGCCCCTTTTGAAGTTTCTAAGACGACCCCTTCCATATGAAGTGCCCTGCTCTAAAGGAAAAAAATAATAAATAGTACATTGTGCCAACATCCTTCTTATATGCCCTCAGGGCATAACTTAAAAACCTTGCCTCGAGGGTTGTGGGGGAGTGTCCTCCTCAAAAATATCTTTTCTATATGGAAATCAACTACGCTGAACAAAATGGCTATCTCAAAATTTTGACTGGATGTGTCTGGGGGAATGATGGGCAAGGGGGGGGGGGGGGCTAGTTGCCCTACAATCACTTTCAACTATTAAAAAGAGCACTAGAACTCTCAATTTCCAATCGAATGAGCCCCTTTTGAAGTTTCTAAGACAACCCCTTCCATATGAAGTGCCCTGCTCTAAAGGAAAAAATAATAAATAGTACATTGTGCCAACATCCTTCTTATATACCCTCAGGGCATAACTTAAAACCCTTGCCTCGAGGGTTGTGGGGGAGTGTCCTCCTCAAAAGTATCTTTTTTATATGGAAATCAACTACGCTGAACAAAACGGCTATCTCAAAATTTTGATTGGGTGTATTTTTGGGAATGATGGGCATGGGGGGGGGGCTAGTTGCAGTCCAATCACTTTTGACTATTAAAAAGGGCACTGAACTCTCAATTTCCATTCGAATGAGCCACTTTTAAGTTTCTACGCCGACCCCTTCCATATGAAGTGCCCTGCTCTAAAGTAAAAAAAAATAAATAGTACATTGTACCAACATCGTTCTTATATGCCCTCACGGCATAACTGAAAACCATTGCCCCGAGAGTTTTGGGGGAGTGTCCCCCTCAAAAACATATTTTCTATCTGGAAATCAACTACGCTGAACAAAATGACCATCTCAAAATGTTGACTGAATGTGTTTTGAGGAATGATTGGAGTGGGGGGGGGGAGCTAGTTGCCGTCCAATCACTTTCAACTATTAAAAAGGGCACTAACCACTCCAATTTCCAATCGAATGAGTCCTTTCCGAAGTTTGAACCTAGAACCTAGAAGACTTATTAAGGCTTTGAAACAGTTATACACGCAGAATTCTTATAAACACTTATTTATGGCTTTGATCACTTGTTCACGCTTAAAAAATCTTTACAAACACTCTAGATCACTTTAAATGCTTTAAAAAACTTATAATTCTAAGGTGCATCCAAAGTGTGAGATTACTTACAAACACTTTAGATTACTTACAAACACCTAAAATCATTTCAAACACTTTTTATCACTTATAAACGCTTATGAACACTCATAAATGCTTTTGAACGATTGTAAGCGCTTTTGATCAAGTGTATCTAATAAATCTAGCTAATAAATGTATGCAATGATAAATCATCTAAATAAATTGAAAATGCTTTAGATGACATATAATCATTTCTAAACGCTTTAGGTCACATATAAGCACTTTAGATTATGTTTTAAAACGACTTCACATCTTAATTTTTTTCACATACTTATGAACAATTAAGATAGACTATAAGAACTTAAGATCGCTTATATACGCTTCAGAACACTTATAGATGTTTTAGGACGATTGTAAACGCTTACATTTTAAATTCTCTTATAAATTCTTTAAATCTCTTACAAAAGCTTTAGATCACTAATAAACACTTTAGATCACTTATAAACAACTGAAATTGCACTTTTGTCACTTATAAACGCTTTCGACCACATATAGAAGGTTTAGATCACTTTTAAATATCAGGAAATGGACCAAACCTTGGGGAACCCTATATTGAATTTTTTCATTCTTAAAGCACTTGTAAATGCTAAAGATCACTTAAAAGCACTTTAGAGTTGTATTGATGACTTACAAACACTTTCGATCCCTTATAAAATCTTTATGTCTCTTATAAACTCGTTAGATCAGCTACAAACACTTTAAATCACTTATAAACACTATAAATGACTAATTTGCTTTCGATCATTTATAATCGCTTTAGATAACTCATAAATTCTTTACTTAACATGTAAATGCTTTTGATAACTTATAAATGCTTTAGATCATTTGTAAACGTGTTAGACCACTTATAAGTTCTTTAGGTCATTTATAAACGCTTTTAATCTTTTAAAAACGTTTTGGATAACTTGTAACTGCTCTAGAAGACGATGTAGAACGTATTCACTTATAAATGTTTATATCAATTAAAAGTGCTGAAGATTACGTATTAGCGCTCTAAATCGCCTATAAACACTTTAAATCATTATAAATGCTTTCGATCACTTTAAACACTTTTGATCACTAAAAACGCTTTAGATCATTTAAAAACAATTTTGGTTGCTTATAAATGCTTTAAATTATTAAGAAGCGCTTTAGATGAATTAAAAGTGCTTTAAAACACTTATAAACGCTTTAGATCATTTATAATCACTTTTGATCACTTATATCACTTATGAACACTTTAGATAACTTATAAACGCTTTAGATCACTTATAAATGCTCTACATCACTTACAAATGCTTTTGATGACTTACAAACACTTTATATCCCGTATAACCAGCCTGAACTGAACAAAGGGCAATGGCCAGGGCGATGGGCTATTACTTCAGGCTGGTTATAAACCAGCACGAAGTAATACCCCTTAGAATCTCCTCTGCTCTGAAGTAGTATAAACCAGCCTGAACTATTGGAGATGCTACGAAGAATCAACTGATAAAGAACCCAAAAGCACTATTTTTGATGTTAAAGGGCTTATGGGAGAAGGACTTATAAAGTGATCCTTAGGTCCGCAATGACATTAAGAATTTCCCTTTCAAAGTAAAGAAAATAAACAATAGGCCTCACATCAAAGTTGAAACTAGTCAAGGTTTGAAGTATTTTCATCAGAAGAAGTGTGGGCAATGGTGTTGCGTAAAATAAAGGAAACTTATTTGGGTAAGAACGTTACTCATGCCGTTATAACTATACCAGCTTACTTCAATGATGCTCAAAGACAAGCCACGAGAGATGCAGGTGAACTTGCTGGTTTGACAGTGTTGCGGATAATGAACGAACCCACGGCTGCGGTGATTGCTTATGATCTGTACAAGAAAGACGACGAAAAAAAAACTATACTAGTTTATGACCTTGGTGGCGGAACTTTTGACGTTTCCATTCTGACTATGGACAACGGTGTGTTTGAAGTCGTAGCCACTAACAGATACCCATTTCGGATGTGAAGACTTTGATCAAAGGGTCATTGAACACTTTATCAATCCGTATAGAAAGAAGACAGGTAAAGATATTTGAAAGAATGACCATGCGGTTCAGAAACTCCGTCGTGAAGTTGAAAAGGCAAAGCGGTCTTTATCGTCCACAAACATAGTTATGTTCGAAATTGAATCCTTTTATGAAGGGAAGGACTTTTCAGAGTCATTGACAAAAGCGAAATTCGAATAGCTAAATTTGGATCTCTTCAAGGGAACATTAAAAACTGTGGAACAAGTGCTTAAGGATGCTGAAATGAAAAAGAGTGATATCGACGAAGTTGTGTTCGTTGTGGGGTCCACTCGAATTCCAAAAATTCAAAGACTCATAAAGGAATTCTTCCATGGAAAGGAACCAAACAGAGGCATTAATCCTGATGAAGCTGTGGGTTATGATCCTGCAGTTCAGGCTGGTATCTTAAGCGGTGAAGAAGCAACAAATGATATAGTCCTTCTTGATGTTAATCCGTTGAGTCTAGGAATCGAAAAAGTCGGTGGATGGCAAGATGATTCCTCGTAATAGTGTCATACCGACTAAAAAGTCTCAGATTTCCTCCACAGCCTCTGATAATCAGCCTGCAGTTGACATTGCGGTATACGAAGGAGAGGATTCAATGACAAAAGACAATCATATATTAGGCAAATTCGAGCTAAGTGGAATTCCTCCTGCAAAATGTGGTGTTCCGCAAATTGAAGTTAATTTCGAAATTGACGCAAACGGCATTCAAATTATATCAGCTGAAGATAAAGCCGGTGGAAATAAAGAAAAGATTATAATCACTAACAACGAAAACCGACTTACTCCAGAAGAGATTGAAAAAACGATCAGCGATGGGGAGCGATTTTCAGAAGAAGATACTACTTTAAAGGAAAGAATAGACTCCCGTAATGAATTAGAATTTTATCCCTTGCCACTGGCTGGATTGAACTCGCAAGCCTCTGATCATGAGGCATACGTTCATCCGCTATACTATGACAAGGTATTCAGCTTTTCTTGAATTTCAAGCCCATATATTTCCTTTGTTGTTCAAGCCTGTCTTATCACTGTCTAATAAAAGGATTTATCCCTATTTGAAATTTTTTTTATCGTCTTGACTTCGAAGGCTCTTGCATCAGCCCTATGTAACTAGCCCCCCTACCCCCACGCCCATCATTTCCCCAAACACATCCAATCAAAATTTTCAGATAGCCATTTTGTTCAGCGTAGTTGATTTCCAAATACAAAATATATTTTTAAGGAGGCACTCACCCCACAACCCTCAGGGCAAGGGTTTTAAGTTATTGTGGTAAAGCTTTCTAATTTAGTTGATTTTAATTAAGGTAGACTACAGAAAAATTTACCCAAGGCTAAGATTTGATAGACCTTAATTGAGACTTTTAAAGTTGACTATCAATTTCATCCCTGAAATTTGCAAAAGAATCGAAATGTACCCACACATTATGGTGGGAAACAAATGATAAGCATAAAACCTATTAGTTAGCCTATCATGCATAAGGAGATAGGCCTTTTTTAGCCATTGTGGACTAAGCAGGCAAAAAAAAAAAATCCCCAAATGGGGACTTGATATTTTTAGGTCCTCTGGCTATAAAGAATTTGCTGTGTAGTCTGTCAGATGACTCAATTTTCAATTGAAGTTAAGTTACATATTATTTTCGTACAATAGAGTAAACCGACACTAAACACACGGAAGAAAAAAATGGCTCGCAAAATATTGATATTATTTTGTACAATAGACCTGAACAAAAATAAGCACAAGAAGAAGAAAACTGGCGCGGAATATTACATATCATTTTATATATTATTATCTCACAGATTATTACATGTTAGTTGTAATCATTTTGTCAATAGAGCTAAACCGAAATAAACACAAGGAAAAAATAGTTATGAATATAAATTGCCGGCTATAATTTATTTACATGGTGAATATATCTCCCCTCCGCCAGATTGAGTATCCACTTATAGATTGATGTCATTATAAAGAGCTAAAACTTATCTAACCTGAGTGGAAAAAAAAAGCCCTTAGAGGATAAATGCGAACTTCCAGGAGTCATTGATGGCGCACATAGGTATCGAAATGACATTTCAGTTCTTGGGTCTTTTTTACAGTGGGCGGGAGCCAGCCTGTCCCCAAATGGCAGCAGCAGGAATCGAAACCTTTGGCCCATACTGCCGAGGGGCATCGATCATGACCTACCATAGTGTCAAATTTGTACCATAACGAAGGCTTGAGCCAGGATTCCCCTCCTCCTCTCCCCGCCGCCACCAATGTCAGATCATAACCGCTTGCAAATAAAAAGACATTCAAATTTTTATTCCCGCAATTATCAAAATAATTTATTTAAAAAAACACAAATACAAGTTGGAATCTTTTGCTTAGCCAATGAAATTCATGGACGAGCCAAATGAAGTAACAAAATGGCCAAAATGAACTCGGCAAATGCTCTTCTTTGGGCTTAATGTTGCCAAACTGAACTTTGTTGCTAGGATTTATTTTGCCCCCAGTCTCAAACATACTGAAAAACAGAAATAGCAATTATTCGTAAAGCTATTCATAAGAGAAAATAATATCATTATTAAAAAAATAAACGGCACATTTAAAATTGAATTTTACTTAAAAAATTAATAAGGATTAAATTTAAGTGTAAAAAACACAATAAAATCGATAAAAAATATTAAAATCAGGAATCAGAATGGTGTACAGGCACACAGAGTGGGAAGACGAGATGGGAGCTACACTGCCCTTCGAAACTCGAAATTGATGATCCTCTCGTATATTGAACTAGTCATGTGTTTTATCAACTTTGCATTCTTGGCTGTCAATTACTTTTAATAGCAGAAACTTTGAGTGTTTTGAGTTTATTTCTCAAAATGGAATTAATGCAAAATTTAATAACAATTCCTTTAAACAGTTAAAGGATTCTCTAATAAATTAAAAAAAGATTGCAATCTAATATGTGAACGATTTGCAAAATGAATAGCTTGCAGCCCTTTACTAGGGATATGGGGGTCATGTCATTCCCAAAGGCACAATGTTGGAACTTCAACTATGCTGGATCAAAATGGGTATTCAAAATTTTGACCAAAGCCTTTGGGGAGAAAAGGTTCGTGAGAGAAGGAGGTAGTTGCCTTCAATCCGTTTTAGTAGCTTAAAAAGCGCACAAGAACTTTTGATTTCTGTTCGAAGAGCCACTCTCCCAATTCTTTCTAGGAACAAATTAATTTGAATATGATCGCCATGGAAAAAAAACTAACATGCATCAAAACAGTCTTTCTTTTTTGGAGAAAAATACCAAATATCCAAGTTTTTGTTGATATGGGGCTTAAACTCTCTACAGTAGGGTTCTCTTAATATGCTTAATATATGATTTCTCAAATTTCCTTTTTTATATAGCTTTGGTTGACTACTAACTAGACTGGGCCGAGTCGCTGCCTTGTACTGGCCAGTTCAGCACCACAAATAGTTTTATATTGAAAAATTTCCTTTTGAATTGTTGCTAACACCTGCAAAGAAATTGCACCAAATATAACCTAACCTGATCTACCTAAGGGTGAATAAGTGGCTGAAATCTATAAGATCCGTTAAAACTATGTGTATCTACTGTATGATTATTAGTGAAATTAGTGCTTTCAGAAAGCCATGGAACAAGGCTGTGCACTTTGCTAATTTATTTATTTTCGAATTGTCGGATTTTCGCGCTGAAAGATGGTGCTAAACTACGAAAGAAATAGCACCAAATCCTAAACCAATCTTCCTACAGCTAAGGGTTCTTAACAAGCTAAAGACCCCTATAAAATATCTCGCCTATTAGGGAGGGGCTGGTGCTGCGTTCTAGTAAGAAGGCTGCCAGTGAGCTTAATGTTTTCTAGACAAGGGCTGGGTAGGCGCATTGGTTGCTTTACCTTAGTTTGGAAGTTAGATAAATGAATCTCCTTACATTTACCGATAATACCGCCAAAGTAAATCTAAGATTTTTAGCGTCCACGTGACCAATAGTCCTAGAAAAAGAAAGGCTTGGAGATACACTCAAATACTATTTTACGGTTATACATAAGTTCGCCTGACAGCAGAAAAAACATAAGTTGGGAACAACTTGTTTCCCCTTTTCTAGTCTGGGGGTGATAACAGTTCCCCAAAGCATTCATTAAAACCCCTCCTAAGGAGTTGACTTTAAGGTTTCCTGGCAATGCCCTAAATTTGATAAGGCTAACTTATTTCTTCTTTAAAAAGACCAAGCAGAAAAAAGAAGGACTTGAGGTACCTACCAGCTAAAACCAAAACATTCACTACAGAGCATATAAATCCACTTAAAAATGAATTGAAAGGGAATGTACCAAACTAGACAGCCAATAACCAAACTGAACAATTCCTGGTCAGCAAAGATGTAGGCTAGGTACACATCCTACCAATCTTCATAATATCCGTTTGGATGTTGTTGTTTCACATAATCAGAGCGTCAAAACTCTTGACTACCTCACCAATAGTAATTTGAGCCATAACTGAAAAAGAAGATAGAGTCGTTCAGAGGATATCTTTGCCATTCAAAAATTTTACTTTAAAGGATGTTGATTGGACTCTTTAAAGTTTTAGGTAGCTTAGTTAGTGACATCTCCCCCCCCCCTTCCCTAAAAAATTGCGTAAATAGCCAAAAAAATGACAAATAGCAAAATTTGATATTGAATACCAAATAGAATTTTAGAAGCTCAATTTGGACTCTTCTATATTAAGATGTTACAAAACGCCCTTCCCAAAACATCCCATATACATCCAAAACCAAAAATAAACTCTTACTAGAACACCAAGTTTTTAAGTAATTACAGTGTGGAGTTCCTTGGTTTGCAATCAAAATGTCCGTGACATATTGTACCAGTTTACCAGTAATATCCCCCCCCCCAAAAAAAAAACAACAGACCAAAAACTAATTAGCAGACCTTTGCATTCCATAACACAAGGACAACAACTTAATGTGGTTCAGAACCTGCATCAAAAATCCCAATGGTTTTGAAAGCCAGTGGTTCTATTGTACTCTTTGAATTCATAAAGATAACAAAGATGATGGCCTAAGCTGACAGTTTATTGTTATTTTACTATCAAGAACAATCAATACAAACAACAGGACCCATAAAAAAAAAAAGAGCCACTAGAAAACTCACTGCATTGAATCCAGAGCCAGTTCCTAGTGTGAATGATGGTGCCCAGGGGAAAATTAATTACAGAGCCTCCCCTCCCCAACTCAAATATAAGCGAACAAAATATGACACAACCAAAGTGAAAATTTTGATTAAAGTAGGCGATCCCCCAGCAGCCCCCTCAGCTGCGGCACCCGGGGCCGGTGGACCCCATTACACCCCACCTCCCCCCTGGCTAGGAACGGCTTCTGGTGAACAATACACCGTGGCTCAAACCCAAGCGTCTGTTTTTTAAGGAATCATTTCCAATGTAATTTGAGTCTAAATCTTGTCATTGGCATGACATTAATTTTTAAAACTTAGTTGTTGTATTAAGGAATCATTCCTCATATTTCCCACTTTTATCTTATCGCATCTTTTAAATGGAAATGATGAAACTTGCTACTGAAACACCTTATCACTTTAGTTAAAAGTTGTTAACTTTAGTTAATAAAGTTAAGTTTAGTTAATCAAGATGTTAAAACTTTAGTTAAAGGTCTGGTTAACCTTAGTTAACTTCGTGTCTGTTAAGGAACATCGTTGATAGGAATAATCAGGTATGACACTTTGGAATAATTATTTCCTTATTAAACAGGCATCTGTTTTTGTAGGGAGTGTATTTTACATATTGGATGGCCAACAGCCCAAGGCAAAAAAATCGAAAACCCGACACAAAAAGTACGTTGACCGGATCATCATCACATGGCACTTACTTTTACATTTTGGCAAAATGACAAACTTTTAGGGATAAAAAGGCTGTTCTAAAACTAGCATTAGTACTTAGTATCAGGGGCGTCCTTCCCCGCCGAGGGGGGGGGGGTAGTTACCCCCCGATAATTTAGGGAGAAAAAAAGTTATTACATAGCCTACTGCCCATTGACTATCCGGATTATGGACCCCTCTTGCCCCCCCCACAATAAAAAAGTGCTGGAGTTTACAACCCCTGCTTAGCCATAGTATATTTTAAGTACAGCATACTTATAGTGATAGTAAAATAACTTACTTTTACCAGATGGCAAATGGTACCTTTAGGGGTATGATACGATTAATTCGGGATAGACACTTAGGTTGTTCATTGGTTTAAATTTCTTTTGGTTGGTTATTTCACAAAAATAACATTCCATTCAGACATTTGATTATAGGGAACAATTTTGAACAGTTACAGGCAAGATCAAAATAATCCACTGGAAACATATTTTGTCACAAGAAAGGATGACGTTGTTTCTTTTTGGGGATTTTGCTTTTAAATCAACTTTTTGTTCTCAAACCTGAATGTAGAATCTGTCTTTTTCTTTTTTTTTTTTTGTTACACCATATAATTGATATACCTTTTGGCTACAGTTGTGCTTAATGGTACATCAGCGCCTATAGATTGTCCGAAGTGAAATACAGTGATGGAGACCCGTAAAAGCGGTAATTGCTATCTAAATGTATCGCAAGAGCGTGGGTCTCTCATTGAATTTTAACAATATTTTAAACTGTTGTTTTTTGGGAGTTTGAGGGGGGGGGGAGGTACCTAGGTTAGGTTACAAATTGTAATCTATGGTATGTTTTACCCCCCTGCTCCCCCTAATGTGCACATATAATAGCCCAAATTTGTTTCTAAACTAATTATATATTCATCATTATTTTTTGACTAGCGTTAAACCGAACTTGACTTCTTTCGTGTGTTACCATTTAAGCGCAACGGTACCCTAAACTTTTTGCAAACTTATTTTCGAGTGTTTTAAACTATATAGATATATATATATATATAATATATATATATATATCTATATTATATATTATATGTATATATTCTATATATATATATATATATATATCTATAATATATATATACATATAATATATATATAATATATATATATTGATATCGATATATATATATCTATAATATATTATCATATATATATCATATATATATCATTATATATATATTATATATATTATATATCTATATATAATATGTATATATATATATATATTATATATATACTATAGATATACTATATATATATGTATATATATATATATATGATATATTATATTATATATAATATATATATATATATAGATATATCTATATATCTATATATATATATATATCTATATATATATAGTATAGATATATATATCTTATAATATCGATAATATATATATAGAGTATATATATATTATATATCATATAGATTAGATTATATATCTATATTATATTATAGATATATAATATATATATATATATATATATATCTATCTATATATATATCATCTAAGACATCCAAATTTTATCCCTCATCAGAGATAGAAAAATAAACTCATAAATTATTGGTGATAAAAATTCTTAATAAACGCAACATGAAAAATTAAAGTGAAAAAATCATATTTAATTCAAATATTTGAATTTTGAGACCAAAAAGGTTCTCAATAGCATAAGGCTAACAAACCTGTAAAATATAAAAAACAAATATAAAACAATAGATGTAAATACAGAGAATAATGATAAATTAACAATGAACAAGAAGAGAAGATAAAGAATATAGATAAAGGGACATAACAAAAAAAGAGACATAGCAGCCTAAATAGAATAGCCAAAATGTTTGGTGAGGTGAGCCAATGGATTTTACTGACTGGTTGGCCATTTTTACAGAGTGATTTGGGCGATTTTGCTATTAACTTTTGATTGTATTGTTGTTTTTTTTTTACTGTTAAACAATATGACTGATTACTGACTTAGGCCGATCATTTTCCATTGACTGTATGTTATTTATTTCCATCAGCCCATTTACCTACTGAAAAAAGTGAGCCAGTAAAATAGCAGTGCTTTGCACCATTATTTTACTAGCTAAATTTCTTCTATTGATATGGCTGAAAAAATTAGGGGGGGGGGGGCTCACAAGCAACGCCCCTGGCAAGTATAAGAAAATAATCTACAGAAAAAAATTTATCTAGAAAACATGTGGTGGTGGTAGAAAACAAGATGTGTATCGGCATTAAAGTAAAGATTCAAAAAAGGATCACATCATGTATTATTTGCACTTATAATTTTATTTGTACCCTCTATACACAAAAAATGCATGCTAGAGGAGTAAATAAAACAAAGAAGAAAACAAGACAAGAACTACACAAGGGCAACAATAATTCTCACTCAGCAAAAGGAAAAAAAAGAAAAAAATTTTTCTCACAATAGGAAACATACCTTAACTCACCTAATACACACTTTAACATACTATAGCTCATAATACTCACACTTCTAAAATACACAATGCAAAACTACTCTAACTTGGCCTAATACAATTTTGCGAGCCAGCATTCCCCCCCCCCCCCTGAAATATTCCCCATACACAAATCCATGTTCATGTTCCTCCTAAGGTGTTTGGGGAGAGGAGTCATAAGGATAGCTGGCAAGGTGACAACCTCAGAGAGAGGTGTCCCTGTCACCAAGGTTAGGACTGTTGCTGGAAGTGGTCAGTATTTATCACTTTACTTCATATTTCCAAGGCAAATTTTTCAGCCTCAAATGCTAATTGGTGTTCCACCCAACCCAGAAGGCAGAGTTTGTGCCATCAGGTTGGATAAACCAAGACTTATTTTTGAAATATATTCATCACTTCAAGGTATATTTCACATACATCTCAAGAGAGCCACAAGCTTCTAATCTTACAAATCATGAGTCTTGTATTTCTGCTTAAAACTTGTGCACTCTGCAAAAGATTCAGGCATCATGCTACTTCAAAATTCCCCCTCAATGCAGCCACACGCTCTAGCTGTTAGATGCTGTCATGTACATCCCCTTCAAGTACCAATATGAAAAAGCTGCAAATAAAAGGACGTTGTCTAATCCTGGGAAATCTTGACAACATATGACATTGCTCCTCGTGTTAGATGAAGTCTTTCTCTAGTGTTACCCCAAATAATATCATGAGGGGCTTAAAAAAAACTGGAATGTGGCCCTAAAATGCTGAAATCTTGGCATTAGAAGATTTTCTTATCTTTTTGTCACTGACAAGCCTGTCGGACTGACTGCATCTTTTAGTTCTGCAAATGATGTCCTATGTAACCCTGAAGATCATAGGGCTGAGGTAGACAATGAATAAGCTTGGAGCTCATCAGCTTTTGTTCCAATCAAGAACCAGCTACTCTTGAGCAAGTAAGACCATTCCAAAAGCAAAGCCACTTACTACCCAACATGATTAGGTTACACCCATCATACTGCAGATGGAAAAAAAAGAAAAGGAAAGATCAGCAAAGTAGTTAATGAGATAGTTGCCGAAGGGAAAAACACCTGCATAGAGAAGAAACTCTTCATAGAGCCACAAAGTTGAAATGGTCCTGGATGATGAAAGTAATCATTCTTTGAAAGCTGATTCTTCTGATTAAGGGGATGTGACTTAAGACGTCTTTAGCTACATCAACAGTGGTTACTTTGTATGGGTAGTATTTGAGGGAAGATTTTACACTGGTTGTATAGTAAAACATTTTTCTCTTGTATGCCATGTGTATGGCCAGACTTTATATTTTACCCAGAAAAGATATACTAAAACAATTATCACCCCCTGTTCCTGCCCAATACTGCTTCCAGAGCATATTCATTATACATATTTCAAGTTCACCAATTGATAGTCAATTTATGGTGAAAGTGTGCTTGATTTTAATTATTTGAAGTCAATGATTTAATCGTACAAGTGATTTTACCCTTTTTCTAATAAAAAATTGGTTATATAAAATATAGCTCACTATGTACTATCCCTTGCCCCTCTGTGTAACCCCCCCCCCCAGGCATTTAGTGGGGCAACTGACACATGCAGGGATACCCCCTTTTTTCTTTCAGTTGAAAAGCGAAAAATCTGAAAAAATCACATTCTATTCTCCTGATAACAGGCTTTCATTTGAATCTATAAATCAATTCTTTAGTCAACCCTTTCATATGATTTTTTTTTGTGTTAAAAAAAACTAGTTGCCCCCCCCCCCAAAAAAAATGGAAAAAATCTATAATTTATTAAGTAGCTTTAAAACTGTTGCTCATTTTAAGTGTCAAACTTCCTCCAATTTGAGCTGATAATTTTTTTTAATTAATCAATGCTCATTTTTAGTATAAGGAAAACAAGAAAAATGGGGGTCCATTACGCTTCATATTATGTCCCACATTAATGTTTTTCCAAATAGACTGCCTTTGAAACCTTATCATTAAGCAAAAATGTGAACCTAGATAATGACAAAATTGAAAAATGTTCTATGCTTACTGTTTTTGCCACAGTTGTTTCAGGTCAATTTTTCCCCTAATATTTAAGATGCTTTTACTTCCTAAAATCTATCAGTTTTTTTTTTAAATCTATCATTAGATTTTTTTTTTGGTTCAGAACTTTCAAAAGTGGAAATGAATACACCATCTACATCTGTGAATAGGTCAAAAATGGAACCATTGAAAAATAAGAAGAGATATCACTGCATTATATACAGTGAATATATAATATCCTTAATGAAAAAGAAACCATTGAAAAAAAAAGAAAAGACTTAGAGCTTTTATAATGATATTCGTACTATGGACTAAATAGGTCAAATTGGTTGTAGTTTGATCATGGAATTTGGTAGAGGGGGATTCACTCCAGGAATCATTTAGCTGTTTTAATTCTTATTTCCAGGTTTAATTGAAACTCTGATTCTCTTGTGCCATTGAAATGCCTAATAAGCACTGATAATGTCCTATTCCTTATGTTTTGGATTCACATACTAGCCCATAAATGTAGCACTGCCTCTATGTACATAATACCATGATGACTTCTTGCTATTTTTGCTCTTCTATTCATTTCTTTTAACCAGCTCAAAAAAAAAGAATTGACATAAATGTCTAAAGAATTATGGCTGAAATTAGTCACATTTCATGCAATGCCGAGTACTGCTTGTGGGACATTTATTTCTGCATCAGCATGCTGTATGAAACGTGTGCTAATAGAACAAAGTGAATTTAAACAAAATATGTATTTTTTTCCCACAATTTAAAAAAATTGTTTGTGCATGTATAAGTGGTAACCAACCCATTCTCTTTCTATTGTTATCAATTTTATCATGCGCACTAGGAGATCAAGCTTAGCTTTAGAAGGAAAATTATAGACATAAAAATAATACCAGTGTAACCCTCTCCAGCAATGTATACCCTCTATACTCCAATTTACACAAAAAAAGTTTTGTGTAATTTTTACAGAATTTGTCGTTTTTTTAAAACAAAGATAAAAAGGAGCATGTAATTTTCAAACTCTAAGAGTCAACTCTCCCCAATTGGCATTCTGACAATTTTTGATTAATTTAAGATTTTTGCTGGCAATGATGCCAAGAAAACTTCAGATTTTCTGGATATTCTTTGTCAAACAATACAAAATGGATAAGTTAAAATTCCAACTCTATTTTTGAAATACTTTAAAACTAAAATGCTGTCATACATGAGCCCATAGATTGCAAAGTTATATTAAGCTCATTTAGATTTAGAACCTCTTTCTCTTATTCTCAAAAACCCTATACAAAACCACATAATCCAGGGTATGAAGAATTAAAAATGCAAGAGAAAGAAACAATTTTCCATTCTAGATTCGAAAATTTTGCTGCTTTTGCAACATTAAACTTATTTCAAGGCTTGATTTAATAATAAAAATTAAGAAAAAAGAAGGCAGGAAGCTTAGTAACCTGGGTTGTATTGGTACTTCAAAAGGAAACTCTGTAATACACAAAACATGTAGAAATAAATTCAAACCTAACCAGTTTGTCGAGAGAGAGGAAAGTTTACAGCAATGCAAGTTTCCAGTGATTTAGAAAATTGCAGTTTCTATTAGCAAGAAATGAACCTAAAAGGACGCTTGGAGGACTATTTTTATTTGTTTAGATCATCAGCACATGAAAATGTTTGCAGAACAAAGTAAAGGATCCAGAACTAGAATAAAACTTGGTGTAAAGTATTTTCAAAAGAAAGATGAAAAGTATTACTAATTTGACTCTGATTATTGAGCTACCCGTATTCCAAAGCATCATAGTGAAGAACTGGAAAACGGTACCAAAGTGAAGATTAGGCCAAAGATTGTGCAAAAGATCACTCTATTTTATATTCCAAAAATGGCTATGGCTAAGAAGCTCCAAGAAAAACTGTAGAATGCCTGTCACAAGCTACTTATTTGAAACTGTAAGATAGCTTAGTGCGATTTGAGTCAACAGAAAGCTTAGAGTCTGTCTTCTAGAGGTGCCTCTTGTTTTAGTGCTTCGCAGTCGCGGCCACCTTGCCATCTAGCATCCTGAGACTGCTAAAGATGTTCTCACAAAAGTTTAGCAGATGTCCTTGCAAGTACATAATTTTGATAGGATTGACTCCCAAAGTCTGGGCAGAATCTTACTTTTAAGGGGAAATTTATCAACAAGTGTCAGTTTATTAAAGGGCCAGTAAACTTTAAAAAATTCGATTGAAATACTCAATAGTTTGTAACTGATAAACAAGGAAATGATAATAAGATTAGGGATATTCAACAAAATCTATCCTTAATCTTTAATTATATATGATAAAAAGATGAGTTATCCTGAAAAGCAGTGAACATGTCCTTTTAATATACAAACTTTTTGCGTTTCTACCTAATTAATTTTGTTTTTTTGTGAGTTAGAGGAAAGTCCTGGTAAGTCGGTCTTTTGTACAGGAATGGAGTATTGGAGCCGCGTGAGTTTTAGAGATATTTGAGTATACGTAATTATATATGCCAAATAGCAGTATTACTGTGCAGCAGGACCTCTACACATTTGTGCCTGCTCTCTACTTTTGGGGTTCCTACTCTCTTTTCTTTTGAGGCTTGCTTTAAAATGGAACTGAACTGAAGTGTACCAAATTGCATGCAAGAAGAATATGGTTTTGAAATTACCTTTCAAGTTTAATATGTTATGTAAAGGTTGCCTTGTAAAAGTTGTTGAATTTGTTTTGAGCTTTTCAATTTTTTCAAATGCAACAATAAATATAGACAAACAACTGTGGTATAATTGAAGTACTGTTTCAGACACCTCTTGATGAAGTTTGTCCTGGCCCATCCTTGACAAAGATTGGAGTCTGAATAAAAGAAAATGCAGCTGAACCATTATCCTTTCAGGCCTGAACACTGTGGAACCTGGTGAAAGAAAAAAAAAACATTGGAAGAAGTTTGCTGTTCAGAAATTGATCACAAAGAAACATTAGGAATCAGCAATATCTTTACTCTTCTTTCTTGCATTATTGACTGTACCAAAGCAGCCAAAAAAAGTGACATTTGAATTAAAGTTGGATTCCATCTCCAACAAATTAGACTGCTGTAATTTACAAGCAGTAGACACAGAAGAATCAATCAGCAAATATGGAACTAGTCTTATTAGTCAGTCAGATAAATTCTTTTCTCACAAAGTGTCAAGAATGGAAGGAGTGAAATCTGAAGCCAAAATTTCACAGCAAGCTGGGACCATAAGAGTCAAGCACAATCCCAGGCTCAAAAAAAAAAACTTTTAGGCTCAGAAAAGCTGAAGCCTATCAAAATAGGACCATTTCAGCCAAAATCAATTTTTCAATAAACAAGAAAATCCAATCCCAGAGTTCCAAACACCAATTACAGTTTGTTAGAAATTGGTACAATGAATAGGCTACCCGCTTCCTAGAGTATAGTGTCAAGAAATATTTAGCTCACTACTTTGCCTGTTTGTTGTTTCCAATTGCTGCAACTTCTAGTTTGCCACATTCTGCCGCAAATGCAGAAACAAGGCTTCTTCATTTATAACAAGAACTAGAAACTGGCACAAAATGCAAAGCAAGGGCACCAAGACTAGAATGCTCATCACTCACTCCCAATCAAATGATCACAAAGCTTCTGCAGGTGATCTTATTTGTTTATAGAGAGCAACAGATCATTACCAAGCTTAGTTAACATGGAGATGAAATATACAGAGTCAAAAGAGAAAGCAAAAGAGGTGTTTCAGTATAGACATGTTGATAGATGTTACCACCACTCTAGGTAGAACAAGGGCTTGGCTTTTCATTGGAAGATTCATGACAGGAAAAATCCCATTGAGCTAGCCATCTTCTTTTGAAACACACCATTGAAATGGGGCCGTTGAAAAAAAAAAAAAAAAACAAAAAACAGAACAAGCCAAATTTCACCAGCTATCTGTTGGGTAATAGCCAAAAATAATTAATTGCAATTGTTGGAATAGAGCCAGTTCAAAAAATTGTAGCAGAGGTTAATGATGCTGACTTTTTTTTTTACATCTTTGCAGACAAAACACCCACTGTCAGCCATGAAGAGTGTTTAGCTGTAGGTGTACAGTCAATTAATAGAGAGGGAGCCACTAAAGAGCATTTACTCATCATTAAAGATTCTGAGTCCAAGTTGCAGAATAAATTCTACAAGTTTGGCGGAAGGCTTGTATCAATGAAAAAAAAAACTGGCATTTTAATGCCACAATTTTGCAAGTAACATGAGTGGTTGCTTCAAGGGAACACAAGCTCACATTTCTAAGAAATTAGGAAGAAATGTTCAATACCTCAGATGCCTAGCCCACAGAGGGAACATTATCTTTCTTTTTGCAGAGATTTGAAAAAGTGCTGGAAGTATCATTGAGTTTGCAAAGTTGTTCTCTCTAGTGAAGAAGAACAGACAAGGATTGCCTTTAGTTACACAGCATCCAATTTTGCAAAAACTATTGCTAAGACATTGGCCAAAGAACAAATATTTAGCAAGATAAAAATTGTCAAGAACAAATTGAAGTCAACTGTGGGAAATGATTGACTTGACCATCTCATGCTCATGATGTCAGAAAAAGGCCTACTGGAAAAAATTGACCTTAAACTACTTGCAGAAAAGTCGAAATTAGAAAAGCTGTGCAGCCTTAAAGTTTAGCTTATTTTCTTTGTCTTGATTTTACTTTTATGCCTGAGTTTTTTCTCTACAATATATGATGGTTTTCTGCAAAAAATAAACATTATTTTAACACAATAAAACAAGTAAAAAATGTCAGTTGTTGTAGGCATGTACCCAAATTGGTTGGCACATTTTTTGATATCCCCCAAAGGTAAAAGGCTAGTGATGCCCCTGACTGTAGCAGCCACTTTTCTAATCAGTGTGCTAGGTTATCCAAGTAAACTTTCAAACAAACTTGATGAACTTTATTCTTTGGTAAATTTACAGAAACCTGATATAGTTATTGTGACTGAGGTGCTTCCAAAGCACTGCCTCAACCCCAAAGCACATTTCTATCAACTGAGTGGCTATAATTAGACCCCGGCGCCGCGGCGGCGTATCGACGAAACGCCGCCGACAAGAGGCCCCGTCAAACGCCACCGGCAAAGGCGGCGGCGTTCGGTCGACTTTAAATTAATTTTGTGGCAATTCTTTATTGCGTCAACCGCTAGGTTGGAACTTTTCCTTCTCGTGTGGTTTAGTATTTCGATTTTCCTGATTAGAAATCAAGCAGGGCTTGCACTATCCCCGAATTTTCGAGTATTTCCCCGAAAATCTATGCGTCACACCAAAAAAAAATTGGTTCCCCGAATCCCCCGAAAATCACGCAATCACGGTGCCACCCCTAGCGATTTATCACCAGTGACTTTACCTGCCAAACATTACTTTGAATACCATAATTCTTCACTACTCTCTGGTTCGTTAATTTTCGTCTCTTGTTACTTTGCATAAAAACCAGACAGATGCAATATGCAATTGCATTGCAAATATTGTAATATACACAGTTCTTCATATGTTGACAAAAAAAAGTATCGTCTTAATGAAATGAGTTTAAATCATTTCGAATCCAGTTTCCCACTTGCAATTCCTTACATCATTCGTAGTCAAGAATTTTATTTTCAAGTTGAATAGAATTATAGAACGCAACATTCACTGCAGTATGATTTTGAAATTGATAGCAGAAAGATCGTTTCGACAGCTGAATTATAAGTTTGCGGATTTTTTTTTCTTTTGCTGTTTTTAGATAAGATTTTCTCAATGTTTAATACTTAATTGTTGAACGCCTGATAGATTAAAGAAAATATTATCTTCTGTCAGAAAAATATTTTACCCCCCCCCCCCCTTCGAAAAAAATAACCTTCTATTGAGACAAAATTTAGCTATAGACTAAGCTATGTACAAGGTTGGGAAATTAAAAATTGAAACGGAAGTTACCCCAAAATATGATTCACAAAAAATTGTAAATTATTGCCTATAGGGGGGGGTGGGTAGGGGGCTATCATTTTTAAATGATAATACCTCATTTTTTATATTGAAAGCAGGGATGCCAAACAGATATTTATTTTTTTCATTTAAAGCGGAGTTGGTAGAAAATACTATCAAATTCCCTGGGAAACCATTGAAATATTTTGATAGACCCAGGGCCCCCAATTGGGACTTGTTCATTGTCCTGGGTATTTTGCGATTTCTCATAGGCTACTGGCCTAATTTGGCTTTTGTGTGTGCTCCCTTTTAATTAGATTAATTAAAAAAAAACTTTCCGAAAAATAAGTTTTTCAAAGAAAAGTAAAGGCCATTTTAAACTTAAGCTCAGGAGATACAAATACCTGTTAAAATTCAAACTCAAAACGACCAGAAATTACTATTAAAGAATAAATGAAACCCAAAACGAACAGAAATTAAATAAACAATCATAGCAAAAAACATACAACAAGTAATAATATACTTGTACTAATAATATTTGTCTTGAAAAATCTTGGAAAGAACTAATCAATTAAACTGAATATTTGATGTATAATGATACTAATTGCTGAAAGCTCATCAGTTCAAAATTTTACTGTGATTAATATTTATTTTCAATATTAAGTACAAAAGAAAACATTTGTAATATAATTCATTTTCAGTAAAGCGCCAATGACACAGTAGGTTTTAGGCTTCTGCAGTGAGGCGATACCCAAACTCTTGTTTGTAGTTATCTTTATTCGATTCAAACTTGATTTGCATATTCAATTTCAGTTTCACTCGTTTTAAGATTTATTTATTCATTTACATTAATATATATATTGTATGCTTGTTTGCATTGATTGTTTATTTAATTTCTGTTCGTTTTAAGTTTCATTTATACTTTAATAGCAAATATTTTTTTTCGTTTTAAAGCTTGATTTTCTTATTCAATGTAAGCATTACTCGCTTTAAGATCTATTTATTCATTTATATTATTACTTGTTGTATGTTTTTTGCTATGATTGTTTATTTAATTTCTGTTTGTTTTGGGTTTCATTTATTCTTTAATAGTAATTTCTGGTCGTTTTGAGTTTGAATTCTAACATGTATTTGTACCTCCTGAGCTTAAGTTTAAAATGGCCTTTACTTTTCTTTGAAAAACTTATTTTTCGGAAAGTTTTTTTTTAATTAATTTTTGGTCGTTTTTTTATTGCAAAAAGTTTCAAGGTTTTATGGCATGGGGAGGGGGGTTGCTTACTGTCCGATTATTCTTGACTTAAAAAAAAACAGATCTAAAACTTTCAATTTAAATCGAATGAGGCTTTTTTCAAAGTCTATACAATTACCTCTTTGATAAAAACCTTATATATGAACAATAGACAGCTTGCATAACTTGTGGACAACAATTGACAACAATGAATGGATTGAAAAAATAGCTCCAATAAGGGGGTTTAGACCATTTCACTTGCTGACACAAAGGGATCACGACTGTTTGGAATTGACCTTAATAGGATTTCGTGTGAAAAAGCAATTTTGCATCTATCACAGAGTATGTATTTTAAACTTATAATTGGATAATTATAAGAGATTTACTATGTGTTCTTCTCATACAAAAATTTACTTTATTAAAGTCTTTGGGGTGGGGGTGGCGTACTTGGCATAAAGAAAAAACTTCAGCGTAGACAGTAGGAGAGGGGGAGGGGGAGGTTGGAGACTCGTCCAATACGGGGCGGAACTTCACTTATCTCCTCTGTTCCCGATTTAGGAGATTAGACAGACTCACTGGGCTGTAGAATTTTTGACCATTTGAGTTGTGGAAAACGTTAAAATACTCAAAGATACTTTATATTTTCAGTTATTGCAGGATTGATTTCATAGATTGTGGAATGGTGAGCCCCCTGGGCCATCATTTGGGTGAGCCAAAACTCATAATGTGCAATTTTGATTAATTATTCCGTGTTATGTGCATATATTATTCCATATATGTTATTTTGAGTTATACTTTTATTGCATTGCGTTCATTTTTAAGGCCTTGAGATAAAAACTGAAACCTTAGTGTAGACATGGTAGGGGGAAGTCTCCCCCCTCACGATGCATAATTGAGCAGCCACAGAGAAAGTAATACAAATGAAAATAATCTGTCTTTTGAAAATGTCTTTTTTCAAAAGAATCGAACAAAATCGTCTAAAGGAACCTGAAGTGCTATCTCTGACATTTCCGTTGATTCTTTATTCCCGTTACTTTCAGATTTAAAAAAATAGAATATTATCGAATGGGTTTAGTCGTCCCCTCCCTGAATAATTCACATTTGGAAACCCCCCCCTGGGAAATTCCCCCCCCCCTCAAAGAACATTTTCTTTTCCTGCTGATAATTCCCCCGCGTTAAATTCCAACCAGCAGAAATTTAGTGATTAATTTACATTAATACCAGCACTAAATTTATTTATTAATTTATATTAATATCTATTGTATGTTTGTTTGCATTGATTGCTTATTTAATGATTGTTTGATTGTTTATATGCCCCCAGGGCATAACTTACAACGCCTACCCCCGGGCCCTGGTGGGCTGTGTCGACACCGGAGTTTTTTGTTATCAGAACTTTGAACTATTTTAAGAAAATGTCTATCTCACAATTTTTATCTGATGCATTTAGGGCGTGGAGGAGGGGGGCTAGTTGCCCTCCAATCTCTTTTGACTCTTAAAAAGTGAACAAGAACTTTCAATTTCCAATCAAATGAGCCCTCTCTAAAGTTTATACGAGCATCCCTTCCATAAGAAATAATGGGAAGGATTCGGAGAATCCTGAAATTACAATCCTTGCCCTGAGGGCTGTGGGGGAGTTGTCATCCTCAAAGTCCTAATTTCCAGAATTAAAACTATGTTAAATAAAATGGCTGTCTCAAAATTTTGATTGGATGTGTTTGGGGAAAAAATGGCGTGAGAGTTAGTTGCCCTCAAATCACTTTCGACTACTAAAAGGGCACTAGCCCTTTGAATTTCCAATTGAATGAGCCTTTTTTGAAGTTTCAACGACAACAGCCTTCTATAAAAACCTTATTTGCCCCCGGGGCATAACTTAAAACCCTTGCCCTGAGGGTTTGGGGGAGTGTCCTCCTCAAAACATATTTTCTATCTAGAAATCAACTATGCTGAACAAAATGGCTATCTCAAAATTTTGATTGGAAGTGTTTGGGAAAATGATGGGCGTGGGGGGGGGGGCTAGTTGCCCTCCAATCACTTTCGACTATTAAAAAGGGCACTAGCCCTTTGAATTTCCAATCGAATGAGCCTGTTTTGAAGTTTCTACGACAACGCCGTCTATAAAAACCTTCTATGCCCCCAGGGTATAACTTAAAACCCTTGCCCTGAGGGTTGTGGGGAAGTGTCCTCCTCAAAAATATATTTTCTATCTGGAAATCAACTATGCTGAACAAAATGGCTATCTCAAAATTTTGATTGGATGTGTTATGGAGAATGATGGGCGTGGGGGGGGGGGGGCTAGTTGCCCTCCAATCATTTTCGACTATTAAAAAGGACACTAGAACTCTCGATTTCCAATCGAATGAACCCCCCTTTGAAGTTTCTACGACAACCCCTTCCATATGAAGTGCCTCTAGGAAAAAAAAAACAAAAAACATTGGAGCCGTATGGCCTTTACTATAGGCAACGCTACAGCGTTGCCTCTGATTCTTTGGATCTTATTGAATGCCACGGCGAATCTATGACTCAGTTTTCCAATAGTTTGAAGTATATCTGAACAATTTCGCTTATTTTGTTGTTGTCTTTGTACTCCTTTACTCATATCCTCAATTTTTTTCAAGGAACACTAAGCTGGTTAACATTATTTTGCGTGTTTGTTTGAGCCATATAATATTATTAAATAATTATTTAAATAAATTATTTCTTTAATGTAAAGCTGAGACGGTATCCTAGCAAGGTGGTATCCAGAGGGCGGGGGGTAGGGAGGTATTACCTTTAAATGATAATATCTCGAAATTTTTTAAATGAAAGCAGGGATGCAAAAAAGTTAATTTTTTTTAAACTTAAAGCAGAGAAGGCATCCTATCAAGGTCGTATACAGAGGAGGGGGGGGGGGGGTGGGAGCTATCATATTTAAATGATAATACCTCGATTTTTTTGAAAGCAGGGATACCAATAAGTTAATTATTCTTTTTTTTTATTTAAAGCAGAGACGGTATCCTATCAAGATGATGGTATCCCGGGGGGGGCATATGGAGTTATTATATTTAAGTTATAGTACCTTGTTTTTTTTTTATTGAAAGTAGGGATGCCAAAAAGCTATTTTTTTAATTTAAAGTAGAGACGGTATCCTATCAAGACGGTATCCAGAGGTGGGGGCATAGGGGGTTATTATATTTAAGTGATAGTACATTGATTTTTGTTTTTATTCATTGAAAGCAGGGATGCCAAAAAGTTATTTTTTTTTTAATTTAAAGCAGAGACGGTATCCTATCAAGGTGGTGTCCAGAGGGGGGGGGTAGGGAATTATTATATTCAAATAATAATATCTTGAATTTTCTTATTGAAAGCAGCCTCAGTCCACACAAAGTGGATAAGTTGATTTTTATTCATGACAATTATAGCCACATCCTGCAGTTAGAATAGACTTCCAGGTTTGACTGAAGGAATTTTTTTCGACCAGTTGACCCCTAGATTTTTTGTCCCTCCAAACTATTTTGAAATATACCTTTTTTTTACACATACTAATATTTGGACGTTCATTAGTATACCTGCATACCCGTCACGCGTTGCCACGAATTTAAAAGAAAGGAAATTCAATGAGAATACCCCTAAGGAAAATTTCCTGACGTTCACTGTCTTAGTTAAAAGTTTTTAACGGCATAATGTTTTCATTTTAGTTTAATTATAATTGAGAAACATATTCGGATCATACAAGATTACGTTGAATTGCTATGCATGCTTTTCAAAAAGCTGTTCAATTTTCTGATATCATCCATTATATAAATTCATTTAAGTTCGACCAAGCTAATTGGTTGAGACTGGCACATTGATTGGAAATTTTCTTTCATTTTCCTTCCAGTACTGAGGTGGGTCATCCACATTTCGTCATTGGGAACTGATGCTTGATTATTTTTTAAGGTGAAATTTTAAGTTATCCTATTCAAAATGATTATAAATGATTGTGGAAAAAATTGATAGGACAGGTTGATGTGTTTTTGTGTTTTACATATATTTCTTCTTGCAATTGTATGTTCTTTTGTGTATCGTAAATATTTTTTTATGTTTTATTTATGGTATATTTCGACAGTTGGATAATGTTTTGAAATATGAATCAACACATGTAAATTAAAGAAGGAAGAAGCCAAGCAAAAATACTCCGTACAACATATTTGTCCAACCCCTATGATAATTTAAAAATTAACAAGATTTTCGTGAGTTATAATTGATGTATTTTTTTTAAATTGTTATTAAAACCCGTTTTTAATGCAAGGAAGGCTTTTTAGTAATCTAAAAGAGCAAAAAAAAACGATCAATATCAAAGTCGCCCATTTCAAAGGTGACAAAGCATATATTGGCAAAGGGCATTATGAAAAAATTAAGCTTCTAAGTTCAAACTTATATTCAAAGTTTTTACCCAGATAGCTGACGAATTTTGTGATACGGTATTTGAAGTTTTGTATGCAGTAGGTCTAATGCTCAATGAAAAAAACTACTAATTTTGATAATTATTTATGTTAAGAATACATAGGTAATAGATACTTCAACTATTATGCAAGGGTTCTGAAACGCCACAGCCATTCCGTTTCTACCAGATTTCTACTTCTCTTGATGAATAACAAAGAAGACCAGTTTCCAGCCAGCAACTTGTGAAGTTTTGAACTCATGAATAGGCTCGAATCTGTTGTAAATTTAAGCTGTGATTTGAGAAAGACTGATGAAAACATTAATGTTTGGGGTCAACATTGATCGCGCCAGTGGCGTGCCGTCGGTAAGATGTTACCGGCAGCGCGGCGCGCTGTTTTTGGCCCCGCCGCCGCCGGTCTTCCGTCATCGGCGCGGCGCCGGGGTCTAGCTATAATATTGTGTACAACAAGCATTCATAAAGAGGAGTTTGTATTTATGTTTCGTCATTGCCAAAATTTAAATATGCAGAAGTTGATGTTTTGTTTACTATGGAATTAAGTGAAGTAATTAGTATGGAAGTTAAGTTGCCATGGGTATCCCAAAATGTGAGGATTGTAGGCATATATCAAAGCCAAGTATGTTTAATGACAATCACCTGCTGAGTTATCTGTCATACATTTTGTCTGTTTCCTCAAAAATTCTTGTTCTTGGTGACTTCAATGCACCCAATATTGACTGGTTATCCCAAGCTATGTCAGGGATGGGCCAGAGTTTTGCTTTTAAACTTGTGCAAACCTTACAGATAGTTTTCTGTACCAGCATGTTGTTGATCCCACAAGACTCAGAAGTAATTCCACTCCCCATGTACTAGATTTGGTGATCACAAAATCTCCAGATGACATACTAGACCTTAAGATGCTGCCACCTCTAGGTAAAAGCAACCATGTAGTTATGTCTCTACCAATGAATGTAAGTGCAGCAGTGAACTGTGGTTCTAAATTTTATTATGATTATAGCAAGGGTTGTTACAATGAAATTTAAGACTTTATCCATTCTGTTTCTATTGTTGAGGAGCTTCAGTCAAGGAATGCAGATGTGGATGTTGCTCTTAAGTTCATCTGAGAGGTTATAAAAGAAGCATGTGATAGGTTCATTCTGCACAATATTACATAGAAGAAGGTTCAAGAAAAAGAAGACAACTGCCAAAATTTGTACTTGATGCTATTAGTGATAAAAATAAACAATGGAGACAGTTTATGTTGGAAAAAAAAACAACACTTGTGGTGTGTGTATAAAGGTCATGGAATCACGCCACTCATTCACTATGAGTTAACTGGGAATAACTCAAATTGTCAATCATTACTAACATTTGAGGGTGTCCAAAGAAGTTTTGGAAGTATGTTAATAGAAACAAGACTGATTCCTCAACTGATTTGTGCACTTTTGATAACCCAGCTACTAGTGAATTAATAAGTAATGATCAGAAAAAGGCTGATGTGTTTACTCCAGTATTTTCATCAGTTTCTGTAAATCTGAATGATGTCCATGCATGAAGTCTGCCCCATTTTACTGAATTTGTTTCAGCAGACAAAGTGCCCTTTGATGACTGATATTTCTTAAGAGCAGGTTTTAAAAATTCTCTGTGACCTTTTCATTAATAAAGCTCCAGATATAGATGGTATTTCTAATGCTTTTCTTCAGAAGACAGCCACGTGTTTAGCCGAACCTCTCGCGTTTTTGTTTAACCATTGTCTGTTGAATGGTAAATGCCCCTCAGCATGGAAAAAAGCAGTCATAAAGCCATTCCATAAAGGAGGATCTAAATTCCCAATTTGGAAATTATCATCCCATTTCAAACACCTCAATTTTTTTGAGAGTTCTTGAAAAGATTATTGTATATTGGATACAGGATTACTTCAAGCAAAATAAATTTTGGCATCCATCACAACATGGTTTCAGAAAAAACAGGTTATGTAATATGCAGTTGCTAGAAGTTGTAAAAGATTTCCAAAATATGGCTGATATTGGTTTGAAGTTTGATTGCTTGTACATTGACTTCAGTAAAGTGTTTGACAAAGTATCAGTTATTTTATTGCTTGAAAAATGTGAAAAGTATAAGCTAAGCAGTAGAACTTTAACATGGATTACAGATTACTTATCAGGCTCTTCCCAGAAAAGTTATAGTCAGTAGTGCACTTTCAAGTGAGAGTCCAATTTTGAGTGGTGTGCCACAGGGCAGTTGTTTGGCCCAGTGTTATTTTGCTTGTTTGTCAACAATTTGCTGGAAGTATTTTGTCACTCCACTGTCAAACTGTTTGTGGATGATATAAAACTGTATAAAAGTCTTACCTCCCCAGTAGACGTCACCCTTATTCAAGAGGATCTGAATGCCCTAAATGATTACTGTAAGTTGAACTCCATGTTTGTAAACCATCATAAATGTTTTGTACTTCATTACTTTTTGAAAAGCTCAACTTATCATTATTTTCTTGGGGATACACCTGTTTCATCTGCAGATTCAGTAAGGGATTTAGGTATTCACTTTGATAACCAGTTGAAGTTTCACAAGCATGTGTCAATAATTTTGTGAAATGCTAATTACAGTCAGCTTTGAATTAAGAGAGGTTTCATGAAATTTAACCTTCACACTTTTATGACACTATACAAGACAATAGTATGCCTGGTGGTAGAATATTGTTCCTCTGTGTGGTATCCTACATGGAAATGTGACTTGCAGCAAATTGAAAAGGTTCAACATTGGGTGTCAATGTTTGTGCCGTATTTGAGCCATTTACCATATCAGCATTGACTGGAGTGTTTGGGACTTCCTTTTCTAGAGTTTTGATGGCATAAAATTGACCTGATAAATACGTTCCATATTATGCAGGGTGTCAATAATGTGGACTGGGCTGATTTCTTCAAACTTAGTTATTACTCAGCCACTCAACAAAACTCATATAAACTGTATCAGCTACAAGTGCACAAGAAAATAAGTCAATGTAGCTTTGTTAACCATGCAACAAAACTTTGGAATAGTTTACCTGATACTGTAGTTTCTGTGCAAAGAGTACAATCATTTAAGAGTGCTCTTGATGAAACTGAGTTCTATGAAAAACAGTTTCTGTAATATAGCTGTTGTATAGATGTTTTTTACTGACGATTTTTTTTTTTTTTGTTTGCAGTGTTGTTGTTTGAGCTGTCAGTTCTTGTATTTGTTTTGCAACCAGCCCATGGCTTCCTCCTTTATTGAATAAAATAATTAATTTTATTAATTAAAAAACTTTTTCCACAAAATAAGTTTTTCAAAGAAAAGTAAAGAACTCCATTAAACAAAAAATGAGCAAAATGAAATCAAATAATCTACCAAGCATGAAACTGTCACAAATCAGCATCAATAAATAAATGAAACCCACAACAAACAGAAATTACAATAAATAACCAAGTCAAACTCAAAACGAGCAGAAATTAAAATAAGTTGGGCACAAAACCCCTATGCCTTCCCAAGGCCAGAACATAATTTGCACTTTACTGAAAAAAATATACATATTTTTACTTTTATAAATTTGATAAATCAAATAATATTAACATTCTGATTACTAAACATCAGTATATGTATATTAAACTGACAATGCACATTCATTTGTATTTTTTCAGTAAAGTGCAAATTTTGTTCTGGCCTTGGGAAGGCGTAGGGTTTTTGCACCCAATTTATTTTAATTTCTGCTCATTTTGAGTTTGACTTGGTTCATTATTGTAATTTCTGTTCGTTTTAAGTTTCATTTATTTATCGATGCTGATTTGTGGTAGTTTCACGCTTGGTAGATTATTTGATTTTATTTTTGCTCATTTTTTCTTTAATGGAGTTCTTTACTTTTCTTTGAAAAACTTATTTTGTGGAAAAAGTTTTTTTTAATTATTTCTGTTCGTTTTATATTGACATAGTCTTTTCAGGGAAAAGAAAATAACACTTTAAATCTTTTCGTTTTTTAAGACTTTATAGCTTGGCCTTCTATTTGTATGCTAGAGAAAAATTTTCAGTAATTTTAAACAACATACACCCTTTTAAAACTCTGGACACAAATAGTAGTGTTTAATTTAGTTTCATACCTCCTCTAGTTGACCTAAAATGGAAAACTTGAAACCATTTGCAAAAAAATCTGTTTACTTTCTTTGATAGCATGGATTCACTTATGCTATTTTGATTTGCTTAAATTTTAGGAGCAGAAGTAGCCTAAAAAGTTTGAACATGATACCCTCAGTCATTCTTGGGATACTGCTGAAATGCCTTATTTGGAATTAGCAATATCACAGTGCATTTTGATTTAATCTTAAGGTAACATTTAGTTTTAAACATAATGGGCAAATGGGAGGGTGGGCGTGGGAGGGTGGGAGTGGAAGGGGGACTAGTTGTCCTCCAATCACTTTCGACTATTAAAAAGGGCATCAGCCCTTTCTATTTTCAATCGAATGAGCCCCTTTCAAAGTTCCCACAACAAGTCCTTCAATACAAAGTACCCTGGTCTAAACAACAACAACAACAAAAAATATCACTAATCACTTTCGACTATTAAAAAGGGTACTAGCTCATTGAATTTGAAATCGAATGAGCCCTTTTTCAAGTTTCTACAACAAAAAAATCAATAAAACCTTATATGTCCCCAGGGCATAACTTATAACCCTTGCCCTGAGGGTTGTGGGGGAGTGTCATCCTCAAAAACATATTTTCTATCTGGAAATCAACTATGCTGAACAAAATGGCTATCTCAAATTTATTTGATGTGTTTGGGGGAATGATGGGCGTGGGGGGGGGGGGGGGCTAGTTGCCCTCCAATCACTTTTGACCATTAAAAAGGGCACTGGCCCTTTGAATCTCCAATCGAATGAGCTTTTTTTGAAGTTTCTACAACAACGCCTTCTATAAAAATCTCATATGCCCCAGGACATAACTTAAAACCCTTGCCCTGAGGGCTTTGGGGGAGAATCCTCCTCAAAAACATAGAAGTTTCTATGTTTGAAACTTTTGAAGTTTCTATGACAACACCTTATATGCCCCCAGGGCATAACTTAAAACCTTGCCCTGAGGGTTGTGGCAGTGTCCTCCTCAAAAACATATTTTCTATCTGGAAATCAACTATACTTAACAAAATGGCTATCTCAAAATTTTGATTGGATGTGTTTGGGGGAATGATGAGCGTGTGTGGGGGGGGTGGGGGGGGGGGTGGGCTAGTTGCCCTCCAATCACTTTGACTATTAAAAAGGGCACTAGCCCTTGGAATTTCCAATTGAATGAGCCTTTTTTGAAGTTTCTATGACAACGCCTTCTATAAAAACCTTATATGCCCCCTGGGCATAACTTAAAACCCTTGCCCTGAGGGTTGTGGGGGAGTGTCCTCCTCAAAAACAAATTTCTATCTGGAAATCAACTACACTGAACAAAATGGCTATCTCAAAATTTTGATTGGATGTGTTTGGGGGAATGATGGGCGTGGGGGGGGGACCTAGTTGCCCTCCAATCACTGAAAAAAAAATGGCTATCTAAAAATTTTGATTGGATGCGTTTGGGGAAAAGGTGGGCATGAGAGGAGGGTTATTTGCCCTCAAATCACTTTTGACTATTAAAAAGGGTATTAGTCCTTTGAATTTCAAATTGAATGAGCCCTTTTTCATGTTTCTACAAAAAAGAAAGGTTGTGGGGGAGTATCCTCCTCAAAAATATTTTTTCTATCTGGAAATCAACTACCCTGAACAAAATGGCTATCTCAAAATTTTTATTGTATGTGTTTGGGGAAATGATGGGTGTGGGGGGGGGGGGCTAGTTGCCCTCCAATCACTTTTGACTATTAAAAAGGGCACTAGTCCTTTGAATTTCCAGTCGAATGAGCATTTATTGAAGTTTCTATGACAACACCAAAGATTTCAATAAAAACCTTATACCCTCAGGGCATAACTTAAAACCCTTGCCCTGAGGTATGTGGGGGAGTGTCCTCCTCAAAAACATGTTATCTATCTGGAAATCAACTATGCTGAACAAATGGCTATCTCAAAATTTTGATTGGATGTGTTTGGGGGAATGAAGGGCGTGGGGGGGGGGGCTAGTTGCACTCAAATCACTTTTGACTATTAAAAAGGGTACTAGCCCTTTGAATTTCCAATCGAATGAGCCTGTTTTGAAGTTTCTACAAAAATGCCTTCTATAAAAACCTTATATGCCACCTGGGCACAACTTAAAACCTTGCCCTGAGGGTTGTGGGGGAGAGTCCTCCTCAAAAACATATTTTCTATCTGGAAATCAACTATGCTGAACTAAATGGCTATCTCAAAATTTGATTGGATGTGTTTTGGGGAGTGATGGGCGTGAGAGGGGGGCTAGTTACCCTCCAATCACTTTTGACTATTAAAAAGGGTACTAGCCCTTTGAATTTCCAACTGAATGAGCCTGTTTTGAAGTTTCTACAACAACACCTTCTATAAAAACCTTATATGCCCCCAGGGCATAACCTAAAACCCTTGCCCTGAGGGTTGTGGGGGAGTGTCCTTCTCAAAAACATATTTTCTATCTGGAAATCAACTATGCTGAACAAAATGGATATCTCAAAATTTTGATTGGATGCGTTTGGGGGAATGATGGGTGTGGGGGGGGGGGGGGCTAGATGCCCTCCAATCACTTTCAACCATTAAAAAGGGTACTAGCCCTTTGAATTTCCAACTGAATGAGCCTGTTTTGAAGTTTCTACAACAACACCTTCTATAAAAACCTTATATGCCCCCAGGGCATAACCTAAAACCCTTGCCCTGAGGGTTGTGGGGGAGTGTCCTTCTCAAAAACATATTTTCTAACTGGAAATCAACTATGCTGAACAAAATGCATATCTCAAAATTTTGATTGGATGTGTTTGGGGGAATGATGGGTGTGGGGGGGGGGCTAGATGCCCTCCAATCACTTTCAACCATTAAAAAGGGTACTAGCCCTTTGAATTTCCAACTGAATGAGCCTGTTTTGAAGTTTCTACAACAACACCTATAAAAAAACCTTATATGCCCCCAGGGCATAACCTAAAACCCTTGCCCTGAGGGTTGTGGGGGAGTGTCCTTCTCAAAAACATATTTTCTATCTGGAAATCATCTATGCTGAACAAAATGGATATCTCAAAATTTTGATGGGATGTGTTTGGGGGAATGATGGGTGTGGCGGGGGGGCTAGTTGCCCTCCAATCACTTTTGACTATTAAAAAGGGCACTAGCCACTCCAATTTCCAATCAAATGAGCCCTTTTTGAAGTTTCTGCAATGATTCCTTTGATACAAAACGCCCAGGTATGAAGAAAAAAAAAAAAAAAAAAAAAAAAAAAAAAACATTGTGCCCACATCATTCTTTACTTAGGCAGCGCTAGCATGCAGTCTCTATGATAAAATAAAATGTTATTTTATTTTGTGCTATGGACATTGCTAATATACATGCTGGACAGAGTAGGACCAAGCCAAGTGTCTTGAGGTACTACAATCTTTAAAGATCAAGGGTTGGAATAAACAGCTGAGGCACTTTGCTATATGCCATGCTTTTGTTTCAACCTAGTACCCATAAACAGAATCAATGTTGACAAAATCAAGAAACATAAAAAGATTGGAATTATAGGCTATAATTTGGGGGGGGGGGGGTCACATTTGGGTTAATATTGAGCAACTCTTATTACCAACCTGCAAATAAAGTGAACATACCACTAGATGCCATTTTTTATGTTCTTTCTGAATATAATAATTGTTGCTCTTGCAAATTCAATTTTAAGCCCTTTTAGGACCCTTGAAAATAATAACTTCATTCTATATTTTTTTAATATAAAAATGGGTTATAACATTTGTTTGAAACTTTCTATTTCATTCTAAATCCATTTTGTAAAAGTTGAATAATTCACAAACATTGATTTGTCAAGATTAAGTTGAATAAAAAAATTCAAGGCAAATCTGCCATGTTTTCTTCTTGTTCTGTTAGGCTGCTTAAAAGCTGCCATTTCACCTATATGTTGAAAAATAACAAATCCAACAGAAGAAACATGGCACATAGAAAAATGAAGAAATTGTTTTGAAGTTTCTATCCAACCTAATTGTGAAAAATCAATAGACCTACTTGTGGATTATATGTGGAAAAATATACTTGCAGAAAGCCTATGGCTTTCTCCTATATTGAATAAAGTAAATATAACTTTAACAAAATGGACTTTCACATTAGGGGGGGGGGGATTCAGTGCTTTTAGGGATAATAAGTATTTTAGGATCTAAAAAAAATTAGAATTTTATAATGTTTCCTGCTCAACAACACCAACTGTACACTAACCAAGACAATATAAATATGTGAAAAGAGCATAAAAAGATGCATCAAGTAGTGTAGCCAAGTCACCTTTAATCTAGCAAAGTATTGTGTGAGAATACAAATTTGCCATCTTTTTAGATTGTGAAAAGACTGAATACCTACACTTTCAGTGAAAGAATAATGCCAAAATTGGAGAAAAGATTGTCAAAAGTAGGCTAAATAGAAGGCACCATAGGATAATATGCCACAATAAAGTAGGCCTAGCCCTACTTTAAAAGGATAAAGTAGGGAAAAATTCTAGTTTAGCTACTTTCAGCTATCTTGGAAAGGGGTTTGGTTAGGAAAATTGAACTTTCAGGGATGGTCTACAGGCTAAAGTATATCCTGGGAAGGTATCTTGAAGTACTTACCTCCTCTTCTTCTTACTCTAGAGGGTCCTGAAATTAGCCTACATGACAGGTCTAGGCCTGAAATTTTGACAAAATAACATTTTACCTTAATTTTCAGTTATTAGTTTCTTTTTTCTCTGGCTCTTGTTCTGGAAGTGCAATTTCTGTCATTTGAGTAGAATTTAAAGCCCATATCAATGTTTTTTGGTAAATATTTACCAAATCATATTATTGAGTTACAACTAAAGTGAATATACCACTTGATGACTTTTTTTATGCTCTTTACAAATATAATAATCATTTTTGTCAGAAATGAATTTTAGCCCCAACACCTATATATACCAAATCAGGGTATATATTTGCACATTAGGGGGGTGGGGGGAAAGTTTAAACTTACCTCTCATTTACATCAGGAATGAAATTACACCCCACCCCCTAATGTGCAAATATATACCCTGAACTGGTATATATAGGGGTGGGGGCTAAAATTCATTTTGGTAAATTTCTACCAAATCATATTATTGACTTACACATAAAGTGAATTTTATCACTTAATGCCTTTTTTATGCTGATTACAAATATAGTAATCATTTCTATCAGAAATGAATTTCAGCCCCCCCTCTATATATGCCAATTCAGGGTATATATTTCTACAACCTAACCCTGAATTGGCATATATAGGGGGGGGGGGGCTGAAATTCAGTTCTGATAGAAATGATTATTATATTCATAATCAGCATAAAAAAAGGCATCAAATGGTGTAGTCACTTTATTCCTAACTCAATAATATGATTTGGTAGAAATTTACCTTCATTGCTGACAAAAATGATTAGGCCTATTATATTTGTAAAGAGCATAAAAAAAGCATTGAGTAGTATAGGCCTATTCACTTTATTTGCAACTTAATAATATGATTTGGTAAATATTTACTGTTTTTTTCAAAATTTAGGGAATATAGCCTATTTGTAAATTTTTAAAACCTTGTAAATTGGGATTGAACAAAGTTATGAAGCAGAAAACAATTTTTTTTTTACCTTACTGAAGCTGAAAATCGATTTTGCAAGGTTTCGTTTTTATAACACACAGATTTTTAAAGGTCAGGACCCTCTAAAAGGGGAAGGAGTGGAGGTAAGTATTTCAAAATACCTTCCCAGTACATTCTTTAGCATGTAGACACATCCCCAAAAGTTTTGTTTCCCTAACCTAACCCCTTTCCAAGATAGCCAAAAGTAGAATTTTTCCTAAACTAGTCTAGAGTACTAACTTGGGACTCAAAAAATCACTAAATTGTCAAATAAAATAGATAAAAAAGACACCAATATTCGAAGAATCAAGCAGGCCGGATTATTTATTATTTTTCAATTTATGCTGTTTCTTGTAGTATAGTGATTTGCCATATCAGTGTCACTTCTCAAGGCTTTCGCCGCCCAAATTTTGTTAAAGCTCAATTTCTTCCAGAAATTCTTCTGATTTATTCAGAGCTGCTCTGTTAACGTATAAAATGTGACCAGCATTAATACCAAAGGAGTTGACCACTGGCTAAAGTTTAGGCTTGTTTGGAAAAGTTTATACAATGTTTTTTTTTTTCTATTGATAAACAATTAAGAGCAAACAATATTCGTTGAAGCGATTCTTCCCAGTTTCAGCAGAATCTAAGAGTAGTAGGCCAATTTAGATGGCTAGGCCTAATTTGAAAAATATAGGCCAGTTTGCTTCAGTTGGTAAAGTATAACCTAGGTTCTGCATAAAAGGGCCTTCATGGGGCGTATCAGCTAAATATCTAGACTAGTAAGGGGCAGGGTGGTTCTAGCAGTGGCACTTTTGAGCAGTCAATTTGTTTCAAAAAAAAAAAAAAAAATGAAATATACCGTTGGGTTTCTCACTTGCAGCAAATTTTTAAATGTTATCATTACTGATATTTTTGATGCATCACAGTCCTTTACCCTAATAGGACAAGATATATGCCAAGGGCGCCGGCAGAAAATTTTACAGGGGGGGGGGGGGGGCAAATGTGAAAATATCAGTGGTGGCTGGGTGTTTTTTTACGTTGTAATAAAGTTTATTTTTATATACTTTTAGGAAAAAGCTCTCAAATAAAAAGAGCAATTAAATTGCATGCAATATGAAACAGAATACAGTAAATTTTAAACCGCGAGGATTCCTGGCAAAGGGATCAATTTGTTTAATCAATAATATATTTAATTATTATGCATTTAATTTTAAAAGAAAATCAAATTCAAACCAAAATTACAGAAAGATTGCTTCCGTAGATTATAACAGATGTAGACTTGTCTTTATGCAATTTCCTACACCATAGAATAGTTTACCAAAGGAGTAGAGATACTCAAAGAATCATCCTGCCTGCACAGATACCACGTTTTGATTTTATAACAGTCATGTAAAATGTACCTGTTTCACAACAAGACAATTCTCCCCTCGAAATCAAATCCCCTAGATATTCTGACATTAAAAAAAATACGATAGCGAAAGAAAAAAAAAAATCATATTTCAATGATCTCTGTTTGGATTTTGATGGGCAATCAAACAGTTCGTGGCAATGATCTATAAGTACGGAGCGACCCGGCTCAACAGTAACCAAAACTTTAAAAAACTGAATTTTGATACCAATTCATATATCAAAAGAACTGACTTATTATGCTAATTCCAAATATATAAGTTTCATTAAGTTTAGTTCTAGCCATCGAAAGCTGCGAGCCTGAGAAAATTTGCCTGATTTTCTGGAAAAGGGGGAAAGACCCCCTCGAAGTAGAATGTTAACGAAAATTACACAACCAGATTAAACGTATCAAACAACCCTGCTGTAGATGTTTCAAGCTCATATCATAGGCAGCGCAATCGCGCTGCCTAAGTAAAGAACGATGTGGGCACAGTGTATTATTATTTTTTTCCTCCATACCCAGGCACTTCGTATCGAAGGGGTTGTCGTAGAAACGTCGAAAAGGACTTATTCGATTGGAAATTGGAGTGGCTAGTGCCCTTTTTAATGGTCGAATTATAGAACGCGTTGTCGTAGAAGCTTCAAAAAGGGCTCATTCAATTAGAAATTGAAATGGCTAGTGCCCTTTTTTCAGTGGCAGCGCGCTAGCGATGCCTAAGTATAGAACGATGTGGGCACAATGTGCTTTGTTTCTCCATACCCGGACACTTCGTATCGAAGGAGTTGTCATAGAAACTTCGAAAAGGGCTCATTCAATTGGAAATTGGAGTGGCTAGTGCCCTTTTTGATAAACGAAAGTGATTGGAGGGCAACTAGCCTCCCCCCCACGCCCATCATTCCCCCAAACACATCCAATCAAAATTTTGAGATAGCCATTTTGTTCAGCGTAGTTAATTTCCAGATAGAAAATATGTTTTTGAGGAGGACACCCCCCCCCCCAACCCTCAGGGCAAGGGTTTTAAGTTAAGCCCTGGGGGCATATAAGGTTTTTATAGAAGTCGCTGTCGTAGAAACTTCAAACAGGCTCATTCGATTGGAAATTCAAAGGGCTAGTACCCCTTATAATAGTCGAAAGTGATTGGAGGACAACTAGCCCCCCTGCGCCCATCATTCCCCCAAACACATTCAATCAAAATGTTGAGATAGCCATTTTGTTCAGCGTAGTTGATTTCCAGATAGAAAATATATTTTTGGGGAGGACACTCCCCCACAACCCTCAGTACAAGGGTTTTAAGTTATGCCCTGGGGGCAAATAAGGTTTTTATATAAGGCGTTGTCGTAGAAACTTCAACAAATGCTCATTCGATTGGAAATTCAAAGAGCTAGTGCCCTTTAATAGTAAAAAGTAACTGGAGGGCAACTAGTCCCCCCCCCACGCCCATCATTTCACCTAACACATCCAATCAAAATTTTGAGATACCCATTTTGCTCAGCGTAGTTGATATCCAGATAGAAAACATGTTTTTGAGGAAGACACTCCCCCACAGCCCTCAGGGCAAGAATTATAAGTTATGCCCTGGGGGCATATAAGGTTTTTATTGAAATCTTTGTCGTAGAAACTTGAAATAGGGCACATTCGATTTGAAATTCAAAGGGCTAGTACCCTTTTTAATAGTCAAAAGTGATTTGAGGGCAACTGACCCCCCTAATCTAACCTAACATAACCAGAGACGACACACACACACACAGAGACGACACACACACATAGAGACGACACACACACAGAGACGACAAACACACAGAGACGACACACACACGCAGAGACGAGACACACACAGAGACGACACACACAGAGACGACACACACACAGAGACGACACACACACAGAGACGACACACACACACAGACGACACACACACAGAGACGACACACACACAGAAACGTCACACACATACAGACGACACACACACAGAGACGACACACACACAGAGACGACAAACACACAAAGACGACTCACACACAGAGACGAGACACACACAGAGACAACACACACAGAGACGACAAACACACAGAGACGACACACACACAGAGACGACACACACATAGAGACGACACACACATAGAGACGACACACATAGAGATAATACACATAGATACACATAGAGATAAGGTTTTTACTGAAATCTTTGTCGTAGAAACTTGAAAAAGGGCTCATTCGATTTGAAATTCAAAGGGCTAGTACCCTTTTTTATAGTCGAAAGGTATTTGAGGGCACCTAACCCCCCTCTCACGCACATCTTTTCCCCAGACACTCCCCCACAACCCTCAGTGCAAGAATTATAAGTTATGCCCTGGGGGCATATAAGGTTTTATTGAAATCTTTGTTGTAGAAACTTGAAAAAGGGCTCATTCGATTTGAAATTCAAAGGGCTAGTACCCTTTTTAATAGTCGAAAGTGATTTGGGGGCAACTACCCCCCCCCCCCTCCCCCCTCTCATGCTCACCTTTTCCCCAAACACGTCCAATCAAAATTTTTAGATAACCATTTTATTCAACGTAGTTGAAAGTTTTGGAATTAGGTCTTTAAGAATGACAGTCCCTCCCCCCACAGCCCTCAGGGCAAGGGTCGTAATTATGCCCTGGGGGCTTATAAAGTTTTTATTGAAAGCGTTGTCGTAGAAGCTTCAAAAGGGCTCATTCAATTGGAAATTGAAAGGGCTAGTGCCTTTTTTAATAGTTGAAAGTGATTGGATAGCGACCAACGCCCCTCTCACGCCCACCATTTTCCCAAACACATCCAACCAAAATTTTGAGATATCCATGTTGTTCAGCGTAGTTGAAAGTTCTAGAAATTTGGTCTTTTAGGATGATAACCCACTCAGAGCCCTCAGTGCAAGGGTTGTAAGTTATGCCCCGGGGGCATTAAAGTTTATATCGAAAGTTGATATAGAAATTTTAAAAGGGGCTCATTTGATTGGAAATTGAAATTGCCCTTTTTAATAGTCGAAAGTGAGTGGAGAGTAATTAACCCCCCTCTTACGCCCACCATTTCCCCCAAAACATTCAATCAAAATTTAGAGATAGCCATTTTGTTCAACATAATTGAAAGTTCTGGAAATTATGTATTTAAGGATGACAAACCCTCGAGAGCCCCAAGGGCAAAGGTTGTAGTTTATGCCCTGGGGGCATATAAGATTTTATAGATAGAGTTGTCGCAAAACTTCAAAAGGGGCTCATTCAATTCGAAATTGAGAGGGCTAGTGCCCTTTTTAATAGTCAAAAGAGATTGGAGCATAACTAACCTTACTCTCACGCCCACCATTCCTCCAAACCCATCCAATCAAAATTTTCAGATAGTCATTTTGTTCAACGTAGTAGAAAGTTCTGGAAATTAGGTCTTTGAGAATGACCTTAGGGTAAAGGTTGTAATTTATGCCCTGGGAGCATATAAGGTGTTTATAGAAAGCGTTGTCGTTTCCAAAAGTGCACATTCGATTGGAAATCGAAAGGCCTAGTGCCTTTTTCAATAGTCGAAAGTGATTGGAAGGCTTGACATTTTTATAGTAAAGATCGATGTGGGTACAATGTATTATTTTTTGTTGTTGTTGTTGTTTAGACCAGGGCACTTCGTATCGAAGATTTATTTGTTTGTTAGTCAAAGCACTAGTTATGAAGGGAATGTAAAACGATTTTTGGTAATTTTTAACTGTTTGATTTTGCTTCTAAGCTATAAGTTTGTCGTGGGAACTTCAAAAAGGGTTCATTCGATTGAAAATAGAAGTAGAGATGGGGGTGCTACTCCGATCACTCACCCCTGCTGCCACCTATAACTTTTTTTTACATAGTTTATGTCTGTTTGTTGTCAGTGAGAATGGAAAAACAGGAACTTTGTCACTTTCATGGACTATAGAGTCATTAGGGAGAACACGTGGTTAATGGGGTCAATGTTATTGTTGTTGTTTTGGGCACGCGATAGAGTCATTAGGGAGAACACGTGGTTAATGGGGTCAATGTTATTGTTGTTGTTTTGGACACGCTCTCAGCGAATGCCAAGGTCAATGTTGTTGTTGTTGTTCAATGCAGATGTTATGAGTTTCCGAGAGATCGCGTGTTTCCAATATTTGTTGTTCGAGCCAAATGTTACGAGTTCCCGGGAAACAGTCAGATCGCGTGTTTCCAATATTTGTTGTTCAATGCAAATGATATGAGTTTCCGAGAGATCGCGTGTTTCCAATATTTGTTGTTCGAGCCAAATGTTACGAGTTCCCGGGAAACAGTCAGATCGCGTGTTTCCAATATTTGTTGTTCAATGCAAATGATATGAGTTTCCGAGAGATCGCGTGTTTCCAATATTTGTTGTTCGAGCCAAATGTTATGAGTTCCCGGGAAACAGTTAATTAATGTCTGACAGATAACGTAAAGTTAATTAATGTCTTTGGATTTCGAACAGAAATGTTTCCGAGAAACAGTTAGATCACACATGATGTCATGATTGTTTGAATTGTCTCCGGCGCGAAGTTTATTAATGTCTGGAGTTCTTCCAGAAGAATCGTTTCCGAGCAAATGTTTTGATCTTAGCGCGCGAAAAGGTTTCCAAATAATTGAAATAAGCCAGCGCAGGGATGCCAAACAAAAGGAACACGCTGAATTACGTTTAGGGATTATTTGGGCGAAACTGTTTTAGACAGGTTATGGAACTATTTCGACGAAACAGTTAGAGACATTTTAAAAGATGATTTTTGAAGAGATTTTAGAAGAGAATTTAATGGTGAAACTCTGTGGTCGTTATAATACACAAGTTTCATTTGAACAGTGTTGTGAGGTCCTCTACCCCAACCCCAAAGGGTTCCATCCTCCTACCCCAACCCCGAAGGAAGCGCTCGGTCCTCAAAGGTCCCCCAAGCTCCCAAAGAGCCCCAGCCCCCCAAACGCCCTCCTCAGACCCTCAAAGGCCCTCCCCATGGTCCTCAAGGGCCCACCAGACCCCCAAAGGTCCTCCGGACCCCAAACGCTCTCCCCGGGCCCCCCCCCCGGTCCCCAAAGGTCCACCGGGCTCCCAAAGGACCATTCGACCCTCAAGGGTCCCCCAGACCCCCAAAGGCCCTCCCCCGGTCCCCAAAGGTCCACCGGGCTCCCAAAGGGCCCCCCGGACCCCCAAAGACTCCTGAGCCCCACATTATAATACTTTTTTAAGGCTTTATTATATCTTTTCAGAACAAATTATTATTTTAGGGAATTATTTCGGCGAAACAGTTAGAGACATTTTAAAGGGGAATTAATTTGGAGTTCTAACAAGAGAATCGTTTCCGAGGCAAAGTTTAGATCTTAGCGATGAATTGTTTTAGCGCGGGAATCAGGTTTCCAAATAATTGAAATGTGCCAGCCCAGGGATGCCAAACAAAGGAACACGCTGAATTACGTTTAGGGATTATTTGGGCGAAACCCTTTTAGCCATTTTATGGAATTATTTCGACGAAACAGTTAGAGACGTTATAAAATATGATTCTTGAAGAGATTTTAGAAGAGAATTTAATGGTGAAACTCTGTGATCGTTATAATACACAAGTTCCATTTGAACAGTGTTGTGAGATCCTCTACCACAACCCCAAAGGTCTCCGATCCCCCTACCCCAACCCCAAAGGGTTCCGATCCCTCTACCCCAACCCCAAAGGTCCGACGGGCTCCCAAAGGACCAATCGGCCCTCAAGTGCCGCCCAGACCCCTAAACACAATCCCCAGGCTTCCAAAGGCCCTCCCTCGGTCCACAAACGTCCCCGGGCTCCCAAAACACCAATCGGTGCTCAAGGGCCCCCTCAGACCCCCAAACGCCCTCCCTGGGCCCCAAAGGCCCTCCCCCGGTCCCCAAAGGTCCCCTGGGCTCCCAAAAGACCAATCGGCCCTCAAGTGCCGCCCAGACCCCCAAAGGTCCACCGGGCTTCCAAAGGCCCTCCCCCGGTCCCCAAAGGTCCACTGGGCTCCCAAAGGACCAATCGGTGCTCAAGGACCCCCTCAGACCCCCAAACGCCCTCCCTGGGCCCCAAAGGCCCTCACCCGGTCCCCAAAGGTCCCCTGGGCTCCCAAAAGACCAATCGGCCCTCAAGTGCCACCCAGACCCCTAAACACCCTCCCCAGGCTCCCAAAGACCCTCCCCCGGTCCCCACAGGTCCCCCGGGCTCCCAAAAGACCAATCGGTGCTCAAGGGCCCCCGGATCCCCAAAGACCTCCCCGGGCCCCCCCAAAGAGTCCCCTCTCCATTTTTTAATACTTTTTTATGGCTTTATTATATCTTTTCTGAACAAGTTCCTTTCATAATTTCATTCCTAAACCCATTTTCCAACCTCAAAGAGTCCCCTCCCCATTTCGTAAATACTTTCTTGAATTTTTTAACATGGTTTTTTTTTTTTTTTTTTTACTTTTTTACGGATCTTGAAATGACATGAACACAAAAAAAACTCACACACACACACACACACACAAAAACTTACACACACACACACAAACTTACACACACACACAAAAACTTACACACACACACGAAAACTTACACACACATAAAAACTTACACACACACACACACAAACTTACACACACACAAAAAAAACTTACACACACAAAAACTTACACACACACACGCAAACTTACACACACACACAAAAAACTTACACCCACAAAAAAGCTTACACACACAAAAACTTACACACACACACAAAAACTTACATCCACATGCAAATACTTACATGCACACGAAAACATACATGCACACAAAAACTTACACACACACAAAAACTTACACACACGCGCAAAAACTTACACACACACACACAAAAACTTACACACACACACCCAAACTTACACACACACACACACGAAAACTTACACACACACGCCAAAACTTACACACACACAAAAACTTACACCCACACACACACACACAAAACTTACACACACACAAAAACTTACACCCACACGCAAAAACTTACATGCACACAAAAACTTACATGCACACAAAAACTTACACACACACAAAAACTTACACACACACACACACGCAAAAACTTACACACACGCACAAAAACTTACACACACACACACACACACACACAAACTTACACACACACGCGAAAACTTACACACACACACACGAAAACTTACACACACACACACGCCAAAACTTACACACACACAAAAACTTACACAAACACACACACACACACACACACAAACTTACATATGCACACGAAAACTTACATGCACACAAAAACTTACACCCACACGCAAAAACTTACATGCACACAAAAACTTACATGCACACAAAAACTTACACACACATAAAAACTTACACACACACACACAAAAACTTACACACACACACACACAAAAACTTACACACACGCACAAAAACTCACACACACACACACGAAAACTTACACACACACACGAAAACTTACACACACACGCCAAAACTTACACACACACAAAAACTTACACCCACACGCAAAAACTTACATGCACACAAAAACTTACATGCACACAAAAACTTACACACAAACAAAAACTTACACACACACACACAAAAACTTACACACACGCACAAAAACTTACACACACACACATACACACAAAAACTTACACACACACGCGAAAACTTACACACACACACGAAAACTTACACACACACACGCCAAAACTTACACGCACACAAAAACTTACACACACACACACACACACACAAACTTACATATGCATACGAAAACTTACATGCACACAAAAACTTACACCCACACGCAAAAACTTACATGCACACAAAAACTTACATGCACACAAAAACTTACACACACACAAAAACTTACACACACACACACAAAAACTTACACACACACACACAAAAACTTACACACACGCACAAAAACTCACACACACACACACAAAAACTTACACACACACACGAAAACTTACACACACACACAAAAACTTACACACACATGCCAAAACTTACACACACACAAAAACTTACACACACACACACAAACACACACACACACACACACACACACACACCACACACACACACACACACACACACACACACACACACACAAACTTACACATGCACACGAAAACTTACATGCACACAAAAACTTACATGCACACAAAAACTTACACACACACATTTAGACAAAAAATTACGATATTTATGCACAGTTATGTTTAAGCAATAAATATCTTAAGCCCCAACCGTTTTTATTCTTTAGATTAGTCCATCGCCACGAAAATTATACTTTCAGATTCAATATGTCAGGGAACAAACTTTCAGGTTCAGCATGTAAGAGAACCCTAAATGCTCATCCCAAAAAAAAGGTAAGTTAACCCTAAACGCTCAAAGAATTTCTCTGAAATTACACTTTCAGGTTCAGCATGTAAGAGAACCCTAAATGCTCATCCCAAAAAAGGTAAGTTAACCCTAAACGCTTAAAGAATTTCGTCACAAAAACTTACACACACACACACACATACACACACACACACACACACAAACTTACACACACACACACACAAAAAAAACTTACACCCACACAAAAAAGCCTACACACACAAAAACTTACACACACACACACAAAACTTACACCCACACGCAAAAACTTACATGCACACAAAAACATACATGCACACAAAAACTTACACACACACAAAAACTTACACACACACACACACAAAAACTTACACACACGCACAAAAACTTAACACACACACACACTGACACACACAAAAACTCACACACACACGCGAAAACTTACACACACACACGAAAACTCACACACACACGCCAAAACTTACACACACACAAAAACTTACACACACACACACACACACACACACACACACACACACACACACACACACACACACACACACACACACACACACACAAACTTACACACACACACACACGCAAAACTTACACCCACACACAAAAGCCTACACACACAAAAACTTACACACACACACAAAACTTACACCCACACGCAAAAACTTACATGCACACAAAAACTTACATGCACACAAAAACTTACACACCCACAAAAACTTACACACACACACACACAAAAACTTACACACACGCACAAAAACTTAACACACACACACACACACACACACACACACACACACAAAAACTCACACACACACGCGAAAACTTACACACACACACACGAAAACTTACACACGCACACAAAAACTTACATGCACACAAAAACTTACACACACACAAAAACTTACACACACACACACACAAAAACTTACACACACGCACAAAAACTTAACACACACACACAAAAACTCACACACACACACGAAAACTTACTCACACACACGAAAACTTACACACACACGCCAAAACTTACACACACACAAAAACTTACACACACACACACAAAAACTTACACACACGCACAAAAACTTACATGCACACAAAAACTTACATGCACACAAAAACTTACACACACACGAAAACTTACACACACACGCCAAAACTTACACACACACAAAAACTTACACACACACACACACACACACACACAAAAACTTACACATGCACACGAAAACAGTAGTGTTTTGTCATGGGTTACCTTGTCACAGTTACATTCTCTTGATTTTTCAAAGTTCATTTTGGATTTCATTCCCTGAAATGCAATTGTTGGAATATTTCAGTAGCGTTTTGCCATGGTTTACCATGTCACAGTTACATTCTCTTGATTTTTCAAAGTTCATTTTGGATTTCTTTCGTTGAAATGCAAGAGTTGGAATATTTCAGTAGTGTTTTGTTATGGTTTACCTTCTCACACTTACATTTTCTTGATTTTCCAAAGTTCATTTTGGATTTCTTTCATTGAAATGCAAGAGTTGGGATATTTTAGTAGTGTTTTGTCGTGGTTTACTTTGTCACACTTACATTCTATAGATTTTTCAAAGTTCATTTTAGATTTCGTTCATTGAAATGCAAGAGTTGGAATATTTCAGTAGTGTTTTGTTATGGTTTACCTTGTCACAGTTACATTCTCTTGATTTTTCAAAGTTCATTTTGGATTTCTTTCATTGAAATGCAAGAGTTGGAATATTTCAGTAGTGTTTTGTCGTGGTTTACCTTGTCACAGTTACATTCTCTTGATTTTTCAAAGTTCATTTTGGATTTATCTCATTGAAATGCAAGAGTTGAATTATTTCAGTGGTATTTTGTCGTGCTTTACCTTGTCACAGTTACATTCTCTTGATTTTTCAAAGTTCATTATGGATTTCTTTTTTGAAATATGTTTTGTCGTGCTTTACCTTGACACAGTTAAATTTCTTGATTTTTGTTAGGCTAGGTTAGGTTAGGTTAGATCAAGTTAGGTTAGGTTAAGTTAGGTTAGGTTAGGTTAGCCTACGTACGCGCGCGTATGTAGGCTAACCTAACCTAACCTAACTTAACCTAACCTAACTTGATCTAACCTAACCTAACCTAGCCTAACAAAAATCAAGAATTTAACTGTGTCAAGGTAAAGCACGACAAAACATATTTCAAAAAAGAAATCCATAATGAACTTTGAAAAATCAAGAGAATGTAACTGTGACGAAGTAAACCACGACAAAACACTACTGAAATATTCCAACTCTTGCATTTCAACAAAAGAAATCCGAGATGTACTTTGAAAAATTAAGAGAATGTAACTGTGACAAGGTAAACCACGACAAAACACTACTGAAATATTCCGACTCTTGCATTTCAATGAAAGATAACCAAAATGAACTTTGAAAAATCGTGAGAATGTAAGTATGACAAAGTAAACCACAACAAAACACTACTGAAATATTCCAACTCTTGCAGTTCAATGAAAGAAATCCAAAAGAACTTTGAAAAATCAAGGGAATGTAACTGTGACATGGTAAACTACGACAAAATACTACTGAAATAATCCCACTCTTTCATTTCAATAAAAGAAATTCAAAATGAACTTTGAAAAATCAATAGAATATAACTGTGACAAGGTAAGCCACCACAAAACGCTTCTGAAATATTCCAACTCTTGCATTTCAACTAGAGAAATCCAAAATGAACTTTGAAAAAATCAAGGGAATGTAACTGTGACAAGGTAAACCATGGCAAAACACTACTGAAATATTCCAACTCTTGCATTTCAATGAAAGAAAACCATAATGAACATTGAAAAATCAAGAAAATGTAACTGTGACAAGGTAAACCACTACAAAACACTACTGAAATAATCCAACTCTTGCATTTCAATGAAAGAAAGTCAAAATGAACTTTGAAAAATCAAGAAAATGTAACTGGGACAAGGTAAACCACGACAAAACACTACTGAAATATTCCAACTCTTGCATTTCAACGAAAGAAACTCAAAATGAACTTTGAAAAATCAAGAGAATGTAACTCTGACAAGGTAAACCACGAAAAAACACTACTGAAATAATCCAACTCTTACATTTCAATGAAAGAAATTCAAAATGAACTTTGAAAAATCAATAGAATGTAACTGTGACAAGGTAAACCATGACAAAACACTACTGAAATATTCCAACTCTTGCATTTCAACGAAAAAAATCCAAAATGAACTTTGGAAAATCAAGAGAATGTAACTGTGACAAGGTAAAGCACGACAAAATACCACTGAAATAATTCAACTCTTGCATTTCAATGAGATAAATCCAAAATGAACTTTGAAAAATCAAGAGAATGTAACTGTGACAAGGTAAACCACGATAAAACACTACTGAAATATTCCAACTCTTGCATTTCAATGAAAGAAATCCAAAATGAACTTTGAAAAATCAAGAGAATGTAACTGTGATAAGGTAAACCATAACAAAACACTACTGAAATATTCCAACTCTTGCATTTCAATGAACGAAATCTAAAATGAACTTTGAAAAATCTATAGAATGTAAGTGTGACAAAGTAAACCACGACAAAACACTACTAAAATATCCCAACTCTTGCATTTCAATGAAAGAAATCCAAAATGAACTTTGGAAAATCAAGAAAATGTAAGTGTGAGAAGGTAAACCATAACAAAACACTACTGAAATATTCCAACTCTTGCATTTCAAAGAAAGAAATCCAAAATGAACTTTGAAAAATCAAGAGAATGTAACTGTGACATGGTAAACCATGGCAAAACGCTACTGAAATATTCCAACTATTGCATTTCAGGGAATGAAATCCAAAATGAACTTTGAAAAATCAAGAGAATGTAACTGTGACAAGGTAACCCATGACAAAACACTACTGTTTTCGTGTGCATGTGTAAGTTTTTTTTGTGTGTGTGTGTGTGTGTGTGTGTGTGTAAGTTTTTGTGTGTGTGTAAGTTTTGGCGTGTGTGTGTAAGTTTTCGTGTGTGTGTAAGTTTTTGTGTGCATGTAAGTTTTTGTGTGCATGTAAGTTTTTGTGCGTGTGTGTAAGTTTTTGTGTGTGTGTGTGTAAGTTTTTGTGTGTGTGTAAGTTTTGGCGTGTGTGTGTAGTTTTCGTGTGTGTGAGTAAGTTTTCGTGTGTGTGTGTGAGTTTTTGTGTGTGTGTGTTAAGTTTTTGTGCGTGTGTGTAAGTTTTTGTGTGTGTGTGTGTGTAAGTTTTTGTGTGTGTGTAAGTTTTTGTGTGCATGTAAGTTTTTGTGTGCGTGTGTAAGTTTTCGTGTGTGTGTGTAAGTTTTCGCGTGTGTGTGTGAGTTTTTGTGTGCATGTAAGTTTTTGCGTGTGGGTGTAAGTTTTGTGTGTGTGTGTAAGTTTTTGTGTGTGTAGGCTTTTGTGTGTGGGTGTAAGTTTTGCGTGTGTGTGTGTGTGTGTAAGTTTGTGTGTGTGTGTGTGTGTGTGTGTGTGTGTGTGTGTGTGTGTGTATGTGTGTAAGTTTTTGTGTGTGTGTAAGTTTTTGGCGTGTGTGTGTGAGTTTTCGTGTGTGTGTGTAAGTTTTCGCGTGTGTGTGTGAGTTTTTGTGTGTGTGTGTGTGTGTGTGTGTGTGTTAAGTTTTTGTGCGTGTGTGTAAGTTTTTGTGTGTGTGTGTGTGTAAGTTTTTGTGTGTGTGTAAGTTTTTGTGTGCATGTATGTTTTTGTGTGCATGTAAGTTTTTGCGTGTGGGTGTAAGTTTTGTGTGTGTGTGTGTAAGTTTTTGTGTGTGTAGGCTTTTGTGTGTGGGTGTAAGTTTTTTGTGTGTGTGTGTGTGTGTAAGTTTGTGTGTGTGTGTGTGTGTGTGTGTGTGTGTAAGTTTTTGTGACGAAATTCTTTAAGCGTTTAGGGTTAACTTACCTTTTTTGGGATGAGCATTTAGGGTTCTCTTACATGCTGAACCTGAAAGTGTAATTTCAGAGAAATTCTTTGAGCGTTTAGGGTTAACTTACCTTTTTTTTGGGATGAGCATTTAGGGTTCTCTTACATGCTGAACCTGAAAGTTTGTTCCCTGACATGTTGAATCTGAAAGTATAATTTTCGTGGCGATGGACTATTCTAAAGAATAAAAACGGTTGGGGCTTAAGATATTTATTGCTTAAACATAACTGTGCATAAATATCGTAATTTTTTTGTCTAAATGTGTGTGTGTGTAAGTTTTTGTGTGCATGTAAGTTTTTGTGTGCATGTAAGTTTTCGTGTGCATGTGTAAGTTTGTGTGTGTGTGTGTGTGTGTGTGTGTGTGTGTGTGTGTGTGTGTGTGTGTGTGTGTGTGTGTGTGTGTGTGTGTGTGTGTGTGTGTGTGTGTGTGTGTGTGTGTGTGAGTTTTTGTGTGTGTGTAAGTTTTGGCATGTGTGTGTAAGTTTTTGTGTGTGTGTGTAAGTTTTCGTGTGTGTGTGTAAGTTTTTGTGTGTGTGTGTGAGTTTTTGTGCGTGTGTGTAAGTTTTTGTGTGTGTGTGTGTAAGTTTTTGTGTGTGTGTGTGTAAGTTTTTGTGTGTGTGTAAGTTTTTGTGTGCATGTAAGTTTTTGTGTGCATGTAAGTTTTTGCGTGTGGGTGTAAGTTTTTGTGTGCATGTAAGTTTTCGTGTGCATATGTAAGTTTGTGTGTGTGTGTGTGTGTGTGTGTAAGTTTTTGTGTGCGTGTAAGTTTTGGCGTGTGTGTGTGTAAGTTTTCGTGTGTGTGTGTAAGTTTTCGCGTGTGTGTGTAAGTTTTTGTTTGTATGTGTGTGTGTGTAAGTTTTTGTGCGTGTGTGTAAGTTTTTGTGTGTGTGTGTGTGTAAGTTTTTGTGTGTGTGTAAGTTTTTGTGTGCATGTAAGTTTTTGTGTGCATGTAAGTTTTTGCGTGTGGGTGTAAGTTTTTGTGTGTGTGTAAGTTTTGGCGTGTGTGTGTGAGTTTTCGTGTGTGTGTGTGTGTAAGTTTTCGTGTGTGTGTGTGTGAGTTTTTGTGCGTGTGTGTAAGTTTTTGTGTGTGTGTGTGTGTGTAAGTTTTTGTGTGTGTGTGTGTAAGTTTTTGTGTGTGTGTAAGTTTTTGTGTGCATGTAAGTTTTTGTGTGCATGTAAGTTTTTGCGTGTGGGTGTAAGTTTTTGTGTGCATGTAAGTTTTCGTGTGCATATGTAAGTTTGTGTGTGTGTGTGTGTGTGTGTTTGTGTAAGTTTTTGTGTGTGTGTAAGTTTTGGCGTGTGTGTGTGTGTAAGTTTTCGTGTGTGTGTGTGTAAGTTTTCGCGTGTGTGTTTTGTGTGTGTGTGTGTAAGTTTTTGTGCGTGTGTGTAAGTTTTGTGTGTGTGTGTGTGTGTAAGTTTTTGTGTGTGTGTAAGTTTTTGTGTGCATGTAAGTTTTTGTGTGCATGTAAGTTTTTGCGTGTGGGTGTAAGTTTTGTGTGTGTGTGTGTAAGTTTTTTTTTTTTGTGTGTGTGTGTGTGTAAGTTTTTGTGTGTGTGTAAGTTTTGGCGTGTGTGTGTAAGTTTTCGTGTGTGTGTGTGTAAGTTTTCATGTGTGTGTGTAAGTTTTTGTGTGTGTGTGTGTAAGTTTTTGCGCGTGTGTGTAAGTTTTTGTGTGTGTGTAAGTTTTTGTGTGCATGTATGTTTTTGTGTGCATGTAAGTATTTGCTTGTGGGTGTAAGTTTTTGTGTGTGTGTGTAAGTTTTTGTGTGTGTAAGCTTTTTTGTGGGTGTAAGTTTTTTGTGTGTGTGTGTAAGTTTGTGTGTGTGTATGTAAGTTTTTGTGTGTGTAAGTTTTTTTTGTGTGTGTGTAAGTTTGTGTGTGTGTGTGTGTAAGTTTTTGTGTGTGTAAGTTTTGGCGTGTGTGTGTAAGTTTTCGTGTGTGTGTGTAAGTTTTGTGTGTGTGTGTAAGTTTTTGTGCGTGTGTGTGTGTGTGTGAGTTTTTTTTGTGTTCATGTCATTTCAAGATCCGTAAAAAAGTAAAAAAAAAAAAAAACATGTTAAAAAATTCAAGAAAGTATTTACGAAATGGGGAGGGGACTCTTTGAGGTTGGAAAATGGGTTTAGGAATGAAATTATGAAAGGAACTTGTTCAGAAAAGATATAATAAAGCCATAAAAAAGTATTAAAAAATGGAGAGGGGACTCTTTGGGGGGGCCCAGGGAGGTCTTTGGGGATCCGGGGGCCCTTGAGCACCGATTGGTCTTTTGGGAGCCCGGGGGACCTGTGGGGACCGGGGAAGGGTCTTTAGGAGCCTGGGGAGGTTGTTTAGGGGTCTGGGTGGCACTTGAGGGCCGATTGGTCTTTTGGGAGCCCAGGGGACCTTTGGGGACCGGGTGAGGGCCTTTGGGGCCCAGGGAGGGCGTTTGGGAGTCTGAGGGGGTCCTTGAGCACCGATTGGTCCTTTGGGAGCCCAGTAGACCTTTGGGGACCGGGGGAGGGCCTTTGGAAGCCCGGTGGACCTTTGGGGGTCTGGGCGGCACTTGAGGGCCGATTGGTCTTTTGGGAGCCCAGGGGACCTTTGGGGACCGGGGGAGGGCCTTTGGGGCCCAGGGAGGGCGTTTGGGGGTCTGAGGGGGCCCTTGAGCACCGATTGGTGTTTTGGGAGCCCGGGGACGTTTGTGGACCGAGGGAGGGCCTTTGGAAGCCTGGGGATTGTGTTTAGGGGTCTGGGCGGCACTTGAGGGCCGATTGGTCCTTTGGGAGCCCGTCGGACCTTTGGGGTTGGGGTAGAGGGATCGGAACCCTTTGGGGTTGGGGTAGGGGGATCGGAGACCTTTGGGGTTGTGGTAGAGGATCTCACAACACTGTTCAAATGGAACTTGTGTATTATAACGATCACAGAGTTTCACCATTAAATTCTCTTCTAAAATCTCTTCAAGAATCATATTTTATAACGTCTCTAACTGTTTCGTCGAAATAATTCCATAAAATGGCTAAAAGGGTTTCGCCCAAATAATCCCTAAACGTAATTCAGCGTGTTCCTTTGTTTGGCATCCCTGGGCTGGCACATTTCAATTATTTGGAAACCTGATTCCCGCGCTAAAACAATTCATCGCTAAGATCTAAACTTTGCCTCGGAAACGATTCTCTTGTTAGAACTCCAAATTAATTCCCCTTTAAAATGTCTCTAACTGTTTCGCCGAAATAATTCCCTAAAATAATAATTTGTTCTGAAAAGATATAATAAAGCCTTAAAAAAGTATTATAATGTGGGGCTCAGGAGTCTTTGGGGGTCCGGGGGGCCCTTTGGGAGCCCGGTGGACCTTTGGGGACCGGGGGAGGGCCTTTGGGGGTCTGGGGGACCCTTGAGGGTCGAATGGTCCTTTGGGAGCCCGGTGGACCTTTGGGGACCGGGGGGGGGCCCGGGGAGAGCGTTTGGGGTCCGGAGGATCTTTGGGGGTCTGGTGGGCCCTTGAGGACCATGGGGAGGGCCTTTGAGGGTCTGAGGAGGGCGTTTGGGGGGCTGGGGCTCTTTGGGAGCTTGGGGGACCTTTGAGGACCGAGCGCTTCCTTCGGGGTTGGGGTAGGAGGATTGGAACCCTTTGGGGTTGGGGTAGAGGACCTCACAACACTGTTCAAATGAAACTTGTGTATTATAACGACCACAGAGTTTCACCATTAAATTCTCTTCTAAAATCTCTTCAAAAATCATCTTTTAAAATGTCTCTAACTGTTTCGTCGAAATAGTTCCATAACCTGTCTAAAACAGTTTCGCCCAAATAATCCCTAAACGTAATTCAGCGTGTTCCTTTTGTTTGGCATCCCTGCGCTGGCTTATTTCAATTATTTGGAAACCTTTTCGCGCGCTAAGATCAAAACATTTGCTCGGAAACGATTCTTCTGGAAGAACTCCAGACATTAATAAACTTCGCGCCGGAGACAATTCAAACAATCATGACATCATGTGTGATCTAACTGTTTCTCGGAAACATTTCTGTTCGAAATCCAAAGACATTAATTAACTTTACGTTATCTGTCAGACATTAATTAACTGTTTCCCGGGAACTCATAACATTTGGCTCGAACAACAAATATTGGAAACACGCGATCTCTCGGAAACTCATATCATTTGCATTGAACAACAAATATTGGAAACACGCGATCTGACTGTTTCCCGGGAACTCGTAACATTTGGCTCGAACAACAAATATTGGAAACACGCGATCTCTCGGAAACTCATATCATTTGCATTGAACAACAAATATTGGAAACACGCGATCTGACTGTTTCCCGGGAACTCGTAACATTTGGCTCGAACAACAAATATTGGAAACACGCGATCTCCCGGAAACTCATAACATCTGCATTGAACAACAACAACAACATTGACCTTGGCATTCGCTGAGAGCGTGTCCAAAACAACAACAATAACATTGACCCCATTAACCACGTGTTCTCCCTAATGACTCTATCGCGTGCCCAAAACAACAACAATAACATTGACCCCATTAACCACGTGTTTTCCCTAATGACTCTATAGTCCATGAAAGCGACAAAGTTCCTGTTTTTCCATTCTCACTGACAACAAACAGACATAAACTATGTAAAAAAAGTTATAGGTGGCAGCAGGGGTGAGTGATCGGAGTAGCACCCCCATCTCTACTAATAGAAAGGGCTGATGCCCTTTTTAATAGTCGAAAGTGATTGGAGGGCAACTAGTCCCCCTTCCATTCCCACCCTCCCATTTGCCCATTATGTTTAAAAACTAAATGTTGCCTTAAGATTAAATCAAAATGCACTGTGATAATGCTAATTCCCAATAAGGCATCTCAGCAGTATGCCAAGAACGACTGAGGGTATTATGTTCAAACCTTTGGGGGCTACTTCTGCTATTAAAATTTAACCAAATCAAAATAGCGTAAGTGTATCCAAGCTATCAAAGAAAGTAAACAGATTTTTCTGCGAATGGTATCAAGTTTTCCATTTCAGGTCAACTAGAGGAGGTATGAAACTAAATTAAAAACTTCTATTTGTGTCCAGATTTTTAAGAGGGTTCATGTTGTTAAAAATTGCTGAAAATTTTTCTCCAGTCATACAAATAGCAGGCCAAACTATAAAGTCTTAAAAAACGAAAAGATTTAAAGTATTATTTTCTTTTTCCCTCAAAAGACTATGTCAATATAAAACGAACAGAAATTAATTAAAAAAACTTTTTCTACAAAATAAGTTTTTCAAAGAAAAGTAAAGAACTCCATTAAACAAAAAAAGAGCAAAAATAAAATCAAATAATCTACCAAGCGTGAAACTACCACAAATCAGCATCGATAAATAAATGAAACCCAAAACGAACAGAAATTACAATAAATAACCGAGTCAAACTCAAAACGAGCAGAAATTAACATAAGTTGGGCGCAAAACCCCTATGCCTTCCAAAGGCCAGAATAAAATTTGTACTTTACTGAAAAAATACAAATGAATGTGCATTGTCAGTTTAATGTACATATACTGATGTTTAGTAATCAAAATGTTAATATTAATTTATTTATTAAAGTTATAAAAGTAAAAACATGTATATTTTTTTCAGTAAAGTGCAAATTTTGTTCTGGCTTTGGGAAGGCATAGGGGTTTTGCGCCAAACTTTTGTTAATTTCTGCTACTAAAAGTGATTGGAGGAGCTTTTAGAATGAGCTTTTGGCCATTTTGTTCAGTGTAGTTGATTTCCACATAGAAAATATGTTTTTGAGGAGGACACTCCCCCACAACCCTCGGGGCAAGGGTTGTAAGTTCTGCCCTGGGGCATATAAGGTTTTTATAGAAGGCGTTGTCGTAGAAACTTCAAAAAAGGCTCATTCGATTGGAAATTCAACGGGCTAGTGCCCTTTTAATAGTCGAAAGTGATTGGACGGCAACTAGCCCCCCTCCACGCCCATCATTCCCCCAAACACAACCAATCAAAATTTTGAGATATTCATTTTGTTCAGCGTAGTTGATTTTTCGATAGAAAATATTGGCCATTTTGTTCAGTGTAGTTGATTTCCACATAGAAAATATGTTTTGAGGAGGACACTCCCCCACAACCCTCGGGGCAAGGGTTGTAAGTTTTGCCCTGGGGACATATAAAGTTTTTATAGAAGGCGTTGTCGTAGAAACTTCAAAAAAGGCACATTCGATTGGAAATTCAAAGGGCTAGTGCCCTTTTTAATAGTTGGAAGTGATTGGAGGGCAACTAACCCCTCCCCCCTCTCACGCCCACCCTTTCCCCAAACACATCCAATCAAAATTTTGAGATAGCCATTTTATTCAATGTAGTTTTAAGTTCTGTAAATTAGGTCTTTGAGGATGACAACCCCCTCATAGCCCTCAGGAAAAGGGTTGCAAGTTATGCCCTGGGGGCATATAAAGTTTTTATAGAATGCGTTGTCGTAGAAACTTCAAAAAGGGCACATTCGATTGGAAATTCAAAGGGCTAGTGCTCTTTTTAATAGTCGAAAGCAATTGGAAGGCAAGTAACACCCTTTCCACGCCCACCATTTCCCCAAACACATCCAATCAAAATTTTGAGATAGCCATTTAGTTCCACGCAGTTAAAGTTCAGGAAATTATGTACTTAAGGATGACAAACCCCCAGAGTCCCCAGGGCAAAGGTTGTAAGTTATGCCCTGGGGGCATACAAGGTTTTTAATGATAGAGTTGTCGTAAAAACTTCAAAAGGGGCTCATTAGTAGAAAGGGGGGTGCTACTCCGACGATAACCACGTGGTTTATGGTTTTGTCACTGAGAATGAAAAAACAGGAATTTTCTCACTTGGAAAAACAGGAATTTTCTCACATTTATGTCTGTTTTCATGGATGGTCATGTGTGTTGGTCGATTTATTTGATGTTTTTCATGGTTGTCAACATCAAATTATGGTTGTTTTATGGTTTTTGTCAGTGAGAATTTGAAAAACAGGAACTTTCTCACATTTATGTCTGTTTTTATGGTTTTTGTCAGTGAGAATGGAAAAACAGGAACTTTCTCACATTTATGTCTGTTCGTTGTCAGTGAGAATGGACATGCTCGACGCGAATGTTATGAGTTTCCAGGAAACAGTTAGATCACGTGTTTCCTTCTCAGCCAATCAGCGAGTCGGTTACATCCCCCTTCTCAGCCAATCAGAGGGCTGGTTACATATTAGCGTCGGAGGGAATATAAGGAAAGGGTTTTTTGCTGAAGTTTTATTAGTCTGTGAATAGAATTCAAAGGAGTGAGAAGAAGAAGAACAGTTTGACTTTACTCATTTGGATATATATTTGTGTTGATGATGATGACGAGTGGAATGTTTACCCTATTAGAAGTTGATAGTGGAGTTGATGATAATAGTACAAGAGCACCAAGCATTGCGGTAGAAATCACGAAAGGATCACGTCTTTGTCTGGAATGGGATGCAGTATATGCAAGATATGTGATATCCTTGAGCAAATTTAAAATGGAGGATCAATTATGTTTTGCCGCTAAAGTTGATATAGCACATGTGAATAGACTTCAATGTGCTTTAAGTGCATTGGTGAAACATATTGAAGCCAATAAACAGTATCGCTAATTGTAAATGCTCTATATTATTGATGTTGTTGTAATTATTCAATAAAATTGTTTCGAAATCGAAAATGTTTTCTTTCTTTTCTGGTTAGGCTATGGGGCTAACGAATCAGGGTCAGTCTAGAGTCAGCAGTCGGAGTGAAAGGATTGAAAAATGAATAAATTTGAGAAAGAGAGAATTAGATCAAATCTAGTGTTTATGGAAAAACATTTGATTTTGGATGATGATTTTCTCGAGTTATCTCTTAAACGCAGGATATTCTCTTGTCAGGGAACACTTGACAATATAGTGAGGAGTGATTCTTCCCCATTGGACTATTGTATGAAACTTTTAAAATGTGATTCAAATGCTTATAGTCAATTTATTGATATATTAATTGGAACAAAGCAGAATCATATTGTGGATATACTTTTGAAAATATTGCCAATGGATTCAATGGAGATGGCCCCCCCCATCATTCGAAAGAGGTAACGTTACAGAGCTACTCCTCTCCCCCATTTCCCTCTCATTGAATTTATGGAGCGAGGATGATCAGTTTAGTTTTAGCTGTGAGTGAGTTGACATCGGAAACCGAAAAATGTTCTATATATGTCCATTGTGCATGTACACTCTTGGCAGTTGGACTCAATGTGAGAATTGTACAGTTATAGATGACTATAGTGAAAAGTGTAAATTATGTAATCCTTGTAAATTACATAGAGGCTATGCAGTACAAATTAAAGGATGTAATTCATGTCTTGAGGAGGTGTGTGACTCTCATCCTAGAGGACACCTGTGCTCCAATTGTCACTCTGATAAATGTGATCAGTGGGAGAATACTTACCCCGCTATGATTGGAAAGAATCCCAAACGTCATTTTAGTTTATTTCTACGAGATTGGCACCGTCGTGGATTTAAATTATTCTGGGAAGAGGAATCTGGTCTACGATTCAACTGTTGGGGTAACAAGACAATTTGGTTTCTACGTCATCGTTGTGATGACACTACCTACTATGACTATAAACCAAGTGATTTTTATTTGGCAGTTACCGAATGTGATTCACCATTTGAAAACATTGTATGTGATATTGCTTCAAATAGACAGATTGAAACTCGTGAATTTCATAATATGAATGCAAATAGTATCATTGACTATACAAAGAGATATGACAAGAGTGAAGTTACATTGTACTGTAGAAAATGTGACCCTGACTTTGCAGTCAATCAAGATCAATATACAGTGAATCCAAATGATTTACCAGCATTAGTGGTTCACGACAGTTGCCTATACATCGAAGATGAAGAAATCTAAAGTGAAGATTTAAAGACATTGTTGTATATATATGCATTTTATTAATAAACAAATTCACAAACATTTTTTAAGCACTTTACTCTTAGGGCACTGAAATCAATACTATATAGGTCTGAGAGGATATTTTCCACTAGAAAGTCATTCAGACGTGGATTGTCAACATAAATGTGGAGAAACTGCTTGTAAGTATAGCCGCGACATCGGAACACAAAATATAGTAGTGCATGGAAGCCACAGCTTTTAGTCGTTAGATCCTGCACCCTCTTCCGATTTTGAATAATAGTTTTCACACTGCTCTCAATATAGTTACTGATGTGTGGTGTGTAGAATGTATAGGGTAGACCAAGAGGATCAAAAAATTCAATCGTCTTCATTGTTTGAAAGATGCACAGCCAATGACCCGTCAGCACAGTCGACGGACTGCTATTAACAATAATCAAGGTATTGTTGACACTTTGAATTTTTCCAAGAAAGTCCGAGGGCAGACAATAGGATTTGTACTGGGACATGTAGGGGTCCATATTAAATACATTGATTATTTGACCGGTGTTCATGGCGCTAAGTCTAGTAGAACAATGCCTTCGGGAGTGATTTCCCAATAGGTTTCATATTGATTTAGTGAGATTAGTGCAATACTCTCAGCCAATGGGTCGGCAAATGTACACTCTAAACGCACACTCTCCGTACGTACTATACTCATATCATGTGTACCAGACAAATCCAGTACAATGATACCATGTGTTTTAGCAAACATATCTTCGGTTATACCATTTTCAAATAGTTGAGAGTCATGATCTAGGGTTTGCATGGTCAACTCGTACAATGTTCTATAGGATTTATCAAAAGATAGATTGTAGAGTGGGATGCCGTTTACTTTGCACACAAGAGATGAAAGTCCAAACATCTCGAATTTATGTGGGCATTCAGTCCATGATCCTATTGCACTGGCGCTTTTTACAAATGCCAAAGCAAGTTTTGACGGAATTTCACCATTGATAAAGGATGAATCGGTGAAGGTGCGTGAGCCCATTGCAATATGACGCTGATTGGTGATTGTATGAGGAACAAGTAGTTTAATATTATTTCCATTGGCTCTCAGTTTTTCCACTACCAAAGCAACAGAACTCATGATCTGTTGTTTGCGTACATGAAGTATTGCCGAAGTGAGGGAGAGACTTACATCAGGATTGACAGCAAGTTCTTTTCTCAATATGAAATTGGAGGGTGCAAGCGTTAGTTTTATATCCACTTTAACATTGGGTGGCAGCCATTGGGGTATATTAAATATTTCATGATATATTTTTCCAACTAGATGTAATTCACTAGTTGTAGCATTTTTAAGTGCATCTGTACTATCAGTATTAGTAATATATTCATATCCATTGGAGGTGCCTCTCAATTCCTTGTATGACTTGGGTGTCATCAGCATGAATTGCATATAGCTTGTATAATTTGAGAGATTGTTGCTTGTGCTCACCAACGTGCCATTGATGTAGACACTAATTTGACGAAATAAATTATGTAATATACAATTTTCATAGGATATTCCATCGGCCCGAATTGGCATTGTATTATCGGATTTCCGGACTTTCATTTGCAAATCTATAAATGTTGAAGACATGTCCATAAAGTAGTCTTCATTGGAATAAATTTGAAAGTGGATATTATCGGAGAGGGGTTGTTGTGGATAAAATTGTTCATAGTATCCATGCTTGACACTCACATCAACATTTTCAGCATTGAATAGATTCAATGAGGCGGTGATTGAAGGTTGAGAATCCTTATGCGGTAGGTAGGACATTTTAGGAGAAGAAATCTAGTTTCGATCTAATAATTTTCTTCCTGGGACTTCTTCTTCTGTTTACAGCACGTGTCGGCTTTTTCCTTCTTTTCTTTGACAAGAGGGATGATGTCTTTCGTTTCCGACCTGAGTGGAGACTGATGAGGGATGCATTGTTTCTTGACCTTTTTAAGCCTTTACCATTTTGTTTTAATCTCTCGCCAAGGGTTCGCGCACTGGACCTAAGATTTTCCGAAGCACTTTTTTTAAAATCCTTGCCAGAGCCCCAATCGTATAGTGTAGAGGATGCAAAATCAGTCGCAGCCGGTAAAAGATATTTTCTAGACAATGGTAGTGAAGAGCGAAACAGCTTAGCAAACCAACTGCCAAGACCGTAGCCAGACATTGACGAGCGACCTTTGTAGTAGTCCATTCCATTGCCCTGTTGTCTTGGGCCAAGAGTATTAACATAGCAGTCAATATCAGGACAAGTGAATACCACTTTTTTATTAGACATCTTGCTTTTGAACGATGGGTCGAAAATGGCATGTAATCACAGCCAAACCTTTTGAAATTGCTATGGGATCGCCCAATTCGGTTCTTAGTGTTAACTGACAGAGTTCCAAATAGGAAGTGTTTACGGGAATATACTGAAGATGCTTTATATTGTAGTGGTGAACATGTTCTTGATTGGTTTTTCGTTCAAGAACTCGTAGGAGGGGAACATTTGAATTACCAACCCGAGATGTTTCCACAAATGAAGCATAGAGAAATATACAGGTGTCTGTGGAGAAGGCAGGCGGATAGTCAGCGAAAATGAAATTAGTGTTTCCGGCACTTTTACCATTGATTATATTGAGCTTAAAGCCAAGAACATCCTCTAGATTATCATTGAGAATAACCTTTTCACTGGCAATAGGTGAACTAATGTAGATCTTACCCTCCTCCTTTGAATAGTTGAAATGAAAAGCTCCATTTTTACGAGCGGAAATTCTTTTATTAATAGAACGACATAAATCACTCATACAGGTGAGTTCCTCGTAGGGTAATTCAATGTATGGATAATTCATCCAATTGATTTTTTGAATTTGTTCTTGATCACTTGAGGATGGTGGAGGCGGCCAATCATAGGGTCTAATTTTTATATCATATTTACGATCTTTTCTCAGGATGTCGTAGGTATTTTTGAGAATACAGTCGACAAGAGCCACTTCATACTTTCTATCGTCGTCGAATTTGATGGTGGGGGAGAGTTTCGTCCAAAAATCACTTGTTCTATTCAAGTCATTGTAGAGAGGATCGGAAACATTGGACATGAAAGTCACATAGAAATCATTGGGCATTGTCAATATCTTCAGCACTGACCCAAGAATCAAAATCTGAGTTGTATCCTAGCCAGCGAAGAAACAACTGTCTCTTGCCATGGCGTGTACGAGTCTTTAATATCTTTTCAATTTGATAAATTTCACTAGTGTTTCTAACTTTTTGCAGTTCATATTCATAAAAACCGCCGAGAATCTCGTCATCTTTGGTGTCTCGCAGTCGATATGTCGTGGGCTCGGTGTCCAGGATTTTGGACACTTTAAAAAGTTCTGTGCTCCATAAATAATTCCCTTTTTCAAAAATATTGGTGGTTCTATTAATTCGAACAGTATCACCAACATTGAATTTCTTCTTCACATTTTTTTTCTCTTTTTCACCATTGGAGTATTGCTTTAGAAAAGCATCAAATGTATTTTCATTGTAGTGAACATCCCGAGGGCTTGAGTTGGACAGAGATCGATGGGGTCGATGGTTGTATATCTGCATGATTTTATCTAAATCATGAATAAAAGCCGATGTATTTTTCAGGGTACAATATCTTGAAATTAATAGACGAATCGTTCTTATTAATCGTTCAGCCAATGCAGCCTTTATCGGACTGTGACTATGGTAAAGTATTGTATTATATTTCAAAAGAACCTTTTGCACATGGGGATTAACAAATTCACTGCCACGATCCGATTGAATTTTTCTATATGAATCCTGTTCTAGAATACTTTCAATGGCCCGAGCAACTTCAACACCTCTCTTTGATCGCAGTGGAATGGCATAGGCATAGCGACTAAAGACACTGATTGCCATCAGAATATATTTGTAGGGTGCATTGTGACGCTGTTGAATTGCGTCTAAAGTTAAAAGATCCATTTGCATTATATGCAGAGGGAAAAAGGCTTTAGTTTGTCGATATTGTTTGCTGCGAAGCCTGTGATTCCGATGCAGTGTGTAACTCGGTTCATTCTCTAGATACTCTTTTGCTTTTTTCAATGTGGTGCCGGAGACAGTTTTAGAAAGCGTTTTGGGAGAACTTAAACTTCCCGCTTCACCAATATTTTCATATACACCTTTCAGAACTTCATCCATTTTGAGCGTAAACATGTAGTGTAATGTCCACTCCCCTTTTGCACACTGAGGGTGAATCAATTCGTCTTCGCTTTTGACTAGCAGCCACAGGTGTTGTAAAATCAGTGGCGCTGATAGTATTTTCAAATACTGAATCTTCTTCTTCTTTTTTAAATGGTGTTGTTGGTGTTGGAGGAGGACTATATTCTCTTAGTTTCTTTAGAATTCGCTTATTGGCAATAAGACTTTTGGGAAAGTTTGATAGACAAAGACAGGTGTATAGATTATTGTCAAAGGATAAAAGTCCTTTACGATTCGTCACCATATCACAAATTAAATCAACTAGATTATAACTTTTTCCCTGAATTATAATTCGTTTCCCTGTGCTATCGACTTGAACTTGATGTTCATCAGCAGTTTCCAACATGAGATAAGATAATACTCTTTTACTCTGTTCTCGATAGGTCAGTGGCAATAGGTTTCCAATTTTTGATACAATTTAATTCAATTCCTTCTCCTTTGATTGCACTGCTGAATCTTGAGGAGATGTTTCCTGTTTAGAGGGATCAGTGGCAGCGGCGGCGGCGACGGTGGGTCTCTCACGATAAGGTTTATGTTTGTCCACACGTCGCAATGCATCTTGAAGTAAAAGCAGTTTTTTGTCATCGGCAATATTCTCATCATTAATGAATTTGCTTAGATTGTCTTCAAAATGTTCGACGGGCGAGAGGACAAGTTCAAATGGTGTCAATTTATAGGGTTTTGCCATTCTCTAGAGAAAACTGTTTACAAGTCCTGCAATTATTGGCAGTAAAAGTGTGAAAAAGCTACCGCCTGCTTGAAGGAGCCGTTTTCTTTTAAATTTTTTCCCCTTGTTTTTACAAGCCAAGGCGCGTACAGTGGAACGATGTTGCTTTGTCTGTTGTCTAACACCTTCTGGCAGTTGAACATTGCCCTCAGTTAAATTTAAACAAAGTTCAGATATTAGATTAATGAAATCATTGTCAACCCCATGTTTGAGTATAGCCTTCCTAAGCGGAGGTTTTGAAGTGCTTAAAACGGAAAATAAATGCCGTTGTTCGTGTAGTTTCTTCAGTGTCATAATGGCAACTAATAGCCTTTTCTACTGTTCACCGGAAGATATACTGTAATTTCATTGTCGAAAATGTTGGTGACTACACGTAGATCCTCGGGCGTGCTCTGATTAAGATCCAGCAAAATGTAACCGTAGGGCTTGCTAGTCGCCTGAGTGTACGCTGACAACAGAAATTTAGGGGCTCCGGGGTATATCTGCTTATTGAGAGTTATGAGTGAGCTAGAATCACGAACAACTCGATAGATAATATAGACGGTGCAATTCAAAGCAAGGGTTCGCATACATTTGCTCTGATGAAACAGATTGTGTAGAACCTGAGTAACGGAAATGTGTTCATGGTGGGAGCGAACAGTGAGCAGTTGTAGCATTTCCTGTGAGAACTGTTCAATGGATTCAGCCAAATCATCAATAATCAACCACGAGTTCGATTCAATACTATTGAAAACATCAAGTCCCCGTATGAATTGTATTGGTATGGTTGTGGCAATAGCTTTTATTTTATCATAGGACTCCTGCCAAATACTATAGCAATAGTAGTTTTTTTTCGGCTTCTCCAAAAACATTTTATCGCAATTTTGAATTATTTTAGCTAAAAGTGTTGTTTTCCCCGACATTGAGGGACCACACAGAAACGATCTGAAGGGTGTTTTAAATTGATACATGCTGCTGTTGACAACAATCGGACTACAACTAACTGTAAATCATACGTGTCCAATGAATAAGTAGTAGCAATAATTTTCCCCATAGATCTATCTATTCAAGAACAACAACAAAAAAAAAACAATATTTCATGGCAGCATTTATTTCGGCACTGCATGAAAACAAATATTTGTTCAACATGAACTGCAACGATAAAAATAACACTTGTTCAACAAGAACAGTTGACAAAATTTCATGGTCAACATGAAAACTCTATTTATTCAACATGAACTCGGCAATGATAACACTCTATGTACAATAAAAAAACACTTTTGTCCATCATCAGCACTTATTGTCTTAAAAAAAAAAACACTTTTCTGTACAACACTTTTCTGTCCATCTTTTAAAGCACTTATTGTCTTTAAACACATTTCTGTACAAAAAAACACTTTTCTATACAACAACGACAAAAAAGAAACACTTGAAAATCACGGAACTAGCACAGTTGAACATTACAGTGAATTTAAAAGGTGGGATCCCCCCACCCCCCGGGGACCGCGGGGCCAAAGGCCGGCCGGCCGCGGGCGGGACCCCCCCCCCAACCCCCCGGGAGCCGGCCACGGGGAGGACCCACCCCCCCACCCCTCCCACCCCCCGGGAGCCGCGGTGGAAAAAACACTACAATAGTTGTCCGGTCACTGCTGCTACAGGTTAGGTTAGTGGTTGGGTTAGTGGTGGTGGTGGTTAGATCGAGTTGGATGAGGTTGAGTTAAGGTGGTTAGATTGTCAGGTTAGATGAGGTTGAGTTAAGGGGGTTAGATTGGGTTAGTTAATTTATGAACAGGTTGGTGGTGGTGGTTAGTGGTTAGTTGGTTAGTTCAGGTTAGGTTAATTTATCCAGACCAAGTTGATTTCGATAGTCTATGCGTTCAACTCGGTCTGAAATACGGTAGTGGCCATGAGGTAGGACAGTCACACCATTCTCGAGCACATAGACTTCGCGGGGCCGAAAACCGGCCGGCCGCGGGCGGGGGTTGTGAATAAAAACAGGGATAAAAAACTGCTGGCTAACATTTAAATTACACGATTGATGCGCAACCCCCCTAAAATTACTACCCCCCGAGGATATTTCCTGCCACAAGTGATTATGATCTCTGACTTTCCCCCTCCCACCACCACCTCGTTTCCCTTTAGTCCCCTTATCCCCCTCTACAAACTCTCCCTTACAAACCCAACATATTTTTTGATTTTTAATCGCGAGACGATCCTCTGCAGACAACACCATTGGATAATGGGTATTTCTCAAACGAGAAATAGCACCATTAGCCGCGCCAATTATTTTAGTCAGTGCCTTGACCATGCACTCGTCCCCCTCATCCAATGTTTCTACTATTTCTAACAACCGCATGGTGTTAGAACTGTCTCTTTGCGCGTGAGCATAGGACACTGCAATAGCCTGATGTTCTTTGACTCGGTTTGGAAATTGAGGATCGTTCACCTCCACCAGCTTAGCTTCACAGTCCAAAGATATTTTGTTGCACTGGAGAAGTGTGTTCTGGAAATTTTTGAATCGTAGAATGGACATGTCCCCTGAAACCGTTTCCACTGTCTGATAGCTATGTCGGCTACAATGCTTCATATGATCCCGTAGTTTTATATCACTACGGAATTGTGACAAGCATGTTGGACAGTAGAAACGTTCCCCCCTATGCTTACCACCCCCCAGAACTCTACTGATGTCGGTAATCGGATTGAAATGGCCAATTGAATTGGCAGGGTCACTAGGTGGTGTGTATAACAACCAAACCCAGTGTCTGACCAAATCAATTGACGGGCCCCTTACAGAGAAGACCACCCCCTTCTTTTTTAAACGAATCCCATCTTCAAATTCAGTTTCATACTGAACCACAGTAACGCCGATATTTAAGTGGGCATTAGGCCTTTCAAAAATATCAATAGATCGAAGCGTTACTGGGTATTTCCCCTCTAAACAAGAAAAATCTACAATGGGGAAATCGGACCCGTCCTTCCCATGTACAGCCCAATTGTCTAAATTCTTCTTGGTAGCGTCATCTGCTAGAGGCTAAAATGCTGATATGAGGAAAGCATATCTGAAACACATTTGACCTGTTTCAAAACGGATCCGCTGGACACCTTGACAACCTACTAGATCTGGGATTATAATTTAAAACTACTGACCTTCCCCCACCTGCCCCCCTCTTAAAATAAAATCTTTCTTAAATTTACAAATATTAACACTTAAATTTTCAACAAAAAGAACTAGAGACCCACTCCCATTTTCGTTAAAGTTGTCAAGATGCGTTATAATTTGATCTACCCAATCCATGAAAGCACCCTCAAAATTTTCTAAATTCGAATAAACCAAACGCATCTCGGAATGTACATAATGATAATAAACTTCACTTTTCCCCTCATTTAAATAGAACACTTTTAGAACAATTGAAACCTTAATTGATTCCCTCCCCCACAACTGAATTTGGTTCTCCAGAAGTGCACGAATTTTATCTACATAGTCATGCACAATTTCTACGGGGTCAAAAACAAATTTTCCCCCCATAAGTGAATTAAAGGGATCACCAAACGTCGCAGTGTAAACAACTATTGCATTTAAAATTCTGTTGGTCAATTGAAAATCGGGAAAAGTTGTACCCCCCTCCCCCTCTTGTATATTACCCCCTCCCCAAAGTTGTTCAACAATATCTGAACTATGCTCCACTTCAGTTGTTTGAAGTAGGTAATCAGTGGGAGGAGGGTTCCCTGTAAAATCCTCTAAAATTTGTAAAGTGTTTGGAGCCAAGTCCGCCTGCTCAACTGTGCTAGCTTCTACATTGAAAAGAAAATTATTTAAAAATCATCAATATTAGACGGTACATCAATGGAATTAATAATACCGTGCCAGTCACTGATGGCTGAATTGTCCTGAACCTCCATTGCCTCTTCCTCCTCTTCTTCACTCGATGGTGAATAGGGGACCAATGGTCGTCCAATCTATAAATGAAAAAATAGCTTATTTTCAAAGTGTTCAAATCATCCCTACTGTTAAAATTTGGATTATTGCTTAATAACATTTGGTTAATTCAACTGAAAGTTCCAACTTAAGATAATCTAAGATATGACATAGAAGGCGGCAATTTGTTCGTTTATTTTCAGTGTTCAATTTTTTTTTGCGGCGCTTTTCGGGGCCCACAGCGTATCCTGCGGCGCTTTCCTGGCCCGTGGCGCATCCCTGCGGCGCTTCTCGGATCCGCAGCGCTTCCTACGACGCTTCTCAGGCCCATAGCGTTTCCTGCGGCGTAGTGTTTCCTGCGGCGTTTCCCCAGCCCGCAGCATATCTTATATTAGTATAAGATATTTACAGTCTAAAACGTCGCATGACAGAAGGCGGCAATTTGATATTGTTCAAACAATCCCTCCAAATAAAATTTCATATGAATACTCTTTATCTGCTCTGGGAAAAAAAAACAACAAAAACATGATTTGAAAAGGATAGCCATCTCCTCTCATGATACACAACTCATTCAGATATAAAGTTTTTTTTTATAATATTTGTAGAGGCAAGGTGAACCATTCGCTAATAAAGCAATTTATAATGCAATGGATTTTGCTACTTATTATGAGCGGGATATAGAGCATTTTTTTTTGGCTTCACTAATCTAATTTAGCAAAGGGTGAATGCATGCACTTGACATTATATTTCCTTTGGGGAGAAAAAACCTTTCAATATCCCACTGAGATATACTTTTACACAGTGTTCGAAAATGGTGCATGTAGAAAAGGCCTAAAAAAGTTGGAAGAAATTGATAGATATTTCTATATGATAGGTAGGAAAAATTCTTACATTTGCAAAAATCCGTCTGGACTTGGATGTCGGATGGATCTGACATAGCATGCTGGAGGGTAACCTCCTGACCTAGCGTTGATGGGGCAGCTATTAGAGGTCCAAGGAGAGCGGATGTGCTAGCGATGTCACATTCCAATACGGCTTGGGTAGGCATCACTTGTTTAGGAGGCTTCGGCCAGCGACCAAATTGCATGACAGTAGCCTTCGCAGGGCCCGCAATATTAGCCCTTGCTCTCTTACTGGGTGGTGGCGACGGGCATTCTTCACAATTTGCCTTAAAAAGAAGAGAAAAAAATTAGTTTCAAAATAATTTGCCCCCTTTTTAAAAGAAGGAAAATTAGTATCATCATCCATATAATTTTGTCTAGAAAAGCATTTATCTCTTTTCAGTAAAGCAAAAAGTAAAAATTTCGCGAGAAATATATTAGGCTTAGAAATCAAATGCTATTTTAATTAATTAAAAAAAAGGCTTATTCATAGACATCCCAACCTAACCTTACTTTTCATGCAAACACTTTGTTTTCATTTTACAATAATGGTGATAGAATTGAGGCATGTCAACCCCCCCTCCTTTCACCAATGTCCTAAATATATTGTTGGTAATTATTTTTGGAAATAATCTCGTTTCACCGCTTCTCCGTCAAATACAGGTTACGAATCCACAAGCTTAATAAACAGTAATCTCTTTTTGCTTAAAACTGTTTTAATTTGAGAAAGAGAAAAACAAATCCTTTTTATCGTTGAAACCTTTTGGTTAAGTCACTAACGTTAAGGATTAACAAGCATGAAGTGCAATTGTGGGGTGTCAGCTGTTTAAATCATTGCGGAAAAATGTTTTTGAGTCAAGTAAGCGGCGATGGTTGGCTTAAATGGAAACAGTTTATTAATAGCTATGGAAATAGACAGAAGTTGAATGTCACTTTTTGATAGGCTTACAGAAAGAATAAATTTATCGAAAAAAAAGAGAATTATTTCCATTTGCGAGAATTTGGTTGTAAAACAGTGAGGGGGGGGGTTAGGTTTTGTGGGTAAAAAGAATATATTTACGTTTTCCATCGAGTATAAAGACTGTAAAGTGATGTTTGTATTGTATGGGGGGGATTTACCTGAATATAGTAGAGGGTAACCACGGAAAACAATTTTATTTTGAAAATAAAAAATGAAAATGTACTCACATTGCTAATTGTGGCTGCCAAGGCTTCAAGTTCATCAATAACATTCATTGTTGCTTCAATTGTGTCACAATACTTTCTGATAATTTAATCACATTGCATGCCCGTTATATACGAAATCTCAAGGGTGAATTGTTATGTAACGGGGGGAAAACCATTCGTAACCAGCTCTCTGATTGGCTGAGAAGGAGGATGTATCCGACTCGCTGATTGGCTGAGAACGATGCATGTAATTCCGGTTTCCTATTCCAGGACACCTTGACATTCATCCCTAGCATGCACTTGTCCAAAACAACAATAATAAATAAATCCCTCAGGCCTAAAGATTAAAGAAACCATAATGTTTCTTAATTCCCCCTTCGTGAATCAATAATTTCCCCGCCGATTATGTAAATCAAGTTCTCAGGTTAGGTTCACCTAAAGATCAAAGAAACCATAATGTTTCTTAATTCCCCCTTCGTGAATCAATAATTTCCCCTAGCGATTATGTAAATCAAGTTCTCAGGTTAGGTTCGCCTAAAGATCAAAGAAACCATAATGTTTCTTAATTCCCCCTTCGTGAATCAATAATTTCCCCGCCGATTATGTAAATCAAGTTCTCAGGTTAGGTTCACCTAAAGATCAAAGAAACCATAATGTTTCTTAATTCCCCCTTCGTGAATCAATAATTTCCCCTAGCGATTATGTAAATCAAGTTCTCAGGTTAGGTTAGCCAAACAATCTCATAACATTCGCGTCGAGCATGTCCATTCTCACTGACAACGAACAGACATAAATCATCCATAACCATCCATGAAAAACATCAAATAAATCGACCACCACACATAACCATCCATGAAAACAGACATAAATGTGAGAAAGTTCCTGTTTTTCAAATTCTCACTGACAAAAACCATAAAACATCCATAATTTGATGTTGACAACCATGAAAAGCATCAAATAAATTGACCAACACACATAACCGTCCAAGAAAACAGACATAAAAGTGAGAAAATTCCTGTTTTTCCAAGTGAGAAAATTCCTGTTTTTTCATTCTCAGTAAGAAAACCATAAACCACGTGGTACTCGTCGGAGTAGCACCCCCCTTTCTACTCTCATTCCATTGGAAAATGAGATGGCTAGTGCCCTTTTTAATAGTTGATAGTGATTGGAGGGTAACTAACCCCCCTATCACACCCACCATTCCCCCAAACACATCCAATCAAAATTTTCAGATAGCCATTTTGTTCAACGTAGTAGAAAGTTCTGGAAATTAGGTCTTTGAGGATGACAACCCCCCCAGCCGTAATGGCGAGGGTTGCAAGTTATCCCCTGGGGGCATCTAAGGTGTTTATTGAAAGCGCTATCGTAGAAACTTCAAAAGGGCTCATTTGATTGGAAATTGAAAGGGCTAGTACATTTTTTAATAGTTGAAAGTAATTGTAGAAAGACTAACGCCCCTCTCACGCCCACAATTTTCCCATGCATATCCAATCAAAATTTTGAGATAGACATTTTGTTTAACGTAGTTGAAAGTTCTGGAAATTAGGTCTTAGAGGATGACAACCACCCACACAGCCCTTAGGGTAAGGGTTGTAATTTATGCCCTGGGGGCACATAAGGTGTTTATAGGAAGTGTTGTCGTAGAAACTCAAAAAGGGCTCATTCGATTGGAAATCGACAGGCCTAGTGCTCTTTTTAATAGTCGAAAGTGATTGGAAGGCTTGACATTTTTGTAGTAAAGATCGATGTGGATATAATGTATTATTTTGTATTTGTTGTTGTTGTTTAGACCAGGGCACTTTGCATCGAAGGAGTTGTCGTAGGAACTTCGAAAAGGGCTCATTCGATTGAAAATAGACAGGGCTGATGCCCTTTTTATAGTCAAAAGTGATTGGAGGGAAAATAATTCCCCTCCCACGCCCACCCTCCCATTTGAATTTATGTTTAAAAACTAAATGTCACCATAAAATCAAATCAAAATGCACTGTGTTAATGCTAGTTCCCAATAAGGCATCTCAGCAGTATCCCAAGTACGACTGAGGGTATTATGTTAAAACTTTCGGGGCTGCTTCTGCTCTTAAAATTTAACCAAATCAAAATAGCGTAAGTATATCCAAGCTATCAAAGAAAGTAAATAGATTTTTTTGCGAATGGTATCAAGTTTACCATTTCAGGTCAACTAGAGGAGGTATGAAACTAAATTAAAAACTACTATTTGTGTCCAGATTTTTAAGAGGGTGTATGTTGTTAAAAATTGCTGAAAATTTTTCTCCAGCATACAAATAGTAGGCCAAACTATAAATTCTTACAAAAAACGAAAAGATTTAAAGTATTATTTTCTTTTTCTCTGAAAAGACTATGTCAATATAAAATGAACAGAAATTAATGAAAAAACTTTTTCTACAAAATAAGTTTTTCAAAGAAAAGTAAAGAACTCCATTAAACAAAAAATGAGCAAAAATAAAACCAAATAATCTACCAAGCGTGAAACTACCACAAATCAGCATCGATAAATAAATCATACCCAAACCAAACAGAAATTACAATAAATAACCGAGTCAAACTAAAAACGAGCAGAAATTAACATAAGTTGGGCTCAAAACCCTACGCCTTCCCAAGGCCAGGACATAATTTGCACTTTACTGAAAAAAATACAAATGAATGTGCATTGTCAGTTTAATATACATATACTGATATTTAGTAATCAAAATGTTAATATTATTTGATTTTTTAAAGTTATAAAAGTAAACACATTGATATTTTTTTCAGTAAAGTGCAAATTATGTTCTGGCCTTGGGAAGGCATAGGGGTTTTGAGCCCAACTTATGTTAATTTCTGCTCGTTTTGAGTTTGACTCGGTTGTTTATTGTAATTTATGTTCGTTTTGGGTTTCATTTATTTATTGACGCTGATTTGTGGTAGTTTCACGCTTGGTAGATTATTTGATTTCATTTTTGCTTTTTTTTTGTTTAATGGAGTTCATTTCTTTTCTTTGAAAAACTTATTTTATGGAAAAAGTTTTTTTAATTAATCTGTAAAAATGTGGAATTTTGTAATTTTTGCTAGAAGAAAGATCACGGATGCGTGTTTGATTTTTTTTTTTTTTTTTCCTTGGGGTGGTCGTATCGACCCAGTGGGCCTAGACCGTCGAGAGAGGGTTTATTATAATGGAAATGAAAGGTTATAGTGCCCTTTTCAAGTGACCAAAGTAATTGGAGGGCAACTAGACCCCCTCCCATGCCACCTTTTCCCCAAAATCCTCCGATTAAAATTTTGAGATAGGTGTTTTCTTCAGCATAATTCAAAGGCCCAATAACTATGTCTTTCGAGATAAAATGACCCCCTAAAGCCCCTAGGGAAAGGTTTTTAAGTTATAAAATTAACATATTGTTTTATTTGTTATTGGGAATATGCATAGATTTTTCGGATGGGAGGGGAGGAAGAATTTTCTGCTGGGAGGATTTTAAACAGGGAAAATTTTACATGGCGAGGGATGATTCCAGGGGGTGAACTTTTCAGGGGAAATTTTATACTTGCTGAATTTGTCAGAATGCCTGTACGAAAGTTCTTTATGTCTTGCTTTTTCTTTACCGATTCAATTTTAGGCGTGGAGATGTTAAGGGTAATTGTCCGGGTTAAGTTTTCGCCAGGATTGAATCGCCCAGAGAATTGAATTTCTGTGGGGAATGGGATTTTCCTTGGAGGTGGAGCCAGGTATCCTGACGTTACTAAAAAAACGATTAGATATTAAATAAAAAAAAGTTTTTTCAACTGAAAGTAAGGAGCGATATTACAACTTAAAACGAACAGAAATTGTAACGTATGAGGGGGTTACTCCCTCCTCAAAACCTCGCTCTTTACGCTTAAGTTTAAATTTTCTCCCAATTCTTTAAAAACAATTACTGAAGCACAAGGCTCGTTTAGAATAAGTAATTTTTTCTGAAGTGACGAAGAACTGTAGCGTGAAGAGTGAGGTATTGGGGAGGGGGGCAACCCCCTCATATGCGTAATAATTTCTCCTCGTTTTAAGTTCTAAGGTTGCTCTTTGCTTTCAGTTGAAAAAAAAAATTGTATTTAATGAAGCGCAGAGATAAACATTTTTCCAAAGGCAATGAAAAAAGTATTTCAATTAAAGTAAAAGTATATAAAAATTGAAATAGTAATTAATTAAAAAAAATTATAGAAAACAATAGCCTCCTTACAATAACTAAGATATAAACTCCCAGCATTCAGTCCTGTTGAGAAATGCCGAATCGTTGGACGAATATTTTTTTTAACAATATCGACAGTTTTTGAACGACAGGTTATCAAATTCCAAAATACTTAATGCCTTTAGACTCAATTGTTTATAGAAAACTAACGTATCATCAAAGTAGTTTGTTCAAAGTAAAAATTAAAACTAAGATTAAATAAAATTTAAAACTAAGATTAAATAAAAATTAAAATTTTTAATTAATTTAAATTTTTAAAAATTTTTAATTTTTAATTTTATTAAAATAATAAAAATTAAAATTTAAATTAAAATATTCAAATAAAAATTTTTAATTCAACATTTTTAATTTAATTTTGAATACCAAAAACCAATATATTTGACACCTTTATACTTCATAACTGTTGAAAATTAAATCTTTTTCAAAGCGACAATTAAATAAATACAATCACTCCTCGACAAATAAATAAATGACAATAAAACACAAAAAAACGTATCTGTTCAGGGGGGAAATACAAAAATTCCTAGCATTCCATTCAGGGGAAAAATTCATGATTATAGTGGCTTCATATATCAGCTCATGGGTACTCTAGCAATGCAAGCAAAAGTTGACGGCATATTTTTACCGAAGTTGCCCCTTATGATGTTGTTTTCCTTGTGTGTTCTTTAATTATACGAACTTTTTTGGGTAGTAATAACAACAATAATTACTAATAAACAAATACATATTTAGGATCACCATAAAAACTGATTCTTTGATCGAATGTTATCAATAGTTAGACTGTCGCACTGTCATTATAGGGTCAAGATCTATTGGCAGGGCGTCAACAATGGGCAACACACATTTTTTCTAGGGCTTTTGCATATAATGCTTTTTTTTCTTTTAGTTTCCTTATAATTACTTTATAGTCCTAAATTTCCAGGGGGTTCATGGCCTCCCTGCCCCCCCCCCCTGCCGGCTTCCATGATATAGGCCTTGTCGTAGGCTATTGAAAAATTCAAAATCGGACACAAATAAATTGTCTTGTGTGACCCCGAATTATAATTATCGCGCGGTCTTGCGAATTTCAAGCCCACTTTTTTAATGCCATATTTCGCCATAAGAAAACCGTATATGCGACAACCCAGAAATACGAAAGACATTTTATCATTCTAAAGACTCCATCTTTTAGAGCAACAGAAACGTAAATCAGCCAAAAATACAATACCATAGAATGATGACTTTAAAAAAAGATTCACTGGGGCATTTTTTAAGGAGAAAAATTGGATTTATAATTCTTCTCAAAATCTCTATCAAATTCCTTGCATGGTGGCCTGGGTACAAAAAGGACTTTCATTAATTGCGGTGGGGTGGGGTTGAATTACCCCTTTTGACTTTTTCCTCCTTCAGACTTTGAAAAGCACCTGGGCCATTATAAAATGGCCTTTTCCTGTACTTCCATTGCAAGAAATTGAAAAAACCACAAGACTGACTCCCTCACAGATTTTTGAAAATACACATTTTCTCTCCCTCCGCCCTGTTTTCCACCAGTTAAAGAGACTGACAAAAGGCCCCCTTATGATTTATGAAGAATGTCTTCTACTGAAATAAGTTTAAATCTCCTAGGGAACCTTCTGGCTTTACCAAACTTTATTTAAGACAGTCAGACCAGCGTCTCAAACATTTTGGTAGACTAACATTCAATCATTATGGATCATATCGTAAATAATCTCCGAAAAATGATGAGCTAAACGATGGTGCAATCAAGGCCGTACCCAGGATTTTTTTTCGCAGGGGGTTTTTTGTGGGGGGGGAGCTACACAAATAACTTCAAAAAACGCATACAAAATTTGTTTATATCCATTTTTGTTACGTTTTTACGAGTAAGACAAACATTTCGTGGGTGGGTTCAAACCCCCTTAACCCCCCTCTGGGTATGGTCTTGGGTGCAATTATGGCTAAAGGTGCAAATTCGGGGTGGGCGATGGGAATGGGGCTGTGCAGGAGAGGACATGGATCTAATGATCCTATTTAAGAACCTAAAATCATGCAGATTGGAGACCTTTGCAGGTTTCTTATCCCAACAGTGTGTGATATGTCCAGCATTTGTAAAAAAAAAATGCAGCCAAAGTTATTAGTTTACAGGGTTAACTTAGTGGAGGCTCTGCCTTTCCGAAATTTCCCTGTCTTGGTACCCTCCTAATGCATAAGCCTCTGTATGCACAGTCAGACTAATTTGTTTTGATTCTATTTAATGTTTTTTTTTTCTTTGTGTGTCTGCATTGTAAATCGCTCAGAATCGTAATCAGCAAATCCCTAAAAACTAATTGTGGTGGAAATCCAACACCATTTGTGAAATAATTCTTATCAGGGTCGCCAGGGGGGGGGAGGTATCGCAACGCCTACTTACCCTCTTTTGCCCTCCTCCTAGATTTTGAGAGATACTTTTTTCCTTTTTTATTGGGAAAAATTGATTACCCGTTATAGATCTGTAAAAATTCCTTTTTTCATATCTTAATTTGAAAGACTGTAAAAACTCTTCCCCCTCCCCCACGCAATTCCATGAACTGATACCCCTGGTCCTTAATGCCTGTTTGGTTAATCGAGTAACACCGCAACTTAACCATTTTTAAACCTTACATTTTTATCTTTACCATTTAATCATAAAATACCAATAGGCTACATTATGATATCTCAGGAATTATGAGTTGAACAAAATAATACATATTTATGCTGTCAAAATTGAGGTATGGGAGATGAAAGAGCACTTGACATCAAGGCCGTACCCAGAGAGGGAGGGGGGTTTAACTCCCCTCCCCCGAAATGTTTGTCTGACTCGTAAAAACGTAACAAAAATGAATATAAAAAAATTTTGTGTGTGTTTTTTGATGTTTTTTGTGTACCCCCCCCCCCCGCGAATTTTTTTGTTTTAGTAAAACCACCTCCGAAAAAAAACCCTGGATACGGCCTTGCTTGACATCTTTAGATTCTGTGTATCCTTCTATATTAGTTTTAGGCATGTAATCAGCAAGCTTAGATCTTCAAGCATAAAGTTAAAATAAGTTCAAATTTCACATACAGCCAAAGTTAAATTTGCAAAATTCTTTAAAAACTTGCTAACAGATTTTTCAGGTCATTCGCGACGAAAATATAAAATTTCCTATAACTAGCGTCACAAGGGTATTTTTTCACCTAAATTCAGCAAGGGTAGACGTTTCGAGCCAATGGCCTTGGGACCCGTCACGGCCACAAACGAAGTTGCGACAAAATATTAAGGTAGCCATATTAATTAAAAAAGTTAAAATATAAAAAGACATTGTATTTCCATAGGTAGCACGATCCATACAACAACCAGGTTAGGGCCTCTGTGGAAAGTTAGGGGGGAAAGGGGAGGCGACTGTCTCTGGGTGCATCCTTTGAAGGGCCACAAAACTATGTTTTTTTGTTTACTTATTAATTAAAAGACTTTTTCCACAAAATAAGTTTTTCAATCAAAGTAAAGAACTCCATTAAACCAAAAATGAGCAAAAATAACATAAAATAATCTACCAAACGTGAAACTACCACAAATCAGCATCGATAAATAAATGAAACCCAAAACAAACAGAAATTACAATAAATAACCGAGTCAAACTCAAAACGAGCAGAAATTAACATGAGTAGGGCTCAAAACCCCTATGCCTTCCAAAGACCAGAACATAATTTGCACTTTACTGAAAAAACATAAATGTTTTTACTTTTATAGCTTTAATAAATCAAATAATTAATAAACATTTTGATAAACACTAATAATTAATAAACACTTTAATAAACATTTTGATTACTAAATATCAGTATATGCATATTAAACTGACAATGCACATCTATTTGTATTTTATTTCAGTAAAGTGCAAATTTCCAGTCGAATGATTCCTTTTTAAAGTTCGTACGACGACGCTTTCTATAAAAAAAAAACAACCTTACATGCCCCCAGCGCATAACTTACAAACCTTGCCCTGAGGGCTGTGGGGAGGGTGTCATCCTCAAAGACATAATTTTCAGACTTTGTAACTACGTCGAACGAAATGGCTAGCTCAAAATTTTGATTGGATGTGTTTGGGAAAATGATTATCCTCTAATCACTTTCGACTATTAAAAAGGGCACAAGCCCTTCTAATTCCCAATCAAATGAGCCCTTTTTGAAGTTTCTACAACATCACTATCTATAAAAACCTTTTAAGCCCCCAGGGCATAACTTACAACTCCTGCCCCGAGGGCCCTGAGGGGGTTATCATCCTCAAAGACCTAATTCATAAAACTTTTAACCGCGTTGAACAAAATGGCTATCTAAAAATTTTGATTGGATGTGTTTGGGGAAAAGGTGGGCGTGAGAGGGGGGTTAGTTTCCCTCAAATCACTTTCGACTATTGAAAAGGGCACTGGACCTTTGAATTTCCAATCGAATGAGCCCTTTTTCAAGTTTATACGACAAAGCTTTCAATAAAAACCTTATATGCCCCCAGGGCATAACTTACAACCCTTACTCTGAGGGCTGTGGGGGAGTGTCATCCTCTTAGATATAATTTCCGGACCTTTCAATTACATTGAACAAAATGGCTTTCTCAAAATTTTGATTGGATGTGTGGATAAATGGTGGGCGTGGAATGGTAGTTGCCTTCCAATCACTTTCGACTATTAAAAAAGGTACTAGCCATTTCAATTTCCAATTAAATGAGCCCTAATGAAGTTTCTATGACAACACTTTCTATAAAAAACCTTATATGCATCCAGGGCATAACTTACAACCCTTGGCCTGAGGGGTTGTCATCCTCAAAGACCTAATTACCAGAACTTTCAACTAGGCTGAACAAAATGGCTACCTCAAAATTTTGATTGTATGCGTTTGGGAAAAAGGTGGGCGTTAGAGGGGGTTAGTTATCCTCCAATCACTTTCGACTATTAAAAAGGGCACTAGCCCTTTGAATTTCCCCTCGAACGAGCCTTTTTTGAAGTTTCTACGACAATGCTTTCTATAAAAATCTTATATGCCCCCAGGGCATAACTGACAACCCTTGCCCTGAGGGATGTGGGGGAGTGTCCTCCTCAAAAACATAATTTCTATGTGAGAATCAACTACGCTGAACAAAATGGCTATCTCAAAATTTTGATTGGATGTGTTTGGGGAAATGGTGGGCGTGGAAGGGGTGTTAGTTGCCTTCCAGTCACTTTCGACTATCAAAAAGGGCATAAGCCACTCCAATTTCCAATCGAATGAGCCCTTTTAGAAGTTTCTACGACAACTCCTTTGATACTAAGTGCCCTGGTCTAAGACCAAGAAAAAAAATACATTGTGCCCACATCGTTCTTTACTTAGGCAGCGCTATTGCGCTGCCTATGATATAGTGGGTGTCATGGCGGGGTTGGGGAGCTGATATTGTCCCATGGCGTGGAAAATCCTAGCAACGCCTTTAATGCCCAAACTTTTGAAGAATTCATTTAGAAGAACTCATGAATAGATTTTCAAGGAAGGGTGGCCCAAACTACGTTATTTTGTCTCAAAACATATACTTATTATTATTTTTCTATGTAACGGATAATAAAGAACGATTTGGTCCAGAAACAGCTGCGCTAACTCAAACAATGAAGGGGGGGGGGAAAACATGTCTGACAAAAATTCAATTGCGATTTTTTACTACTGTAGCTAGTTTAGCAGGGAAATGTTAATGTTAGTCAGTGAAACTTAGACGATAGCATTTGAATATGTATTTAGACTTTTGCTTTATTACTTTGGTTACTTTTAATATTAACCAGGCACCACTCCGTAAACAAAATTTTGTATTCGTCAAAATGAAAATAAAAATGTTTTACAAAAAAAACGGTTGGTCAACTATGAACCCAGCAGCATCGAAACAGTTTCTTTTCAGTTTCTCGAAAAAAACCTCGGTTGCTTTTTTTGCTGAGGAGGGGGTCAACTCTGGAGGCTTACTTATTAAAAGTTCCAACGTTTTAGGAAAAAATCGTTATCTCAAAATTCTGTGCGACATCATGCGGCTATGGGAGGGTTGAGGTTAGTTGCAGGAAAGAGTAGAAAGGCCTCAGGAGGTCCGAACATGACCACGTGGTTTATGGTTTTCTCACTGAGAATGAAAAAACAGAATTTTGCTCACTTGAAAAAACAGGAATTTTCTCAGTTTTATGGATGTTTCTTGGACTGTTATGAGTGTCGGTCAATTTATTTGATGTTTTTCATGGATGTCAACGTCAATTTATTTCTGTTTTATGGTTTTTGTCAGTGAGAATGAAAAAACAGTATTTTTCTCGCTTTGATGGATGTTTTCTGGATTATTGAGTCTAATATCACCTGTCAGAATTGTTTCCGGGGAAGTTAATTAATGTCTGACAGATGACGTCAAGTTAATTAATATCTTTGATGTATTTCCAAAGAGAATTGTTTCCGGGCGAATGTTTATTAATACCTGACAGATGATGTCATGATTGATTGATTAGTCACGAAAGGGGAATTAATTTGTTGTTTCTAAGGAGAATTATTGATTCACGAAAGGGGAATTAATTTGTTGTTTCCAAAGAGAATTGTTTCCGAGCGAATGTCTATTAATGTCTTTGGAGTTCTACCAAGAGAATTGTTTCCGGGCGAATGTTTTGATCTTAGCGATGAAGTGATTAGGGCGTGAAAGGGTTTCTTAGTAATTTCAAATGTGAAAGCACAGGGATGCCAAAAACAAAAGGAACTCGCTGAAATTACGTTTAGGGATTATTTGGGCGAAACCGTTTTAGATATTTTAGGGAATTATTTCGGCGAAACAGTTAGAGACACTTTAAAAGATGATTTTAGAAGATGTTTTAGAAGAGAATTTGAGGGTGAAACTCTGTGGTCATTATAGTAAACAAGTTGTATTTGAACAGTGTTGTGAGGTCCTCTACCCCAACCCCAAAGGGCTCCGATCCCCCTACCCCAACCCCGAAGGAAGCTCCCCGGCCCCCAAAGGTTCCCCCAGGCTCCGAAAGGGTCCACCGGGCCCCCCAAAGGGCCCCTGGCGCCCCAAAGGCCCCTGAGCCCTCATTTTTAATACTTTTTTAAGGCTTTACTATATCTTTTCAGAACAATTTCCTTTCTTAATGTCCCTCCTAAACCTATTTTTCAACTTGAAGTACTTATCTTTTTCACCCACAACTATACTATACAGCTTTTTGGTTACCTCAACACCAAGAAATACTTTTCAAAGACCATTTCAGAGCAAGTTACTTTCTTAATGTCCCTCCTAAACCATTTTCCAACTTGAAGTACTTATCTTTTTCATCCACAACTATACTTTACAGCTTTTTGGTTACCTCAACACCAAGAAATACTTTTCAAAGACCATTTCAGAGCAAGTTACTTTCTTAATGTCCCTCCTAAACCCATTTTCCAACATGAAGTACTTATCCTTTTCACCCACAACTATACTTTACAGCTTTTTGGATACCTCAACACCAAGAAATACTTTTCAAAGACCATTTCAGAGCAAGTTACTTTCTTAATGTCCCTTCTAAACCTATTTTACAAGTTGAAGTACTTATCTTTTTCACCCACAACTATACTTTACAGCTTTTTGGATACCTCAACACCAAGAAATACTTTTCAAAGACCATTTCAGAGCAAGTTGCTTTCTTAATGTCCCTTCTAAACCTATTTTACAACTTGAAGTACTTATCCTTTTTCATCCACAACTATACTTTACAGCTTTTTGGTTACCTCAACACCAAGAAATACTTTTCAAAGACCATTTCAGAGCAAGTTACTTTCTTAATGTCCCTCCTAAACCATTTTCCAACTTGAAGTACTTATCTTTTTCATCCACAACTATACTTTACAGCTTTTTGGTTACCTCAACACGAAGAAATACTTTTCAAAGACCATTTCAGAGCAAGTTACTTTCTTAATGACCCCCCTAAACCGGTTTTCCAACATGAAGTACTTATCCTTTTCACCCACAACTATACTTTACAGCTTTTTGGATACCTCAACACCAAGAAATACTTTTCAAAGACCATTTCAGAGCAAGTTACTTTCTTAATGTCCCTTCTAAACCCTTTTTTCAACTTGAAGTACTTATCTTTTTCACCCACAACTATACTTTACAGCTTTTTGGATACCTCAACACCAAGAAATACTTTTCAAAGACCATTTCAGAGCAAGTTACTTTCTTAATGTCCCTCCTAAACCCATTTTCCAACTTGAAGTACTTATCTTTTTCACCCACAACTATACTTTACAGCTTTTTGGATACCTAAACACCAAGAAATACTTTTCAAAGACCATTTCAGAGCAAGTTACTTTCTTAATATCCCTCCTAAACCCATTTTCCAACTTGAAGTACTTATCTTTTTTACCCACAACTATACTTTACAGCTTTTTGGTTACCTCAACACCAAGAAATACTTTTCAAAGACCATTTCAGAGCAAGTTACTTTCTTAATGTCCCTGCTAAACCCATTTTCCAACATGAAGTACTTGTCTTTTTCATTCACAACTATACTTTACAGTTAGAGTTCTAGTTTAGTTTAGTTTTAGTTAAGAGTTTAGAATTTTAGCTTAGAGTCTTAGCTTAGAGTTTTTGTTAGAGTTCTAGTTTATTTTAGTTTTAGTTAAGAGTTTTTAGCTTAGAGTCTTAGCTTATAGTTTTTGTTGAAGTTCTAGTTTAGTTTAGTTTTAGTTAAAAGTTTAGAGTTTTTAGCTTAGAGTCTTAGCTTAGAGTTTTTGTTTGAGTTCTAGTTTAGTTTAGTCTTAACTTAGAGTTTTTGATAGTTCTAGTTTAGTTTAATTTTAGTTAAGAGTTTGATGTTTTACCTTTGAGTTTCAGTTAGAGTTCTAGCTTAGTTTAGTTTTAGTTAAGAGTTAGTTAGCTTAGAGTTTTTGTTAGAGTTCTAGTTTATTTTAGTTTTAGTTAAGAGTTTAGAGTTTTTAGCTTAGAGTCTTAGCTTAGAGTTTTTGTTGAAGTTCTAGTTTAGTTTAGTTTTAGTTAATAGTTTAGAGTTTTAGCTTAGAGTTTTTGTTAGACTTGAAGTTTAGTTTAGTAATAGTTAAGAGTTTAGAGTTTTAGCTTAGAGTCATAGCTTAGAGTTTTACTTAAAGTTGTAGTTTAGTTAAGTTTTAGTTAAGAGTTTCGAGTTTTAGCTTAGAGACTTAGCTCAGAGTTATAGTTTAGTTTAGTTTTAGTTAAGAGTTTGGTGTTTTACCTTAGAGTAATAGCTTAGAGTTTTAGTTAGAGTTCTAGTTTAGTTTAATTTTAGTTAAGAGTTTAGAATTTTAACTTAAAGTCTTAGCTTAGAGTTTTTGTTAGAGTTCTAGTTTATTTTAGTTTTAGTTAAGAGTTTAGACTTTTTATCTTAGAGTCTTAGTTTAGAGTTTTTTGTTGAAGTTCTAGTTTAGTTTAGTTTTAGTTAAAAGTTTAAAGTTTTTAGCTTAGAGTCTTAGCTTAGAGTTTTTGTTAGAGTTCTAGTTTAGTTTAGTCTTAACTTAGAGTTTTATTTATAGAGTTCTAGTTTAGTTTAATTTTAGTTAAGAGTTTGATGTTTTACCTTTGAGTTTCAGTTAGAGTTCTAGTTTAGTTTAGTTTTAGTTAAGAGTTTGGTGTTTTACCTTAGAGTCTTAGATTAGAGTTTTAGTTAGAGTTCTGCTTTAGTTTAGTTTTAGTTAAGAGTTTAGAATTTTAGCTTAGAGTCTTAGCTTAGAGTTTTTGTTAGAGTTCTAGTTTATTTTAGCTTTAATTAAGAGTTTAGAGTTTTTAGCTTAGAGTCTTAGCTGAGAGTTTTTGTTGAAGTTCTAGTTTAGTTTAGTTTTAGTTAATAGTTTAGAGTTTTAGCTTAGAGTCTTAGCTTAGAGTTTTTGTTAGACTTGAAGTTTAGTTTAGTAAAAGTTAAGAGTTTAGAGTTTTAGCTTAGAGTCTTAGCTTAGAGTTTTACTTAAAGTTGTAGTTTAGTTAAGTTTTAGTTAAGAGTTTCGAGTTTTAGCTTAGAGACTTAATTTAGAGTTATAGTTTAGTTTAGTTTTAGTTAAGAGTTTAGAGTTTTTTAGCTTAGAGTCTTAGCTTAGAGTTTTTGTTAGAGTTCTAGTTTAGTTTAGTTATAGTTAAGAATTTAGAGTTTTAGCTTAGAGTCATAGCTTAGAGTTTTAGTTAAAGTTATAGTTTAGTAAAGTTATAGTTAAGAGTTTAGAGTTTTACCTTAGAGTCATAACTTAGAGTTTTTGTTAGAGTTCTAGTTCAGTTTAGTTTTAGTTAAGAGTTTAGAGTTTTAGCTTAGAGTCTTAGCTTATAGTTTGTGTTAGAGTTCTAGTTTAGTTTAGTTTTAGTTAATAGTTTAGAGTTTTAGCTTAGAGTCTTACCTTAGAGTTTTTGTTAAAGTTGAAGTTTAGTTTAGTAATAGTTAAGAGTTTAGAGTTTTAGCTTAGAGTCATAGCATAGAGTTTTTGTTGAAGTTCTAATTTAGTTTAGTAATAGTTAAGAGTTTAGAGTTTTAGCTTAGAGTCTTAGCTTAGAGTTTTTGTTAAAGTTGAAGTTTAGTTTAGTAATAGTTAAGAGTTTAGAGTTTTAGCTTAGAGTTTTTGTTAAAGTTGAAGTTTAGTTTAGTAATAGTTAAGAGTTTAGAGTTTTAGCTTAGATTCTTAGCTTAGAGTTTTAGTTTAGTTTACTTTTAGTTAAGAGTTTAGAGATTTTTAGCTTAGAGTCTTAGCTTAGAGTTTTTGTTAGAGTTCTAGTTTAGTTTAGTTTTAGTTAAGAGTTTAGAGTTTTTAGCTTAGAGTCTTAGCTTAGAGTTTTAGTTAGAGTTCTAGTTTAGTTTAGTTTTAGTTAATAGTTTAGAGTTTTACCATAGAGTCTTAGCTTAGAGTTCTAGTTAGAGTTGAAGTTTAGTTTAGTTACAGTTAAGAATTTAGTGTTTTAGCTTAGAGTCATAGCTTAGAATTTTACTTAAAGTTGTAGTTTAGTTAAGTTTTAGTTAAGAGTTTGGTGTTTTACCTTAGAGTCTTAGCTTAGAGTTTTAGTTAGAGTTCTAGTCTAGTTTAGTTTTAGTTAAGAGTTTAGAATTTTAGCTTAGAGTCTTAGCTTAGAGTTTTTGTTAGAGTTCTAGTTTATTTTAGTTTTAGTTAAGAGTTTAGAGTTTTTAGCTTAGAGTCTTAGCTTAGAGTTTTTGTTGAAGTTCTAGTTTAGTTTTAGTTAATAGTTTAGAGTTTTAGCTTAGAGTCTTAGCTTAGAGTTTTTGTTAGACTTGAAGTTTAATTTAGTAATAGTTAAGAGTTTAGAGTTTTAGCTTAGAGTCATAGCTTAGAGTTTTACTTAAAGTTGTAGTTTAGTTAAGTTTTAGTTAAGAGTTTCGAGTTTTAGCTTAGAGACTTAGCTTAGAGTTATAGTTTAGTTTTAGTTAAGAGTTTGGTGTTTTACCTTAGAGTCATAGCTTAGAGTTTTAGTTAGAGTTCTAGTTTAGTTTAGTTCTAGTTAAGAGTTTAGAATTTTAGCTTAGAGTCTTAGCTTAGAGTTTTTGTTAGAGTTCTAGTTTATTTTAGTTTTAGTTAAGAGTTTAGAGTTTTTAGCTTAGAGTCTTAGTTTAGAGTTTTTGTTGAAGTTCTAGTTTAGTTTAGTTTTAGTTAAAAGTTTAGAGTTTTTAGCTTAGAGTCTTAGCTTAGAGTTTTCGTTAGAGTTCTAGTTTAGTTTAGTCTTAACTTAGAGTTTTTTTTATAGAGTTCTAGTTTAGTTTAATTTTAGTTAGGAGTTTGATGTTTTACCTTTGAGTTTCAGTTAGAGATCTAGTTTAGTTTAGTTTTAGTTAAGAGTTAGTTAGCTTAGAGTTTTTGTTAGAGTTCTAGTTTATTTTAGTTTTAGTTAAGAGTTTAGAGTTTTTAGCTTAGAGTCTTATTTTAGAGTTTTTGTTGAAGTTCTAGTTTAGTTTAGTTTTAGTTAATAGTTTAGAGTTTTAGCTTAGAGTCTTAGCTTAGAGTTTTTGTTAGACTTGAAGTTTAGTTTAGTAATTGTTAAGAGTTTAGAGTTTTAGCTTAGAGTCATAGCTTAGAGTTTTACTTAAAGTTGTAGTTTAGTTAAGTTTTAGTTAAGAGTTTCGAGTTTTAGCTTAGAGACTTAGCTTAGAGTTATAGTTTAGTTTAGTTTTAGTTAAGAGTTTAGAATTTTAGCTTAGAGTCTTAGCTTTGAGTTTTTGTTAGAGTTCTAGTTTATTTTAGTTTTAGTTAAGAGTTTAGACTTTTTATCTTTGAGTTTTAGTTTAGAGTTTTTTGTTGAAGCTCTAGTTTAGTTTAGTTTTAGTTAAAAGTTTATAGTTTTTAGCTTAGAGTCTTAGCTTAGAGTTTTTGTTAGAGTTCTAGTTTAGTTTAGTCTTAACTTAGAGTTTTTTTTTATAGAGTTCTAGTTTAGTTTAATTTTAGTTAAGAGTTTGATGTTTTACCTTTGAGTTTCAGTTAGAGTTCTAGTTTAGTTTAGTTTTTGTTAAGAGTTTGGTGTTTTACCTTAGAGTCTTAGCTTAGAGTTTAAGTTAGAGTTCTATTTTAGTTTAGTTTTAGTTAAGAGTTTAGAATTTTAGCTTAGAGTCTTAGCTTAGAGTTTTTGTTAGAGTTCTAGTTTATTTTAGTTTTAGTTAAGAGTTTAGAGTTTTTAGCTTAGAGTCTTATTTGATAGAGTCCGTTGATTTTGAATTGAAGTTATAAAGTATTTTACAATAGGTTGTATAGGTTGCGTCAAGACTGGGCTGGGTAACTGTAGGACAGAGAAAAGTCAAGACAGATAGTCCAAAGTAATTGAGAGGCAAATGTTTAAATGGCTGGGACACGGGTAAATGGCAGGAGTATGCATGACTCTCTTATTGGACACATACTTGTCAGGTTAGTTTTTGGAAAGGCATGCCTGCCTAGAGTCTTAGGCATGCTGATCAAGAATTCAAAAAGAGGCAAACAAGGCACACCCGCCTATGGTCTTAAGAAGAATTTAAAATTGACATAGGACCATAAATTTGCTTGAAATAACAGGCAAACAATCGTTTAAAGCCATCTTTATCTTTCAAATAGTACCTATTCGTTGCCTAAGCTTAGCCTCACATTCTGAAAAAAAGAGACTCACATCTCATTAGCCCAAATATACATGCTAATAGTATCACTCTACTTGGTCAAAGCTACTTCTTTGCTTGCACATTTGCGACTTCGAAATAATTTTTCACACTTTGATGAAAGACTATTTAACCAATTTTTTATTGATTTAACAATTTAGTGATGCCAATTCGCCAAAATTTATTGAGGGCAAAATGTATTTTTTTTTTGTTTTAGTAAAACCACCTCCGAAAAAAACCCTGGATACGGCCTTGCTTGACATCTTTAGATTCTGTGTATCCTTCTATATTAGTTTTAGGCATGTAATCAGCAAGCTTAGATCTTCAAGCATAAAGTTAAAATAAGTTCAAATTTCACATACAGCCAAAGTTAAATTTGCAAAATTCTTTAAAAACTTGCTAACAGATTTTTCAGGTCATTCGCGACGAAAATATAAAATTTCCTATAACTAGCGTCACAAGGGTATTTTTTACCTAAATTCAGCAAGGGTAGACGTATCGAGCCAATGGCCTTGGGACCCGTCACGGCCACAAACGAAGTTGCGACAAAATATTAAGGTAGCCATATTAATTAAAAAAGTTAAAATATAAAAAGACATTGTATTTCCATAGGTAGCACGATCCATACAACAACCAGGTTAGGGCCTCTGTGGAAAGTTAGGGGGGAAAGGGGAGGCGACTGTCTCTGGGTGCATCCTTTGAAGGGCCACAAAACTATGTTTTTTTGTTTACTTATTAATTAAAAGACTTTTTCCACAAAATAAGTTTTTCAATCAAAGTAAAGAACTCCATTAAACCAAAAATGAGCAAAAATAAAATAAAATAATCTACCAAACGTGAAACTACCACAAATCAGCATCGATAAATAAATGAAACCCAAAACAAACAGAAATTACAATAAATAACCGAGTCAAACTCAAAACGAGCAGAAATTAACATGAGTAGGGCTCAAAACCCCTATGCCTTCCAAAGACAAGAACATAATTTGCACTTTACTGAAAAAATATAAATGTTTTTACTTTTATAGCTTTAATAAATCAAATAATTAATAAACATTTTGATAAACACTAATAATTAATAAACACTTTAATAAACATTTTGATTACTAAATATCAGTATATGCATATTAAACTGACAATGCACATCTATTTGTATTTTATTTCAGTAAAGTGCAAATTTCCAGTCGAATGATTCCTTTTTAAAGTTCGTACGACGACGCTTTCTATAAAAAAAAAAAAACAACCTTACATGCCCCCAGCGCATAACTTACAAACCTTGCCCTGAGGGCTGTGGGGAGGGTGTCATCCTCAAAGACATAATTTTCAGACTTTGTAACTACGTCGAACGAAATGGCTAGCTCAAAATTTTGATTGGATGTGTTTGGGAAAATGATTATCCTCTAATCACTTTCGACTATTAAAAAGGGCACAAGCCCTTCTAATTCCCAATCAAATGAGCCCTTTTTGAAGTTTCTAAAACATCACTATCTATAAAAACCTTTTAAGCCCCCAGGGCATAACTTACAACTCCTGCCCCGAGGGCCCTGAGGGGGTTATCATCCTCAAAGACCTAATTCATAAAACTTTTAACCGCGTTGAACAAAATGGCTATCTAAAAATTTTGATTGGATGTGTTTGGGGAAAAGGTGGGCGTGAGAGGGGGGTTAGTTTCCCTCAAATCACTTTCGACTATTGAAAAGGGCACTGGACCTTTGAATTTCCAATCGAATGAGCCCTTTTTCAAGTTTATACGACAAAGCTTTCAATAAAAACCTTATATGCCCCCAGGGCATAACTTACAACCCTTACTCTGAGGGCTGTGGGGGGAGTGTCATCCTCTTAGATATAATTTCCGGACCTTTCAATTACATTGAACAAAATGGCTTTCTCAAAATTTTGATTGGATGTGTGGATAAATGGTGGGCGTGGAATGGTAGTTGCCTTCCAATCACTTTCAACTATTAAAAAAGGTACTAGCCATTTCAATTTCCAATTAAATGAGCCCTAATGAAGTTTCTATGACAACACTTTCTATAAAAAACCTTATATGCATCCAGGGCATAACTTACAACCCTTGGCCTGAGAGGTTGTCATCCTCAAAGACCTAATTTCCAGAACTTTCAACTAGGTTGAACAAAATGGCTACCTCAAAATTTTGATTGTATGCGTTTGGGAAAAAGGTGGGCGTTAGAGGGGGTTAGTTATCCTCCAATCACTTTCGACTATTAAAAAGGGCACTAGCCCTTTGAATTTCCCCTCGAACGAGCCTTTTTTGAAGTTTCTACGACAATGCTTTCTATAAAAATCTTATATGCCCCCAGGGCATAACTGACAACCCTTGCCCTGAGGGATGTGGGGGAGTGTCCTCCTCAAAAACATAATTTCTATGTGAGAATCAACTACGCTGAACAAAATGGCTATCTCAAAATTTTGATTGGATGTGTTTGGGGAAATGGTGGGCGTGGAAGGGGTGTTAGTTGCCTTCCAGTCACTTTCGACTATCAAAAAGGGCATAAGCCACTCCAATTTCCAATCGAATGAGCCCTTTTAGAAGTTTCTACGACAACTCCTTTGATACTAAGTGCCCTGGTCTAAGACCAAGAAAAAAAATACATTGTGCCCACATCGTTCTTTACTTAGGCAGCGCTATTGCGCTGCCTATGATATAGTGGGTGTCATGGCGGGGTTGGGGAACTGATATTGTCCCATGGCGTGGAAAATCCTAGCAACGCCTTTAATGCCCAAACTTTTGAAGAATTCATTTAGAAGAACTCATGAATAGATTTTCAAGGAAGGGTGGCCCAAACTACGTTATTTTGTCTCAAAACATATACTTATTATTATTTTTCTATGTAACGGATAATAAAGAACGATTTGGTCCAGAAACAGCTGCGCTAACTCAAACAATGAAGGGGGGGGAGACATGTCTGACAAAAATTCAATTGCGATTTTTTACTGCTGTATCTAGTTTAGCAGGGAAATGTTAATGTTAGTCAGTGAAACTTAGCCGATAGCATTTGAATATGTATTTAGACTTTTGCTTTATTACTTTGGTTACTTTTAATATTAACCAGGCACCACTCCGTAAACAAAATTTTGTATTCGTCAAAATGAAAATAAAAATGTTTTACAAAAAAAAAACTGTTGGTCAACTATGGACCCAGCAGCATCGAAACAGTTTCTTTTCAGTTTCTCGAAAAAAGCCTCGGTTGCTTTTTTTGCTGAGGAGGGGGTCAACTCTGGAGGCTTACTTATTAAAAGTTCCAACGTTTTAGGAAAAAATCGTTATCTCAAAATTCTGTGCGACATCATGCGGCTATGGGAGGGTTGATGTTAGTTGCAGGAAAGAGTAGAAAGGCCTCAGGAGGACCGAACATGACCACGTGGTTTATGGTTTTCTCACTGAGAATGAAAAAACAGAATTTTGCTCACTTGAAAAAACAGGAATTTTCTCAGTTTTATGGATGTTTCTTGGACTGTTATGAGTGTCGGTCAATTTATTTGATGTTTTTCATGGATGTCAACATCAATTTATTTCTGTTTTATGGTTTTTGTCAGTGAGAATGAAAAAACAGTATTTTTCTCACTTTGATGGATGTTTTCTGGATTATTGAGTCTAATATCACCTGTCAGAATTGTTTCCGGGGAAGTTAATTAATGTCTGACAGATGACGTCAAGTTAATTAATATCTTTGATGTATTTACAAAGAGAATTGTTTCCGGGCGAATGTTTATTAATACCTGACAGATGATGTCATGATTGATTGATTTGTCACGAAAGGGGAATTAATTTGTTGTTTCTAAGGAGAATTATTGATTCACGAAAGGGGAATTAACTTGTTGTTTCCAAAGAGAATTGTTTCCGAGCGAATGTCTATTAATGTCTTTGGAGTTCTACCAAGAGAATTGTTTCCGGGCGAATGTTTTGATCTTAGCGATGAAGTGATTAGGGCGCGAAACGGTTTCTTAGTAATTTCAAATGTGAAAGCACAGGGATGCCAAAAACAAAAGGAACTCGCTGAAATTACGTTTAGGGATTATTTGGGCGAAACCGTTTTAGACATTTTAGGGAATTATTTCGGCGAAACAGTTAGAGACACTTTAAAGATGATTTTAGAAGATGTTTTAGAAGAGAATTTGAGGGTGAAACTCTGTGGTCATTATAGTAAACAAGTTGTATTTGAACAGTGTTGTGAGGTCCTCTACCCCGACCCCAAAGGGCTCCAATCCCCCTACCCCAACCCCGAAGGAAGCTCCCCGGCCCCCAAAGGTTCCCCCAGGCTCCCAAAGGGTCCACCGGGCCCCCCAAAGGGCCCCTGGCGCCCAAAAGGCCCCTGAGCCCTCATTTTTCAATACTTTTTTAAGGCTTTACTATATCTTTTCAGAACAATTTCCTTTCTTAATGTCCCTCCTAAACCTATTTTTCAACTTGAAGTACTTATCTTTTTCACCCACAACTATACTATACAGCTTTTTGGTTACCTCAACACCAAGAAATACTTTTCAAAGACCATTTCAGAGCAAGTTACTTTCTTAATGTCCCTCCTAAACCATTTTCCATCTTGAAGTACTTATCTTTTTCATCCACAACTATACTTTACAGCTTTTTGGTTACCTCAACACCAAGAAATACTTTTCAAAGACCATTTCAGAGCAAGTTACTTTCTTAATGTCCCTCCTAAACCCATTTTCCAACATGAAGTACTTATCCTTTTCACCCACAACTATACTTTACAGCTTTTTGGATACCTCAACACCAAGAAATACTTTTAAAAGACCATTTCAGAGCAAGTTACTTTCTTAATGTCCCTTCTAAACCTATTTTACAAGTTGAAGTACTTATCTTTTTCACCCACAACTATACTTTACAGCTTTTTGGATACCTCAACACCAAGAAATACTTTTCAAAGACCATTTCAGAGCAAGTTGCTTTCTTAATGTCCCTTCTAAACCTATTTTACAACTTGAAGTGCTTATCCTTTTTCATCCACAACTATACTTTACAGCTTTTTGGTTACCTCAACACCAAGAAATACTTTTCAAAGACCATTTCAGAGCAAGTTACTTTCTTAATGTCCCTCCTAAACCATTTTCCAACTTGAAGTACTTATCTTTTTCATCCACAACTATACTTTACAGCTTTTTGGTTACCTCAACACCAAGAAATACTTTTCAAAGACCATTTCAGAGCAAGTTACTTTCTTAATGTCCCTCCTAAACCCATTTTCCAACTTGAAGTACTTATCTTTTTTACCCACAACTATACTTTACAGCTTTTTGGTTACCTCAACACCAAGAAATACTTTTCAAAGACCATTTCAGAGCAAGTTACTTTCTTAATGTCCCTCCTAAACCCATTTTCCAACATGAAGTACTTGTCTTTTTCATTCACAACTATACTTTACAGTTAGAGTTCTAGTTTAGTTTAGTTTTAGTTAAGAGTTTAGAATTTTAGCTTAGAGTCTTAGCTTAGAGTTTTTGTTAGAGTTCTAGTTTATTTTAGTTTTAGTTAAGAGTTTTTAGCTTAGAGTCTTAGCTTATAGTTTTTGTTGAAGTTCTAGTTTAGTTTAGTTTTAGTTAAAAGTTTAGAGTTTTTAGCTTAGAGTCTTAGCTTAGAGTTTTTGTTTGAGTTCTAGTTTAGTTTAGTCTTAACTTAGAGTTTTTTGATAGAGTTCTAGTTTAGTTTAATTTTAGTTAAGAGTTTGATGTTTTACCTTTGAGTTTCAGTTAGAGTTCTAGTTTAGTTTAGTTTTAGTTAAGAGTTAGTTAGCTTAGAGTTTTTGTTAGAGTTCTAGTTTATTTTAGTTTTAGTTAAGAGTTTAGAGTTTTTAGCTTAGAGTCTTAGCTTAGAGTTTTTGTTGAAGTTCTAGTTTAGTTTAGTTTTAGTTAATAGTTTAGAGTTTTAGCTTAGAGTTTTTGTTAGACTTGAAGTTTAGTTTAGTAATAGTTAAGAGTTTAGAGTTTTAGCTTAGAGTCATAGCTTAGAGTTTTACTTAAAGTTGTAGTTTAGTTAAGTTTTAGTTAAGAGTTTCGAGTTTTAGCTTAGAGACTTAGCTTAGAGTTATAGTTTAGTTTAGTTTTAGTTAAGAGTTTGGTGTTTTACCTTAGAGTAATAGCTTAGAGTTTTAGTTAGAGTTCTAGTTTAGTTTAGTTTTAGTTAAGAGTTTAGAATTTTAACTTAAAGTCTTAGCTTAGAGTTTTTGTTAGAGTTCTAGTTTATTTTAGTTTTAGTTAAGAGTTTAGACTTTTTATCTTAGAGTCTTAGTTTAGAGTTTTTTTGTTGAAGTTCTAGTTTAGTTTAGTTTTAGTTAAAAGTTTAAAGTTTTTAGCTTAGAGTCTTAGCTTAGAGTTTTTGTTAGAGTTTAGTTTAGTTTAGTCTTAACTTAGAGTTTTTTTTATAGAGTTCTAGTTTAGTTTAATTTTAGTTAAGAGTTTGATGTTTTACCTTTGAGTTTCAGTTAGAGTTCTAGTTTAGTTTAGTTTTAGTTAAGAGTTTGGTGTTTTACCTTAGAGTCTTAGATTAGAGTTTTAGTTAGAGTTCTACTTTAGTTTAGTTTTAGTTAAGAGTTTAGAATTTTAGCTTAGAGTCTTAGCTTATAGTTTTTGTTAGAGTTCTAGTTTATTTTAGTTTTAGTTAAGAGTTTAGAGTTTTTAGCTTAGAGTCTTAGCTTAGAGTTTTTGTTGAAGTTCTAGTTTAGTTTAGTTTTAGTTAATAGTTTAGAGTTTTAGCTTAGAGTCTTAGCTTAGAGTTTTTGTTAGACTTGAAGTTTAGTTTAGTAATAGTTAAGAGTTTAGAGTTTTAGCTTAGAGTCATAGCTTAGAGTTTTACTTAAAGTTGTGGTTTAGTTAAGTTTTAGTTAAGAGTTTCGAGTTTTAGCTTAGAGACTTAGCTTAGAGTTATAGTTTAGTTTAGTTTTAGTTAAGAGTTTAGAGTTTTTTAGCTTAGAGTCTTAGCTTAGAGTTTTTGTTAGAGTTCTAGTTTAGTTTAGTTATAGTTAAGAATTTAGAGTTTTAGCTTAGAGTCATAGCTTAGAGTTTTAGTTAAAGTTATAGTTTAGTAAAGTTATAGTTAAGAGTTTAGAGTTTTACCTTAGAGTCATAGCTTAGAGTTTTTGTTAGAGTTCTAGTTCAGTTTAGTTTTAGTTAAGAGTTTAGAGTTTTAGCTTAGAGTCTTAGCTTATAATTTGTGTTAGAGTTCTAGTTTAGTTTAGTTTTAGTTAAGAGTTTAGAGTTTTAGCTTAGAGTCTTACCTTAGAGTTTTTGTTAAAGTTGAAGTTTAGTTTAGTAATAGTTAAGAGTTTAGAGTTTTAGCTTAGAGTCTTAGCTTAGAGTTTTTGTTAGATTTATAGTTTAGTTTAGTTTTAGTTAAGAGTTAAGAGTTTTTTAGCTTAGAGTCATAGCATAGAATTTTTGTTGAAGTTCTAATTTAGTTTAGTAATAGTTAAGAGTTTAGAGTTTTAGCTTAGAGTCTTAGCTTAGAGTTTTTGTTAAAGTTGAAGTTTAGTTTAGTAATAGTTAAGAGTTTAGAGTTTTAGCTTAGAGTTTTTGTTAAAGTTGAAGTTTAGTTTAGTAATAGTCAAGAGTTTAGAGTTTTAGCTTAGATTCTTAGTTTAGAGTTTTAGTTTAGTTTACTTTTAGTTAAGAGTTTAGAGATTTTTAGCTTAGAGTCTTAGCTTAGAGTTTTTGTTAGAGTTCTAGTTTAGTTTAGTTTTAGTTAAGAGTTTAGAGTTTTAGCTTAGAGTCTTAGCTTAGAGTTTTAGTTAGAGTTCTAGTTTAGTTTAGTTTTAGTTAATAGTTTAGAGTTTTACCATAGAGTCTTAGCTTAGAGTTCTAGTTAGAGTTGAAGTTTAGTTTAGTTACAGTTAAGAATTTAGTATTTTAGCTTAGAGTCATAGCTTAGAATTTTACTTAAAGTTGTAGTTTAGTTAAGTTTTAGTTAAGAGTTTGGTGTTTTACCTTAGAGTCTTAGCTTAGAGTTTTAGTTAGAGTTCTAGTTTAGTTTAGTTTTAGTTAAGAGTTTAGAATTTTAGCTTAGAGTCTTAGCTTAGAGTTTTTGTTAGAGTTCTAGTTTATTTTAGTTTTAGTTAAGAGTTTAGAGTTTTTAGCTTAGAGTCTTAGCTTAGAGTTTTTGTTGAAGTTCTAGTTTAGTTTTAGTTAATAGTTTAGAGTTTTAGCTTAGAGTCTTAGCTTAGAGTTTTTGTTAGACTTGAAGTTTAATTTAGTAATAGTTAAGAGTTTAGAGTTTTAGCTTAGAGTCATAGCTTAGAGTTTTACTTAAAGTTGTAGTTTAGTTAAGTTTTAGTTAAGAGTTTAGAGTTTTTTGCTTAGAGTCTTAGCTTAGAGTTTTAGTTAGAGTTCTAGTTTAGTTTAGTTTTAGTTAATAGTTTAGAGTTTTACCATAGAGTCTTAGCTTAGAGTTCTAGTTAGAGTTGAAGCTTAGTTTAGTTACAGTTAAGAATTTAGTGTTTTAGCTTAGAGTCATAGCTTAGAATTTTACTTAAAGTTGTAGTTTAGTTAAGTTTTAGTTAAGAGTTTGGTGTTTTACCTTAGAGTCTTAGCTTAGAGTTTTAGTTAGAGTTCTAGTTTAGTTTAGTTTTAGTTAATGTTTAGAATTTTAGCTTAGAGTCTTAGCTTAGAGTTTTTGTTAGAGTTCTAGTTTATTTTAGTTTTAGTTAAGAGTTTAGAGTTTTTAGCTTAGAGTCTTAGCTTAGAGTTTTTGTTGAAGTTCTAGTTTAGTTTTAGTTAATAGTTTAGAGTTTTAGCTTAGAGTCTTAGCTTAGAGTTTTTGTTAGACTTGAAGTTTAATTTAGTAATAGTTAAGAGTTTAGAGTTTTAGCTTAGAGTCTTAGCTTAGAGTTTTTGTTGAAGTTCTAGTTTAGTTTAGTTTTAGTTAAAAGTTTAGAGTTTTTAGCTTAGAGTCTTAGCTTAGAGTTTTTGTTAGAGTTCTAGTTTAGTTTAGTCTTAACTTGAAGTTTTTTTTATAGAGTTCTAGTTTAGTTTAATTTTAGTTAAGAGTTTGATGTTTTACCTTTGAGTTTCAGTTAGAGATCTAGTTTAGTTTAGTTTTAGTTAAGAGTTAGTTAGCTTAGAGTTTTTGTTAGAGTTCTAGTTTATTTTAGTTTTAGTTAAGAGTTTAGAGTTTTTAGCTTAGAGTCTTAGCTTAGAGTTTTTGTTGAAGTTCTAGTTTAGTTTAGTTTTAGTTAATAGTTTAGAGTTTTAGCTTAGAGTCTTAGCTTAGAGTTTTTGTTAGACTTGAAGTTTAGTTTAGTAATAGTTAAGAGTTTAGAGTTTTAGCTTAGAGTCATAGCTTAGAGTCTTACTTAAAGTTGTAGTTTAGTTAAGTTTTAGTTAAGAGTTTCGAGTTTTAGCTTAGAGACTTAGCTTAGAGTTATAGTTTAGTTTAGTTTTAGTTAAGAGTTTGGTGTTTTACCTTAGAGTCATAGCTTAGAGTTTTAGTTAGAGTTCTAGTTTAGTTTAGTTTTAGTTAAGAGTTTAGAATTTTAGCTTAGAGTCTTAGCTTAGAGTTTTTGTTAGAGTTCTAGTTTATTTTAGTTTTAGTTAAGAGTTTAGACTTTTTATCTTAGAGTCTTAGTTTAGAGTTTTTTGTTGAAGTTCTAGTTTAGTTTAGTTTTAGTTAAAAGTTTATAGTTTTTAGCTTAGAGTCTTAGCTTAGAGTTTTTGTTAGAGTTCTAGTTTAGTTTAGTCTTAACTTAGAGTTTTTTTTATAGAGTTCTAGTTTAGTTTAATTTTAGTTAAGAGTTTGATGTTTTACCTTTGAGTTTCAGTTAGAGTTCTAGTTTAGTTTAGTTTTTGTTAAGAGTTTGGTGTTTTACCTTAGAGTCTTAGCTTAGAGTTTTAGTTAGAGTTCTACTTTAGTTTAGTTTTAGTTAAGATTTTAGAATTTTAGCTTAGAGTCTTAGCTTAGAGTTTTTGTTAGAGTTCTAGTTTATTTTAGTTTTAGTTAAGAGTTTAGAGTTTTTAGCTTAGAGTCTTATTTGATAGAGTCCGTTGATTTTGAATTGAAGTTGTAAAGTATTTTACAATAGGTTGTATAGGTTGCGTCAAGACTGGGCTGGGCAACTGTAGGACAGAGAAAAGTCAAGACAGATAGTCCAAAGTAATTGAGAGGCAAATGTTTAAATGGCTGGGGCACGGGTAAATGGCAGGAGTATGAATGACTCTCTTATTGGACACATACTTGTCAGGTTAGTTTTTTGAAAGGCATGCCTGCCTAGAGTCTTAGGCATGCTGATCAAGAATTCAAAAAGAGGCAAACAAGGCACACCCACCTATGGTCTTAAGAAGAATTTAAAATTGACATAGGAGTAGAGATGGGGGTACCAGCCGTGTCACCCACCCCTGCTGCCATCTACAATTTAGTTTAATGCTGACGGAACATAATTTATTCAAGGATTATCGATCGAGTCTAATGGGTGTGTCAAGGTCAATCGATCTGTTGTTGTTTGGCCACGTGCGAATGACATGCGGGGTGATTTACATAATCGATGGGGGAATTATTGATTCACGAGCGTGGGGAATTATGAAACAATATGGTCATAGAGTCCCTAGGGAGAAAGATTACGTAATGGGCTCAATGACCTCTTCCTTCAAGGTCGATTTATTTGTTGTTTCTATGTGTAATAACCTAACCGGGACGATGGTTGCACATGCGCATTGAATTCTAACGGGAACAATGTTATTGATCTAGGACTCGAGGGGGAAGTGAATTTCCGAGAACTTGATTGCGTAATCTATTGGGAATTTTATTGATCCGATATCGGGAAACAGTTAGATCACGTGTTTCCTTCTCAGTCAATCAGAGGGCTTGTTTACATATTAGCGGCGGTGGGAATATAAGGAAGGGATTTTTGCTAGAGTTTTATTAGTCTGTGAATAGAATTCAAAGGAGTGAGAAGAAGAAGAACAGTTTTGACTTTACTCATTTGGATATATATTTGTGTTGATGGCGATGAGTGGAATGTTTACCCTATTAGAAGTTGATAGTGGAGTTGATGATAATAGTACAAGAGCACCAAACATTGCGGTGGAAATCACGAAAGGATCACGGCTTTGTCTGGAATGGGATGCAGTATATGCAAGATATGTGATATCATTGAGCAAATTTAAAATGGAGGATCAATTATGTTTCGCCGCTAAAGTTGATATAGCACATGTGAATAGACTTCAATGTGCTTTAAGTGCATTGGTGAAACATATTGAAGACAATAAACAGTATCGCTGATTGTACATGCTCTGTATTATTGATGTTGTTGTTGTAATTATTCAATAAAATTGTTTCGAAATCGAAAATGTTCCCTTTCTTTTCTGGCTATAGGGCTAACGAATCAGGGTCAGTCTAGAGTCAGCAGTCGGAGTGAAAGGATTGAAAAATGAATAAATTTGAGAAAGAGAGAATTAGATCAAATCTAGTGTTTATGGAAAAACATTTGATTTTGGATGATGATTTTCTCGAGTTATCTCTTAAACGCAGGATATTCTCTTGTCCGGGAACACTTGACAATATAATGAGGAGTGATTCTCCCCCATTGGACTATTGTATGAAACTTTTAAAATGTGATTCAAATGCTTATAGTCAATTTATTGATATATTAATTGAAACAAAGCAGAATCATATTGTGGATATACTTTTGAAAATATTGCCAGTGGATTCAACGTAGATGGCTCCCCCATCATTCGAAAGAGGTAACGACACAGAGATACTCCTCTCTCCCACCATTTCCCTCCACCTTGAATTTATCGAACGAAGAGGATCAGTTTCGTTTTAGCTGTGAGTGAGTTGACATCGGAAACCGAAAAATGTTCTATATATGTCCATTGTGCATGTACACTCTTGGCAGTTGGAATCAATGTGAGAATTGTACAATTATTGATGACTATAGTGAAAAGTGTAAATTATGTAATCCTTGTAAATTACATAGAGGCTATGCAGTACAAATTAAAGGATGTAATTCATGTCTTGAGGAGGTGTGTAACTCGCATCCTAGAGGACACCTGTGCTCCAATTGTCACTATGATAAATGTGATCAGTGGGAGAATACTTACCCCGCTATGATTGGAAAGAATCCCAAACGTGATTTTAGTTTATTTCTACGAGACTGGTATCGTCGTGGATTTAAATTATTCTGGGAAGAGGAATCTGGTCTACGATTCAACTGCTGGGGTAACAAGACAATCTGGTTTCTACGTCATCGCTGTGATGACACCACCTACTATGACTATAAACCAAGTGATTTTTATTTGGCTGTGACGGAATGTGATTCACCATTTGAAAACATTGTATGTGATATTGCTTCAAATAGACAGATTGAAACTCTTGAATTTCATAATATGAATGCAAATAGTATCATTGACTATACAAAGAGATATGACAAGAGTGAAGTTACATTGTACTGTAGAAAATGTGACCCTGACTTTGCAGTCAATCAAGATCAATATACAGTGAATCCAAATGATTTACCAGCATTAGTGGTTCACGACAGTTGCCTATACAACGAAGATGAAGAAATCTAAAGTGAAGATTTAAAGACATTGTTGTATATATATATATATGCATTTTATTAATAAACAAATTCACAAACATTTCTTAAGCACTTTACTCTTAGGGCACTGAAATCAATGCTATATAGGTCTGAGAGGATATTTTCCACTAGAAAGTCGTTCAGACGTGGATTGTCAACATAAATGTGGAGAAACTGCTTGTAAGTATAGGCGCGACATCGGAACACAAAATATAGTAGTGCATGGAAGCCACAGCTTTTAGTCGTTAGATCCTGTACCCTCTTCCGATTTTGAATAATAGTTTTCCCACTGCTCTCAATATAGTTGCTGATGTGGGGTGTGTAGAATGTATAGGGTAGACCAAGAGGATCAAAAAATTCAATCGTCTTCATTGTTTGAAAGATGCACAGCCAATGACCCGTCAGCACAGTCGATGGACTGCTATTAACAATAATCAAGGTATTGTTGACACTTCGAATTTTTCCAAGATAGTCTGAGGGCAGACAATAGGATTTGTACTGGGACATGTAGGGGTCCATATTAAATACACTGATTATTTGACTGGTGTTCATGGCGCCAAGTTTAGTAGAACACTGCCTTCGGGAGTGATTTCCCAATAGGTTTCATATTGATTTAGTGAGATTAGGGCAATACTCTCAGCCAATGGGTCGGCAAATGTACACTCTAAACGCACACTCCCCGTACGTACTATACTCATATCCTGTGTACCCGACAAATCCAGTACAATGATACCATGTGTTTTAGCAAACATATCTTCGGTTATACCATTTTCAAATAGTTGCGAATCGTGATCTAGGGTTTGCATGGTCAACTCGTACAATGTTCTATAGGATTTATCATAAGATAGATTGTAGAGTGGGATGCCGTTTACTTTGCACACAAGAGATGAAAGTCCAAACATCTCGAATTTATGTGGACATTCAGTCCATGATCCTATTGCACTGGCGCTTTTTACAAAGGCCAAAGCCAATTTCGAGGGGATTTCGCCATTGATAAAGGATGAATCGGTGAAGGTGCGTGAGCCCATTGCAATATGACGTTGATTGGTGATTGTATGAGGAACAAGTAGTTTAATATTGTTGCCATTAGCTCTCAGTTTTTCCACGGCCAAAGCAACAGAACTCATAACCTGTTGTTTGCGTACATGAAGTATTGCCGGGGTGAGGGAGAGACTTACATCAGGATTGGCAGCAAGTTCTTTTCTCAATATGAAATTGGAGGGTGCAAGCGTCAATTTTATATCCACTTTAACATTGGGCGGTAGCCATTGGGGTATATTAAATATTTCATGATATATTTTTCCAACTAGATGTAATTCACTAGTTGTAGCATTTTTAAGTGCATCTGTACTATCAGTATTAGTAATATATTCATATCCATTGGAGGCGCCTCTCAATTCCTTGTATGACTTGGGTGTCATCAGCATGAATTGCATATAGCTTGTATAGTTGGAGAGATTGTTTCTTGTGCTCACCAGCGTGCCATTGATGTAGACACTAATTTGACGAAATAAATTATGTAGTATACAATTTTCATAGGATATCCCATCGGCCCGAATTGGCATTGTATTATCGGATTTCCGAACTTTCATTTGCAAATCTATAAATGTTGAAGACATGTCCATAAAGTAGTCTTCATTGGAATAAATTTGAAAGTGGATATTATCGGAGAGGGGTTGTTGTGGATAAAATTGTTCATAGTATCCATGCTTGACACTCACATCAACATTTTCGGCATTGAATAGATTCAATGAGGCGGTGATTGAAGGTTGAGAATCCTTATGTGGTAGGTAGGACATTTTAGGAGAAGAAATCTAGTTTCGATCTGACAATTCTATTCTTCCTGGGACTTCTTCTTACAGCACGTGTCGGCTTTTTCCTTCTTTTCTTTGACAAGAGGGATGATGTCTTTCGTTTCCGACCTGAGTGGAGACTGATGAGGGATGCATTGTTTCTTGACCTTTTTAAGCCTTTACCATTCTGTTTTAATCTCTCGCCAAGGGTTCGCGCACTGGACCTAAGATTTTCCGAAGCACTTTTTTTAAAATCCTTGCCAGAGCCCCAATCGTATAGTGTAGAGGATGCAAAATCTGTCGCAGCCGGTACAAGATATTTTCTAGCCAGTGGTAGTGAAGAGCGAAACAGCTTAGCAAACCAACTGCCAAGACCGTAGCCAGACATTGACGAGCGACCTTTGTAGTAGTCCATTCCATTGCCCTGTTGTCTTGGGCCAAGAGTATTAACATAGCAGTCAATATCAGGACAAGTGAATACCACTTTTTTATTAGACATCTTGTTGTTGAACGATGGGTCGAAAATGGCATGTAATCACAGCCAAACCTTTTGAAATTGCTATTGGATCACCCAATTCGGTTCTTAGTGTTAACTGACAGAGTTCCAAATAGGAAGTGTTTACGGGGATATACTGAAGATGCTTTATATTGTAGTGGTGAATATGTTCTTGATTGGTTTTTCGTTCAAGAACTCGTAGGAGGGGAACATTTGAATTACCAACTCGAGATGTTTCCACAAATGAAGCGTAGAGAAATATACAGGTGTCTGTGGAGAAGGCAGGCGGATAGTCAGCAAAAATGAAATTAGTGTTTCCGGCACTTTTACCATTGATTATATTGAGCTTAAAGCCAAGAACATCCTTTAGATTATCGTTGAGAATAACCTTTTCACTGGCAATAGGTGAACTAATGTAGATCTTGCCCTCCTCCTTTGAATAGTTGAAATGAAAAGCTCCCTTTTTACGAGCGGAAATTCTTTTATTGATAGTACGACATAAATCATTCATACAGGTGAGTTCCTCGTAGGGTAATTCAATATATGGATATTCCATCCAATCGATTTTTGAATTTGTTCTTGATCACCTGTTGGTGGTGGCGGCCAATCATAGGGTCTAATTTTTATTTCATATTTACGATCCTTTCTCAGGATGTCATAGGTATTTTTGAGAATACAGTCGACAAGAGCCACTTCATACTTTCCGTCGAATTTGATGGTGGGGGAGAGTTTCGTCCAAAAATCACTTGTTCTATTCAAGTCATTGTAAAGAGGATCAGAAACATTGGACATGAAAGTCACATAGAAATCATTGGACATTGTCAATATCTTCAACACTGACCCAAGAATCAAAATCTGAGTTGTATCCTAGCCAGCGAACAAGCAACTGTCTCTTGCCATGGCGTGTACGACTCTTTAATATCTTTTCAATTTGATAAATTTCACTAGTGTTTCTAACTTTTTGCAGTTCATATTCATAGAAACCGCCGAGAATCTCATCATCTTTGGTGTCTCGCAGCCGATAAGTTATGGGTATGGTGTCCAGGATTTTGGACACTTTAAAAAGTTCGGTGCTCCATAAATAATTCCCTTTTTCAAAAATATTGGTGGTTCTATTAATTCGAACAGTATCACCAACATTGAATTTCTTCTTTTTTTTCTCTTTTTCACCCTTGGAGTATTGCTTTAGAAAAGCATCAAATGTATTTTCATTGTAGTGAACATCCGTTGGTGTAGAGTTGAACAGAGATCGATGGGGTCGATGGTTGTATATCTGCATGATTTTATCTAAATCATGAATAAAAGCCGGTGTATTTTTCAATGTGCAATATCTTGAAATTAATAGACGAATCGTTCTTATTAATCGTTCAGCCAATGCAGCCTTTATCGGACTGTGACTATGATAAAGTGTTGTATTATATTTCAAAAGAACCTTTTGCACATGGGGATTAACAAATTCACTGCCACGATCCGATTGAATTTTTCTATACGAATCCTGTTCGAGAATACTTTCAATGGCCCGTGCAACTTCAACACCTCTCTTTGATCGTAGTGGAATGGCATAGGCATAGCGACTAAAGATACTGATTGCCACCAGAATATATTTATAGGGTGCATTGTGACGCCGTTGAACTGCGTCTAAAGTTAAAAGATCCATTTGCATTATATGCAGGGGGAAAAAGGCTTTAGTTTGTCGATATTGTTTACTGCGAAGCCTGTGATTTCGATGTAGTGTGTAACTCGCTTCATTTTCTAGATACTCTTTTGCATTTTTCAATGTGGTGGTGGTGCCGGAGACAGCTTTGGAAAGCGTTTTGGGAGAACTTAAACTTCCCACCTCGCCAATATTTTCATAGACGCCTTTCAGAACTTCATCCATTTCGAGCGTAAACACGTAGTGTAATGTCCACTCCCCTTTTGCACACTGGCGGGCGAATCAATTCGTCTTCGCTTTTGACTAGCAGCCACAGGTGTTGTAAAATCATTGCTGCTGCTGATAGTATCTTCAAATATTGAATCTTCTTCTTTTTTAAATGGTGTTGTTGGAGGAGGACTATATTCTCTTAGTTTCTTTAGAATTTGCTTATTGCCAATAAGACTTTTGGGAAAGTTTATTGCACACAGAAAGGTGTATAGATTATCGTCAAAGGATAAGAGACCTTTACGATTCGTCACCATATCACAAATTAAATCAACTAGATTATAACTTTTTCCCTGAATTATAATTCGTTTCCCTGTGCTCTCGACTTGAACTTGATGTTCACCAGCAGTTTCCAACATGAGATAGGATAATACTCTTTTACTCTGTTCTCGATAGGTCAAAGGCAATAGGTTTCCAATTTTCAATACAATCGAATTCAATTCCTTCTCCTTTGATGCTGCTGCAGAATCTTGAGGAGATGTTTCCTGTTTAGAGGGATCAGTGGTGACGGTGACGGTGGCAGGTCTCTCACGATATGGTTTATGTTTGTCCACACGTCGCAATGCATCTTGAAGTAAAAGCAGTTTTTTGTCGTCGGCAATATTCTCATCGTTAATGAATTTGGTTAGATTGTCTTCAAAATGTTCGATGGGCGAGAGGACAAGTTCAAATGGTGTCAATTTATATGGTTTTGCCATTCTCTCTCTCTCTAGAGAAAACTGTTTACAAGTCCTGCAATTATCGGTAGTAAAAGTGTGAAGAAGCTACCGCCCGCTTGAAGGAGCCGTTTTCTTTTAAATTTTTTTCCCTTGTTTTTACAAGCCAAGGCGCGTACAGTGGAACGATGTTGCTTTGTCTGTTGTCTAACACCTTCTGGCAGTTGAACATTGCCCTCAGTTAAATTTAAACAAAGTTCAGATATTAGATTAATGAAATCATTGTCAACACCGTGTTTGAGTATAGCCTTCCTAAGCAATGGTTTTGAAGTGCTTAAAACGGAAAACAGATGCCGTTGTTCGTGTAGTTTCTTCAGTGTCATAATGGTGACTAATAGTCTTTTCTACTGTTCACCGGAAGATATACTGTAATTTCATTGTTGAAAATGTCGGTGACTACACGTAGATCCTCGGGCGTGCTCTGATTAAGATCCAGCAAAATGTAACCGTAGGGCTTGCTAGTCGCCTGACTGTACGCTGACAACAGAAATTTTGGAGCGCCGGGGTATATCTGCTTATTGAGAGTTATGAGCGAGCTAGAATCACGAACGACTCGATAGATAATATAGACGGTGCAATTCAAAGCAAGGGTTCGCATACATTTGCTCTGATGAAACAGATTGTGTAGAACTAGGGTAACGGAAATGTGTTCATGATGGGAGCGAACGGTGAACAGTTGTAGCATTTCCTGTGAGAACTGTTCAATGGATTCAGCCAAATCATCAATGATTAGCCACGAGTTCGGTTCAATACTATTGAAAACATCAAGTCCCCGTATGAATTGTATTGGTATGGTTGTGGCAATAGCTTTTATTTTATCATAGGACTCCTGCCAAATACTATAGCAATAGTAGATTTTTTTCGGCTTTTCCAAAAACATTTTATCGCAATTTTGAATTATTATAGCTAAAAGCGTTGTTTTCCCCGACATTGAGGGACCACACAGAAACGATCTGAAGGGTGTTTTAAATTGATACATGCTGCTGTTGGGGACAACAGTCGGACTACAACTAACTGTAAATCATGTGTGCTCAATGAATAAGTAGTAGCAATAATTTTCCCCATGGATCTATCTATTCAAGAACAACAAAAAAAACAATATTACATGGCAGCATTTATTTCGACACTGCATGAAAACAAATATTTGCAGTCAACATGAACTGCAACGATAAAAATAACACAAGAACAATTGACAAAATTTCATGGTCAAAATGAAAACTCTATTTGCAGTCAACATGAACTGCAATGATAACACTTTATAAATAAAACACTAATTGTCTTTAAAAACCCTTTTCTGTACAACACTTTATGTACAATAAAAACTTTTGTTGTACAAAAAGTGTTGTCAGGTATAGAAAAGTGTTTAAGTTGACCAAAAAAAAAAAAAAAAAAAAAGTGTTGTACAGAAAAGTGTTTAAGTTGATGATGGACAAAAAGTGTTTTTTTTTTTTTTATTGTACAGAAAAGTGTTTAAAGACAAAAAGTGTTTTTTAAAGACAATTAGTGTTTTATTTATAAAGTGTTATCATTGCAGTTCATGTTGACTGCAAATAGAGTTTTCATTTTGACCACCGGAGAAATTTTGTCAATTGTTCTTGTGTTATTTTTATCGTTGCAGTTCATGTTGACTGCAAATATTTGTTTTCATGCAGTGTCGAAATAAATGCTGCCATGTAATATTGTTTTTTTGTTGTTCTTGAATAGATAGATCCATGGGGAAAATTATTGCTACTACTTATTCATTGAGCACACATGATTTACAGTTAGTTGTAGTCCGACTGTTGTCCCCAACAGCAGCATGTATCAATTTAAAACACCCTTCAGATCGTTTCTGTGTGGTCCCTCAATGTCGGGGAAAACAACGCTTTTAGCTAGAATAATTCGAAATTGCGATAAAATGTTTTTGAAGAAGCCGAAAAAAATCTACTATTGCTATAGTATTTGGCAGGAGTCCTATGATAAAATAAAAGCTATTGCCACAACCATACCAATACAATTCATACGATGACTTGATGTTTTCAATAGTATTGAATCGAACTCGTGGTTGATTATTGATGATTTGGCTGAATCCATTGAACAGTTCTCACAGGAAATGCTACAACTGTTCACCGTTCGCTCCCATCATGAACACATTTCCGTTACCCTAGTTCTACACAATCTGTTTCATCAGAGCAAATGTATGCGAACCCTTGCTTTGAATTGCACCGTCTATATTATCTATCGAGTCGTTCGTGATTCTAGCTCGCTCATAACTCTCAATAAGCAGATATACCCCGGCGCTCCAAAATTTCTGTTGTCAGCGTACACTCAGGCGACTAGCAAGCCCTACGGTTACATTTTGCTGGATCTTAATCAGAGCACGCCCGAGGATCTACGTGTAGTCACCGACATTTTCAACAATGAAATTACAGTATATCTTCCGGTGAACAGTAGAAAAGACTATTAGTCGCCATTATGACACTGAAGAAACTACACGAACAACGGCATCTGTTTTCCGTTTTAAGCACTTCAAAACCATTGCTTAGGAAGGCTATACTCAAACATGGGGTTGACAATGATTTCATTAATCTAATATCTGAACTTTGTTTAAATTTAACTGAGGGCAATGTTCAACTGCCAGAAGGTGTTAGACAACAGACAAAGCAACATCGTTCCACTGTACGCGCCTTGGCTTGTAAAAACAAGGGAAGAAAATTTAAAAGAAAACGGCTCCTTCAGGCGGGCGGTAGCTTCTTCACACTTTTACTACCGATAATTGCAGGACTTGTAAACAGTTTTCTCTAGAGAGAGAGAGAGAGAATGGCAAAACCATATAAATTGACACCATTTGAACTTGTCCTCTCGCCCATCGAACATTTTGAAGACAATCTAAGCAAATTCATTAACGATGAGAATATTGCCGACGACAAAAAACTGCTTTTACTTCAAGATGCATTGCGACGTGTGGACAAACATAAACCATATCGTGAGAGACCTGCCACCGTCACCGTCACCACTGATCCCTCTAAACAGGAAACATCTCCTCAAGATTCTGCAGCACTGCAATCAAAGGAGAAGGAATTGAATTCGATTGTATTGAAAATTGGAAACCTATTGCCATTGACCTATCGAGAACAGAGTAAAAGAGTATTATCTTATCTCATGTTGGAAACTGCAGATGAACATCAAGTTCAAGTCGAGAGCACAGGGAAACGAATTATAATTCAGGGAAAAAGTTATAATCTAGTTGATTTAATTTGTGATATGGTGACGAATCGTAAAGGACTCTTATCCTTTGACGATAATCTATACACCTTTCTGTGTGCAATAAACTTTCCCAAAAGTCTTATTGGCAATAAGCAAATTCTAAAGAAACTAAGAGAATATAGTCCACCAACAACACCATTTAAAAAAGAAGAAGATTCAATATTTGAAGATACTATCAGCAGCAGCAATGATTTTACAACACCTGTCGCTGCTAGTCAAAAGCGAAGACGAATTGATTCGCCCGCCAGTGTGCAAAAGGGGAGTGGACATTACACTACGTGTTTACGCTCAAAATGGATGAAGTTCTGAAAGGTGTCTATGAAAATATTGGCGAGGTGGGAAGTTTAAGTTCTCCCAAAACGCTTTCCAAAGCTGTCTCCGGCACCACCACCACATTGAAAAATGCAAAAGAGTATCTAGAAAATGAAGCGAGTTACACATTGCATCGAAATCACAGGCTTCGCAGTAAACAATATCGACAAACTAAAGCCTTTTTCCCTCTGCATATAATGCAAATGGATCTTTTAACTTTAGACGCACTTCAACAACGTCACAATGCACCCTACAAATATATTCTGGTGGCAATCAGTATCTTTAGTCGCTATGCCTATGCCATTCCACTGCGGTCAAAGAGAGGTGTTGAAGTTGCTCGGGCCATTGAAAGTATTCTAGAACAGGATTCGTATAGAAAAATTCAATCGGATCGTGGCAGTGAATTTGTTAATCCCCATGTGCAAAAGGTTCTTTTGAAATATAATACAACACTTTATCATAGTCACAGTCCGATAAAGGCTGCATTGGCTGAACGATTAATAAGAACGATTCGTCTATTAATTTCAAGATATTGCACATTGAAAAATACACCGGCTTTTATTCATGATTTAGATAAAATCATGCAGATATACAACCATCGACCCCATCGATCTCTGTCCAACTCTACACCAACGGATGTTCACTACAATGAAAATACATTTGATGCTTTTCTAAAGCAATACTCCAATGGCAATGAGAAGAAGAAAAACAAGAAGAAATTCAATGTTGGTGATACTGTTCGAATTAATAGAACCACCAATATTTTTGAAAAAGGGAATTATTTATGGAGCACTGAACTTTTTAAAGTGTCCAAAATCCTGGACACCATACCCATAACTTATCGCCTGCGAGACACCAAAGATGATGAGATTCTCGGCGGTTTTTATGAATATGAACTGCAAAAAGTTAGAAACACTAGTGAAATTTATCAAATTGAAAAGATATTAAAGAGTCGTACACACCATGGCAAGAGACAGTTGCTTGTTCGCTGGCTAGGATACAACTCAGATTTTGATTCTTGGGTCAGTGCTGAAGATATTGACAATGCCCAATGATTTCTATGTGACTTTCATGTCCAATGTTTCTGATCCTCTCTACAATGACTTGAATAGAACAAGTGATTTTTGGACGAAACTCTCCCCCACCATCAAATTCGACGACAATAGAAAGTATGAAGTGGCTCTTGTCGACTGTATTCTCAAAAATACCCATGACATCCTGAGAAAGGATCGTAAATATGAAATAAAAATTAGACCCTATGATTGGCCGCCGCCACCAACAGGTGATCAAGAACAAATTCAAAAAATCAATTGGATGGAATATCCATATATTGAATTACCCTACGAGGAACTCACCTGTATGAATGATTTATGTCGTACTATCAATAAAAGAATTTCCGCTCGTAAAAAGGGAGCTTTTCATTTCAACTATTCAAAGGAGGAGGGCAAGATCTACATTAGTTCACCTATTGCCAGTGAAAAGGTTATTCTCAACGATAATCTAAAGGATGTTCTTGGCTTTAAGCTCAATATAATCAATGGTAAAAGTGCCGGAAACGCTAATTTCATTTTTGCTGACTACCCGCCTGCCTTCTCCACAGACACCTGTATATTTCTCTACGCTTCATTTGTGGAAACATCTCGAGTTGGTAATTCAAATGTTCCCCTCCTACGAGTTCTTGAACGAAAAACCAATCAAGAACATATTCACCACTACAATATAAAGCATCTTCAGTATATTCCCGTAAACACTTCCTATTTGGAACTCTGTCAGTTAACGCTAAGAACCGAATTGGGTGATCCAATAGCAATCTCAAAGGGTTTGGCTGTGATTACATGCCATTTTCGACCCATCGTTCAACAACAAGATGTCTAATAAAAAAGTGGTATTCACTTGTCCTGATATTGACTGCTATGTTAATACTCTTGGCCCAAGACAACAGGGCAATGGAATGGACTACTACAAAGGTCGCTCGTCAATGTCTGGCTACGGTCTTGGCAGTTGGTTTGCTAAGCTGTTTCGCTCTTCACTACCACTGGCTAGAAAATATCTTGTACCGGCTGCGACAGATTTTGCATCCTCTACACTATACGATTGGGGCTCTGGCAAGGATTTTAAAAAAGTGCTTCGGAAAATCTTAGGTCCAGTGCACGAACCCTTGGCGAGAGATTAAAACAGAATGGTAAAGGCTTAAAAAGGTCAAGAAACAATGCATCACTCATCAGTCTCCACTCAGGTCGGAAACGAGAGACATCATCCCTCTTGTCAAAGAAAAGAAGGAAAAAGCCGACACGTGCTGTAAACAGAAGTCCCAGGAAGAATAGAATTGCCAGATCGAAACTAGATTTCTTCTCCTAAAATGTCCTACCTACCGCATAAGGATTCTCAACCTTCAATCACCGCCTCATTGAATCTATTCAATGCTGAAAATGTTGATGTGAGTGTCAAGCATGGATACTATGAACAATTTTATCCACAACAACCCCTCTCCGATAATATCCACTTTCAAATTTATACCAATGAAGACTACTTTATGGACATGTCTTCAACATTTATAGATTTGCAAATGAAAGTCCGGAAATCCGATAATACAATGCCAATTCGGGCCGATGGGATATCCTATGAAAATTGTATATTACATAATTTATTTCGTCAAATTAGTGTCTACATCAATGGCACGCTGGTGAGCACAAGCAACAATCTCTCCAACTATACAAGCTATATGCAATTCATGCTGATGACACCCAAGTCATACAAGGAATTGAGAGGCACCTCCAATGGATATGAACATATTACTAATACTGATAGTACAGATGCACTTAAAAATGCTACAACTAGTGAATTACATCTAGTTGGAAAAATATATCATGAAATATTTAATATACCCCAATGGCTACCGCCCAATGTTAAAGTGGATATAAAATTGACGCTTGCACCCTCCAATTTCATATTGAGAAAGGAACTTGCTGCCAATCCTGATGTAAGTCTCTCCCTCACCTCGGCAATACTTCATGTACGCAAACAACAAGTCATGAGTTCTGTTGCTTTGGCCGTGGAAAAACTGAGAGCCAATGGCAACAATATTAAACTACTTGTTCCTCACACAATCACCAATCAACGTCATATTGCAATGGGCTCACGCACCTTCACCGATTCATCCTTTATCAATGGCGAAATCCCCTCGAAATTGGCTTTGGCATTTGTAAAAAGCGCCAGTGCAATAGGATCATGGACTGAATGTCCATATAAATTCGAGATGTTTGGACTTTCATCTCTTGTGTGCAAAGTAAACGGCATTCCACTCTACAATCTATCTTTTGATAAATCCTATAGAACATTGTACGAGTTGACCATGCAAACCCTAGATCACGATTCGCAACTATTTGAAAATGGTATAACCGAAGATATGTTTGCTAAAACACATGGTATCATTGTACTGGATTTGTCTGGTACACAGGATATGAGTATAGTACGTACGTACGGGGAGTGTGCGTTTAGAGTGTACATTTGCCGACCCATTGGCTGAGAGTATTGCCCTAATCTCACTAAATCAATATGAAACCTATTGGGAAATCACTCCCGAAGGCAGTGTTCTACTAGACTTGGCGCCATGAACACCAGTCAAATAATCAATGTATTTAATATGGACCCCTACATGGCCCAGTACAAATCCTATTGTCTGCCCTCAGACTATCTTGGAAAAATTCAAAGCGCGAACAATACCTTGATTATTGTTAATAGCAGTCCGTCGACTGTGCTGACAGGTCATTGGCTGTGCATCTTTCAAACAATGAAGACGATTGAATTTTTTGATCCTCTTGGTCTACCCTATACATTCTACACACCCCACATCAGCAACTATATTGAGAGCAGTGGGAAAACTATTATTCAAAATCGAAAGAGAGTGCAGGATCTAACGACTAAAAGCTGTGGCTTCCATGCACTACTATATTTTGTGTTCCGATGTCGTGGCTATACTTACAAGCAGTTTCTCCACATTTATAGTGACAATCCACGTCTGAACGACTTTCTAGTGGAAAATATCCTCTCAGACCTATATAGTATTGATTTCAGTGCCCTAAGAGTAAAGTGCTTAAAAAATGTTTGTGAATTTGTTTATTAATAAAATGCATATATATACAACAATCTCTTTAAATCTTCACTTTAGATTTCTTCATCTTCGATGTATAGGCAACTGTCGTGAACCACTAATGCTGGTAAATCATTTGGATTCACTGTATATTGATCTTGATTGACTGCAAAGTCAGGGTCACATTTTCTACAGTACAATGTAACTTCACTCTTGTCATATCTCTTTGTATAGTCAATGATACTATTTGCATTCATATTATGAAATTCACGAGTTTCAATCTGTCTATTTGAAGCAATATCACATACAATGTTTTCAAATGGTGAATCACATTCCGTCACAGCCAAATAAAAATCACTTGGTTTATAGTCATAGTAGGTGGTGTCATCACAGCGATGACGTAGAAACCAGATTGTCTTGTTACCCCAACAGTTGAATCGTAGACCAGATTCCTCTTCCCAGAATAATTTAAATCCGCGACGATACCAATCTCGTAGAAATAAACTAAAATCACGTTTAGGATTCTTTCCAATCATAGCGGGGTAAGTATTCTCCCACTGATCACATTTATCATAGTGACAATTGGAGCACAGGTGTCCTCTAGGATGAGAGTCACACACCTCCTCAAGACATGAATTACATCCTTTAATTTGTACTGCATAGCCTCTATGTAATTTACAAGGATTACATAATTTACACTTTTCACTATAGTCATCAATAATTGTACAATTCTCACATTGATTCCAACTGCCAAGAGTGTACATGCACAATGGACATATATAGAACATTTTTCGGTTTCCGATGTCAACTCACTCACAGCTAAAACGAAACTGATCCTCTTCGTTCGATAAATTCAAGGTGGAGGGAAATGGTGGGAGAGAGGAGTAGCTCTGTGACGTTACCTCTTTCGAATGATGGGGGAGCCATCTACATTGAATCCACTGGCAATATTTTCAAAAGTATATCCACAATATGATTCTGCTTTGTTTCAATTAATATATCAATAAATTGACTATAAGCATTTGAATCACATTTTAAAAGTTTCATACAATAGTCCAATGGGGGAGAATCACTCCTCATTATATTGTCAAGTGTTCCCGGACAAGAGAATATCCTGCGTTTAAGAGATAACTCGAGAAAATCATCATCCAAAATCAAATGTTTTTCCATAAACACTAGATTTGATCTAATTCTCTCTTTCTCAAATTTATTCATTTTTCAATCCTTTCACTCCGACTGCTGACTCTAGACTGACCCTGATTTGTTAGCCCTATAGCCAGAAAAGAAAGGGAACATTATCGATTTCGAAACAATTTTATTGAATAATTAGAACAACAACAATAATACAGAGCATGTACAATCAGCGATACTGTTTATTGTCTTCAATATGTTTCACCAATGCACTTAAAGCACATTGAAGTCTATTCACATGTGCTATATCAACTTTAGCGGCGAAACATAATTGATCCTCCATTTTAAATTTGCTCAAGGATATCACATATCTTGCATATACTGCATCCCATTCCAGACAAAGCCGTGAACCTTTCGTGATTTCCACCGCAATGTTTGGTGCTCTTGTACTATTATCATCAACTCCACTATCAACTTTTAATAGGGTAAACATTCCACTCATCGCCATCAACACAAATATATATCCAAATGAGTAAAGTCAAACTGTTCTTATTCTTCTCACTCCTTGAATTCTATTCACAGACTAATAAAACTCTAGCAAAAATCCTTTCTTTATATTCCCTCCGCCGCTAATATGTAAACAAGCCCTCTGATTGGCTGAGAAGGAGACACGTGATCTAACTGTTTCCCGTTATCGGATCAATAAAATTCCCAGTCGATTACGCAATCAATTTCACGGAAATTCACTTCCCCCTCGAGTCCTAGATCAATAACATTGTTCCCGTTAGAATTCAATGCGCATGTGCTACCTTCGTCCCGGTTAGGTTATTACACATAGAAACATCAAATAAATCGACCTTGAAGGAAGAGGTCATTGAGCCCATTACGTAATCTTTCTCCCTAGGGACTCTATGACCGTGTTTGTTTCATAATTCCCCACGCTCGTGAATCAATAATTCCCCCATCGATTATGTAAATCACCCCTCATGTCATTCGCACGTGGCCAAACAACAACAGATCGATTGACCTTGACACACCCCCCCGATTAGACTCGATCGATAATCCTTGAATAAATTATGTCCCGTCAGCATTATGTAAATCACCCCTCATGTCATTCGCACGTGGCCAAACAACAACAGATCGATTGACCTTGACACACCCCCCCGATTAGACTCGATCGATAATCCTTGAATAAATTATGTCCCGTCAGCATTAAACTAAATTGTAGATGGCAGCACGGTGTTCGTTCTGTACCTCATGATAGGGTTCTACTCATAGGACCATAAATTTGCTTGAAATAACAGGCAAACAATCGTTTAAAGCCATCTTTATCTTTCAAATAGTACCTATTCGTTGCCTAAGCTTAGCCTCACATTCTGAAAAAAAGAGACTCACATCTCATTAGCCCAAATATACATGCTAATAGTATCACTCTACTTGGTCAAAGCTACTTCTTTGCTTGCACATTTGCGACTTCGAAATAATTTTTTACACTTTGATGAAAGACTATTTAACCACTTTTTATTGATTTAACAATTTAGTGATGTCAATTCGCCAAAATTTATTGAGGGCAAAATGTATCGCGCGCGACTCTAAGTGAACCTAGATCAACCCAACTTTTTGGATATCTCTCTCACTATGACTCTGTTTGTGTATCGTGTCTGTCTAATTCCCGAGCTTATTTCTCCGACAAAAACATACAGGGTATCTTTTTTAAAAGCGTGGCATGTCAAGCTAATGAGTGTTTTAAATTTAGAATTACAGATATGAATTAATTAATAGCTTGCTCGCATGCTGTTACAAAACTCCTGGTTAATACAAAAATCGCAAAGACTAAAAGCTGTAGTCGATTAAATAAAAAAAACTAGTTTTTTTTCCAACTGAAAGTAAGGAACAACACTAAAAGTCGAAATGAGCATAAATTATTCCATATATGAAGAGACTGGAAGGATGTTCGTATTGTAAAGCAACCGGTTTTTCAAACAGTTCGTGGTAACGAACTGTAAGTAAGGAGCGACACGGCTCAATAGTAACCGAAACTCTAAAAACCGGAATTTTGATACCCATGGATACATCAATAGAATCATATTTTTATGCTGATTTCAAATATATAAGTGATTTCAAATCATTAAATTTAGTTTTATCAATCAAAAGTTATGTGCCTGAGAAGATTTGCCTTATTTTTGAATAAAGGAGGAAACTCCCCCCTAAAAGTCATAGAACTTTAATCAAAATCATACCATCCGATTCAGCGTATCAGAAAACTCTACTTCGGAAGTTTCAAGCTCCTATCTGCAAAAATGTGGAATTTTGTATTTTTTTTTGTCAGAAGAAAGATCACAGATGCGTGTTTATTTTATTTTTTTTATTGTGTTCGTGGTAACGAACTGTAAGTAAGGAGCTATACGGCTCAATATTAACCGAAACTCTAAAAACCGGAATTTTGATACCCATGGATACATCAATAGAATCATATATTTATGCTGATTTCAAATATATAAGTGATTTCAAATCATTAAATTTAGTTTTACCAATCAAAAGTTATGCGCCTGAGAAGATTTGCCTTATTTTTGAATAAAGGAGGAAACTCCCCCTAAAAGTCATAGAGCTTTAATCAAAATCATACCGTCCGATTCAGCGTATCAGAAAACCCTACTTCGGAAGTTTCAAGCTCTTATCTGCAAAAATGTGGAATTTTGTATTTTTTTTTTGGCGTTCCTTGTTTATTTTAAAAACAAACATATTCCTACGAAAAAATTTCATGAAATATATTTCCTGTCACCCAACCACCACTGATATTTTGACGTTTGACCCTCCCCCCCCTGGAAAAATTCCTTCTGGCGCCCTTAAAACATATCACATTTCTTTAAATAGGGTTCAATTTCGTCAAAATCCAATATTAGTTAAAATTGTTCATGTTTTCCCAACTCAATTTCACAAAGGTATGTACTTCTTCATGAAAAAGAAGGCCAAATCTAGAATTTATAGAAAGGTCTATTATTGCTGTATAGTCTTTTTTCATGATAATCGAATCAAAATATACGAAAAAAGGTGCTAAAAGAACACAACAAATACAGGTTCGAGTCTAATACACACAACTCAATATATTATGGACGTTTTTATGCAAAGAAGGATTTCTTTGCGACCGAGTCTATGCGTGTGTATTTAAATTTTCATTTAGCGGTTGAAAAACAAAAATATGAACTTAAGATGTGGGTGAGTTCATTTTAACTCCAGGCAAAAGAAATACTCGTTTTATTTCCGCCATTGTGCAGATGTGTTACCTGAATCACTCCTGTTGCGATTTTTCTGTATTATCAATTACGATGTTAATTTCTGGAGACTGTTAGACTCCAGATATTCCATAAAAGGATATTTAAGTCATGCAAAAATCTACTATACAATGTGTCTAAGTCTGCCGATTTGGTCTGCGATTAAGCAGCCGCCATTATCGCTCTTCTGCTAAAACTCCTGAAAAATATCTCCAAAATCTAATTAAAAATTTTTTTTTGTGAATACCGCCCTTATTTATTTATTTGGGATATGTAAGTCATACCACCAAAGTGTCTAACTTTATTTACAAGCAAGACAAGCTTTTTAAATTATCAGATTGCCTGAAGAAAAACAGCCGACTTGCTTTACCCAGCAAACTTTATTGTTAATTTATACAGTGACGTCAATTGTAGGGTCAGGGTAAAAAGTTGCCCACTAAGATCTTTTTACCCCCTAGATTTTGAAAATCTATTTTGAGGCATTTTTCTTAAAAAATGCCTATTCCAGGTATTTTCGTTGAAAATAAAAAAAGTGACAAAATCCCGTCGCCTTAGATTTTGAAAAAAAAAATACATTTTGCCCTCAATAAATTTTGGCGAATTGACATCACTAAATTGTTAAATCAATAAAAAATTGGTTAAATAGTCTTTCATCAAAGTGTAAAAAATTATTTCGAAGTCGCAAATGTGCAAGCAAAGAAGTAGCTTTGACCAAGTAGAGTGATACTATTAGCATGTATATTTGGGCTAATGAGATGTGAGTCTCTTCTAGGTGTGAGAAATTTACGTCTAAAACACCGGCAGTTTCTTGTTTACATGTGATATCTATCTAATATTCTAATTTAAGGAAAATTGTTACTTGTCATTCGCGAAGATAAATATTCTGAGACCTTAATAATAAGAATAATTTTTATTAAATATAAACCAGGGCGTCTTGGGTATGTGTTAATATATTCAGTTTCTTTAGTATAAAATCTAGTTTCAATTTGGAACCTTATACAGTTTGAATATCCATTCTATCGATATAACTTCAAGGATGTATGGTGTTTTCGATTGCGAATACATTGGCTTCAAGAAATCGGCATGTGGAGTGATTTTTGAATGTGCGTTTCTACTGTTGACTACAGACCATCAAGAAGTCTCTTGTTACCACTGGTATATAAACTACAATATGCATGATTACACTGAAGACAGATGGCGCAATACACTATACGTTATAAACAAAATAGGTTTATATAATAGAACAATACTCCCATCCTATAACGAAGGGAAAGATTTATCCTCTGTACAAGAGGAAGTTAGAGAGATATGCTGTTTTTTGGCGTAACAGCACTGTACACAAAAGCGAATGTGCCCACTGATAAACTTTTAATCGACAAATGCAAATCAGATATACCAATATTCAACTTGGAAGATTTTAATTGTGAGGTATTTCCGAGTAAAATACACAACCCAGAGGACGAGGTTCGATTTTTTAGCAAACGGGTACCAATAGATATTCCTTCTCGGAATATGTGTGTGAGATATCCTAAGAAGAAGAAAAACAAACAAATCCGTGATATAGATTGGAATCACACTGAGTGGATGACAAACAATGATGAATTTTTACAATAGTCATCACACCCATGACTACCCAACGGTCTTTTTAAAGACCAATAATTCTATAAACACTTAGTAACCATGGTAATATGAATCTTTTAGGTTCAATGTTTGAAGCTAGCTTCAGCTGAAGCTTAGGATAGTAGCGGACACCCTACTGTAGGGCTCATTTGAATGACAATTAAAAGTTATAGTGCCCTGTTTAAGTGACCAAAAAACTGAAGGGGCAACTATGCTCCATTCAATGCTCAATTTTCCCAAAGTTACACAATCCAAATTTTTAGAAAGCCATTTTGTTCAGCATAGTCGAAATATCTAATAACTATGTCATTGAGGATGACTTAATCCCCCACAGTCTCCAGGGGGAGGGCTGCAAGTTATGAACTTTGCCATTGTTTACATATAGTTTTCGTTATTGGGAAGTATACAGATGTTTTCAGGGCGGACTATTTCTGATGGGAGAGGGGGTCGGGGGAGGAATTTACGTGGGAATATCTCTCCATGGAGGGATTTTGTATGGAAGAAGGGGATTGTCCATGAAGGAAAATCCCCACTCTTTACGCTAAAGTTCTTTAGAACTTTCGAAAGAGATATCTAAAGTTTTGAAAGTTCTCTGTTGAAAGTTCTTTAGTACTATCAAAAGAGAGTAAGGAGCGACCCAGCTCAATAGTAACCGAAACTCTAAAAAACGGAATTTTGATACCAAAATATACAGCAAAAGAATTAGATTTGTGTGTTGATTTCAAATATATAAGTTGCACCAAGTTTAGTTATACCCGTCAAAAGTTAGGCGCCTGAGAAAATTTGCCACATTTTCGAAAAAAGTGGGAAATATCTTCTAAAAGTCGTAAAACTTTAATAAAAATCACACTATCAGATTCAGCATATCAGAGAACCCTACTGCAGAAGTTTTAAGTTCCTATCTGCAAAAATGTGGAATTTTGTATTTTTTTTTGCTAGAAGAAAGATCACTGATGTGTGATTATTTTATTTTTTTTTACCAGGGGTGATCGTATCGAACCAGTGGTCCAAGAATATCGTGGGAGGGCTCATTCAAACGGAAATTGAAAGTTCTAGTGTGCTTTTTAAAGGACCAAAAGAGGGAGGACAACTAGGCCCCCTCCCACCCTCATTTTTTTCCGAAGTCACTCGATTAAAATTTTGAGATAGCCATATTCTTCAGCATGGTCGAAAATACAATAACTATGTCTTTGAGGATGACTTAATCTCCCACAGTCTCCAGGGGAAGGGCTGCAAGTTATGAACTTTGCCCATTGTTTACATATAGTTTTCGTTATTGGGAAGTATACAGATGTTTTCAAGGCGGACTTTTTCTGATGGGGGAGGGGGTCGGGAGAGGAATTTACGTGGGAACATCTTTCCATGGAGGGATTTTGTATGGAAAAAGGGGATTGTCCATGAAGGAAAATCCCCACTCTTTACGCTTAAGTTCTTTAGAACTTTCAAAAGAGATATCTAAAGTTTTGAAAGTTCTCTGTTGAAACTTCTTTAGTACTATCAAAAGAGAGTAAGGAGCGACCCAGCTCAATAGTAATCAAAACTCTAAAAAACAGAATTTTGATACCAAAAGATACAGCAAAAGAATTAGATTTGTGTGTTGATTTCAAATATATAAGTTGCACCAAGTTTAGTTATACCCGTCAAAAGTTAGGCGCCTGAGAAAATTTGCCACATTTTCGAAAAAAGTGGGAAATACCCTCTAAAAGTGGCGGACTTTTTCTGATGGGGGAGGGGGTCGGGGGAGGAATTTACGTGGGAACATCTTTCCATGGAGGGATTTTGTATGGAAGAAGGGGATTGTCCATGAAGGAAAATCCCCACTCTTTACGCTAAAGTTCTTTAGAACTTTCAAAAGAGATATCTAAAGTTTTGAAAGTTCTCTGTTGAAAGTTCTTTAGTACTATCAAAAGAGAGTAAGGAGCGACCCAGCTCAATAGTAATCGAAACTCTAAAAAACGGAATTTTGATACCAAAAGATACAGCAAAAGAATTAGATTTGTGTGTTGATTTCAAATATATAAGTTGCACCAAGTTTAGTTATACCCGTCAAAAGTTAGGCGCCTGAGAAAATTTGCCACATGCAAAAATTGTTGCTTCGCAGCCTATGCAACATTTTCCTGTAAAACAAGTTAAAATAAGGAAACTTATGATATTTACATCTATGTTTTTAGGAATATGAAGAATAAACGCTTTTCCAAAAGCGCAAAACTCAAGTATAAGAAACAAGAATGCTTCTTTTTTATAATCATAAAAAAAATTCTAAAGCACTTCGTATTTTTTTCTGTACAAAAAATAATATATTGTTTTGTTTGCTCAGTAAAGCGCTACTTTTGTATGATTATACAAACATAGATAAATATTATTCCTATTATCTTTCAGCTTATTTGCGCTTTTTTTATAGATATAAGTTACATAGGCTGCGAAGTAATAATTTTAGTTCGTTTCAACACTTGCAGCAGAAAACCCTTGCTTTCTTTTCAAAAGATTTTTAGTTTAAAATAAACTTATATACAATTTTAGTAATAAAGATGGATTTTAGTATGCGTAGTAGCTTTAGAGAAATAAGAGTAAACAACACAAAATTTGGTCCTATAACGCATTTCACTTTAATATTATATCCGAAGCGCGCAAGGAAGAACAAAATATAGACAGCCTTCCACCGCCAACTTGTTAACTAACCATATTAGCTAGCGATTTTCTGTTAGCCCTTGAAACAAAATGAAAGCAAACAATAATTGTTAGCTAACAATCCTCAAAGCATATTAATGGGGTGTGAAATACAGAAAAAAACAAGCTAGGGAAACTTGAGAATTAACTAGTTGAGTGGATTTGAATAGTCAGTGAAAATTTGCCTACAAAAGAATTTGCTAGCTTGGAAATATTACCTGACATGGATTTTCCCGAAATTGGTCATTTTGCTTTGATGCTTTGTCGGTTTTTGATTGTTGTGCTTTAATTTATCCAACATAAATATAATGCAAAATAACTTAGCCACAAAATATTTGGATATAGCCTCGGGCTATACCGAAGAATTGGAGTGGGTTTAGTTATACTGAAAAGAGTTACACAATCACTTAAATTGAAGTGTTCTGGATGTAATGAAGCAAGAATTTTGTTATCATAGAATTCAGTTAGAAAATGAATCTTGCATTAAAATTAACAACCCCTTCGGGGTTACCTTAACTGCTAATCAGTTTAATCCTTTTTTTCTCCACCTTCATACAATCCAATCGCTAATTAGAATCATTCACACTCCTATTATTCAAAACATTAATTAATATCGTTCATAGTGTCCAATTTGTGAATTCCTTATCCCTTTTTGCAAAAATGTCAATCAAAACAATTTCTAAATACGCAATTTGACAATCTCTAGTTTTCGATTTAAAAAAAACAAAAACAAACAAAAACAAAAAAGTAAAGTGTAATACTCACTCTCTTTGAAAAACCAAACCAGACTATACCCACCAAACCAGACTATGCCCATAAAACCAGACTATACCCACCAAACCAGACTATACCCACTAAACCAGACTATACCCACCAAACCAGACTATACCCACCAAACCAGACTATACCCACAAAACCAGACTATACCCACCAAACCAGACTATACCCACCAAACCAGACTATACCCACCAGAAACCTGTCCGGTTGGCCTTGGTACGTCAATAACCCAACTAGCACAAGATGGACCAGAAGTATAATGCCATATGAGGGAGTTCTAAATTTCTTTGAAAAGGTGTAGAGGCGTACGGAAATAACATAGAGATTCCTAGAGCCGTACGCAAATAGCACGGTCCTATGGCCGTACGCAAATAGCATAGTCCTAGTGCCGTGATTGTAGAAGCATAATGCCATGTGAGGGAGTTCTGAATCTCTTTGATATGTGTGAGGCGTAACGCAATAACATAGAGATCCCTAGAGCCGTAAGCAAATAGCATGGGTCCTATGGCCGTACGCAAATAGCATAGTCCTAGTGGCCGTACGCAAATAGCATGGAGATTCCTAGTGCCGTACGTAAATTCCATATGTACTATCTACTTCCAAACAGCCGTGATTCCTTTGTGTCAGCAAGTGAAATGGTCTAAACCCCCTTATTGAGCTATTTTTCAATCCATTCATTGTTGTCAATTGCTGTCCACAAGTTATGCAAGCTGTCTATTGTTCATATATAAGATTTTTATCAAAGAGGTAATCGTATAGACTTTGAAAAAAAGCCTCATTCGATTTAAATTGAAAGCTTTAGATCCGTTTTTTAAAGTCAATAATAATTGGACAGTAAGCACCCCCCCCCCATGCCATAAAAACTTGAAACTTTATGCGACCAAAAACGAACAAAAATTAATTAAAAAAAACTGTCTGAAAAATAAGTTTTTCAAAGAAAAGTAAAGGCCATTTTAAACTTAAGCTCAGGAGATACAAATACCTGTTAAAATTCAAATCAAAACGACCAGAAATTACTATTAAGGAATAAATGAAACCCAAAACGAACAGAAATTAAATAAACAATCACAGCAAAAAAACATACAACAAGTAATAATATAAATGAATAAATAGATCTTTAAGCGAGTAATGCTTAGATTGAATATGAAAATCAAGCTTAAAACGAGAACAAATATTTTGCTATTAAAGTATAAACGTGACGCAGTAGGTTTAGGCTTCTGCAGTGAGGCGCTACCCAAACTCTTGTTTGTAGTTATTTTTATTCGATTCACACTTGATTTGCATATTCAATTTAAGTTTCACTCGTTTTAAATTATTTATTCATTTACATTAAAATATATTGTATGTTTGTTCGCATTGATTGTTATTTAATTTCTATTCGTTTAAGTTTCATTTATACTTTAATAGCAAAATATTTGTTTCGTTTTAAGCTTGATTTTCATATTCAATCCAAGCATTACTCGCTTTAAGATCTATTTATTCATTTATATTATTACTTGTTGTATTTTTTTTGCTATGATTGCTTATTTAATTTCTGTTCGTTTTGGGTTTCATTTATTCTTTAATAGTAATTTCTGGTCGTTTTGAGTTTGAATTTTAACAGGTATTTGTATCTCCTGAGCTTAAGTTAAATAGCCTTTACTTTTCTTTGAAAAACTTATTTTTCGGACTGTTTTTTTTTAATTAATTATCTTAAAAAGACTGATCTTGCCAAATTAGAAACAATTCGAAATATGGCTTAGCAAAAATTACCATAGGCTTCATGCTCATGCCCCTCTAACAAAGAAAAAACGCTTGACTGGTCTGCCCTATATTTTAGAAAGACGGAATGCGCTGATCATCAAATATTGCAGCAAGATTCAAGCCATAGGTCTTGAGCATGATATTTTTAAGCTCACTTTTGCCAAAGATGGTATAAAACATAATTTGACATCTATAGAGTCATGGAAAATATTTAACGAGCTTGTCCATCTTGGGAACTTGACACACCCTGTTTAAGTCATTTTCTTGTTCCTCCGGGATGGCAAATGCCACCTCCAAGTATTTCACTAGAGTTTATTAATTTAGTAAAAATATATAAGACGCAAATATGAAGTTTTGAAATGCCACTTTTTGTTAAGATAAGGAACATATCCTGCCAAGTTCTGTTTAACGGGAAATTGAGAAATTACCACTTCCTAGCGATTACGTGGGAAGGTGTGGTTGATAAAAATGTATAAAAGATACATTTTATTGGAAGGAGGGATCTGATACTAACTTTATGCCGGACGGACCTCTGGTCCGTTGTTTTTAGAAATACCTTGGAATTTTGTCTTATCATTGTAAGTGTCTAAGTATCTTATTATATATTATTGTATTTTGTGAGACTTGTGGTCTACTTGGGACAGCCAGTCCCAGTAGAAAGTATATATCTGATTATTATTATATGTTAAATGAATAAAAGTATTGTATTTTAGACAACCTCTCTACAATCTACCTTTTGCCCCTCGAACATACCCAGTCGGTACGCCTCATTAGTTCGGTCATAGCCTAAGGCACGCTACCAAAGTTTAATTACCTTAGGGCCAGAGTTTATCTCCCCTATAAAGGGAGAATAAAGGCATCTACGACTAAAACACCCAAATACCATAAAATACACGTCACAACAACTTTACAACAACTGGTGGTAGCTAGAAAAACTGGGTCGAGAAGGCTAGATAAAAATAGTAGATTGAAATAAGATGGCTTTACCAGAGGAAAAAATGACTTCCCTATCAACAGTACTTGAAATTGCAAAAATTATACCAGAATACGCGGGAAATTCAGATGTAGATGAGTTTATCGAAAAATTAAAAATTTTCGACGAACTAACTGAATCGTTTGAGGATAAGGTCAAAGAGCATGCGTTTGCAGCCATATTAAAGGGAAGCGCCCTAAAGCATTGTGAGGCAATTAAGGAAAAAGAGCCCAAGGACATCAGTACTCTAATTGAATCTTTTAAAACTAGATTCATAGAGACAAGCATCTCCGAGAGGCTAAGAACAGAGGTACTGACATTCAATACCTCAACTAGTATCAGGGAATATGCCGACAAAATTTGTAGATCCGTGTGTTTACAATTAGAGAAAGGCGGAAATGACAAGACAGTACAGAAAGTACAACTACATACTTTTACCCAAGGGTTACCAAAAAAGTTATTAAGACTAATATTATCGCAGAAACCTGAAAATTTAGAGCAGGCTATAATACTAGTCGAAACAGAGATAAAATTGACAAGGCTATGAATAAGTTTGATCAGATTGCCAATAAATAACACAGGAGCCCAAGAAAGTATAAAATATGAAAGGTGACAGAAAAGGGTAAGCGCTGAGGAGCCAAATCGTGAACCAAAAGGCGCGACGGAGGCCGAGGGTCGCCATCTAGGGAAATAGCTGACAGATTCCACGACCTCGAGAGATTAGCAGGTAATAACTATAGAAAATATGGGCACCCTCCCCCACCAAAGACAAATAGTTGGGGAACCAACAGGACAGATCAAAAATATTTAGAAATACCAGGAAACAAACAAACAATTTAAGAGAAAATTTTATTGCTATTATTGTAGCAAACCAAACCACTATACAGCAGATTGCTGGCATAGAATACGCAAAGAAGGCCAGACGTACAAGACAAGACACCAATTCAGAACGCAGGGGGACAGAAATTTAGGAAGGCAGGGAACAAATAATACTTGGCAAACACTTGAGAATATTCCTGAATTTAGGCCTAGGAGGCAAACGATTAACAATACCCAGGGTCAAAGTAGCAGCGCTGAAGAAAACTGGGATAATCCCAGAAACTTTTGGCCAAACAGTGGGCATTTAAACGGAGAAGCAAGCCTGTAAGGGTCGACAGAGCTGTTTCCTTACAAAGACCCCTATTTAGTTTAGAATGTTGTGATACAAATGCAAATAATAATAATCTACCGATTCTGCGTTGTTTTAAAATGAGTGTTTTCAAATTTACCATGTTTACTAGATACAGGAGCATCTAAATCATTAATTCGAGAGGAAGTTTTTAAGAGGTTTCCTCCTAGTCTCAAAAATCGTGTAACCTTATGCCAGAATACCCTGACATCAGTGACAGGGCACAGGCTGACAATTTTGGGAGAATGTCCATTAAAATTTAGCACAGGGGATGAAGAAATAACAGTAACAGTAATAATATGCAAGCAGCTACCATTTCCTTGTATTCTAGGAGTAGATGCCATCAGAAAATATGGGATTTTATGGGAACCCATATCTGATACAATAACCATAAACAAGACAAATGAAAATAATAGGCAAATTTGCGTAACAACAGATAACGAAAGTGACGATTCGAATTATAACCTAAAATAAGCGGAAAAATCACCATAGAAGGGGGAACGACAGCGCAAGTTCTAGCGACATCAAATGCAAAAGAAGGAAAGGTTAAGTCGCCACCAAGGACCCCTAGGGCTGAATTAGGTCAATTACCCACCCCTTCAGGGGTAGGAGAATTAATGTCAATAGACATTTGGGGAACAGGAGGAAGTTTACCAGTTTCCAGGAAAGAAAACAGGTGCGTACTAACTATAGTAGACCATTTTAATTCATATTTATACGCTTTTCCAATTAAAGATGAAAAGACAAAAACCATTGCGAAAGTTTTGGTCAATTGCCTATTTCTGGAACGCGGGATTTTCCCGAGAGTTTTACTTAGCGACAATGGGCCATGTTTTAGAGCCAAATTATTAGACGAAATTACAGAATATCTGGATGTTAAACGATGGTTTACCTCGTCTTACATTGCAGCAGCTAATGGGAAGGTTGAACGTAAGCATAGGGAATTAGCTTACATGCTGGGAATACATGCAAGAGAGGAAAATGAAAATTGGGACGAACATTTACCATTTGTAGTCTTTGCAATAAATACAGCTTTTTCACGTTCTTTAAAAGAAACGCCATTTTTTGCAACATATAAGAGATCCCAGAATTTGTTTAGATGAAATCCAAAATGACAGAATATATTACAACCTAGACCAATATAAGCAAGAGATGGTGATGTGAATGAAAAAAGCTATGGAACAAGTTAAAGACAATCTGGAAGATGCGAAAACAGAACAAAAAGAAAAATATGACAGAACAAGCAAAAATAAAACGATGTACTGTTTAGGAGATTTGGTTTATGTTTACAAAACGAATCTGGAAGGAACAAAAAAGTTAAAACCGAAATGGGATGGACCCTACAGAATTATAAAAATTCTACCAAATAACTTAACATATGTTCTAAAGCATCAGCATAAGGAAAAGGAAGAAGTAGTGCACCATAATAGAATGAAAAAGGGATATTTTTCAAAACCGTGGAAAACAGAGCCTTTACTTTCAGAAGAAGAAATAGCGGACACGATTTGACCAGTATATATCAGAAGACCTTATGAATTTTATGACCTTTTTAATGACCACAAAAGTTGGGAGGAGTGGAAGGAGTATTTAGCCCAGTCTTGGCTACAAACTCTACACAACAAACAAGAGAAAAAGGGAAATATTCGATACTCCTCGGATACTAGCGATGAAGAAAATCAAACACAACATAAGGGTTTAAAGTGTGATAAACCAAGGGTAAAATTCACAGAGGAAGAAAAATTGGAAGGAACCAATGAATTATCTGATTTTCATACATTAGACTCACCTACAGTCTTAACGCAAAAATGGCTTTTGGAACAAACGCCATCTACCAGACGCGAGCTAACAGAATGTGACACTGAAAACTCTTCTACAGAAACTGATATAATTAAACCTGGGCCATCGTCAAGAAAACCTTCTTTAAGAGAAAAATTATGGAGAACAGTAAAGAAACCAAAGGGGCAGCAAGAAGTTCCTTTGTCAGCAGCACAAGTAGCTAAAACACTTATGAAAAAGGCCAAAAATCAAGAGAAACAAAGATTAAAGATATTTGACGAGGCAACAAAACAGCACTCGGACTCAGAGCCTTGTAAACCACACTATAGAGACCACGGAATAACTTGCAAATATTATAAAGAAGAAAAGCAAAAATTTGGGATCCAAAACTCGGACCAGGAAACGAAGAAAGGCAGAACAAGCGCAGGCCCCAGCAGATTAATATTTGAATAAAACAATTATAACAAAAAAATATTAAAAAAAAAATAAAACGAGTAAAAAGCCTCTAAAGAAATATCTATATTTTCTTTTTTAATCGGTAAATAAATAACATCAAGTTTTCCTTCAAATATATGTCGCCAGTAAAAATTATTACCGTCACGTTCTAACGCTAAATTATTAGCTCCGATCTGATGTGACATCATAGGTTCCTGCAAAAGCTTTTGTTTCCGAGACAAGATAAAATTTCGCGAATGGTGACAAGACTTGTCAAAACAAATTAGGCTTCGTTTCATAAAAGAAATTAATAAGGCCACGTAACTTGTAAATAGGTGTTGTGAAACTAATTAAATTATACACTTAGAACCAGCATTAAAAGGCAATTCTTTTAATTTGTATATTGAAAAAATATATTTTGGGGGGATAATTAAAAAAAAATTGTTTTTGAAGAATTTTTAAAATAATTATAATAGGAAAAACAGCGAGAGTTTACATTAAGTGCGCGCTACATGTACAAGCTGGCTGTAATCTTGTTATAAATAGTAGAAGATATGATAAATTAAACACTTACCTATAAGGACGGTGTACATAAACAAGAAACCGTAGATAAAATGGGTCACAATCTAAAAAGTATAGCACAGTGTAAAACAAAGTTTTCTCGGGTATAATTAATTTCACATACTAAATAAATTCACAACACACCATTGACAGAAATAACAGGGCGAGGACATTGCAGGTGAAAAACACCAATGACAGGACCGTTTGCATTTAAAAACAATAACTGCTAAGCGTCTTGTCATTAGGGGGATCCACCAAACTAACCAAATTGATATTAGAAATATCGGTCAAACTGGAGAATGTTGGGGCTGAATGTTCGGATAAAATCCGTCGTGCTAAAATAAATAGCAGAGAGGGTTTTATCCGGGCACAAAACCCATAAGCTTGTAGAACAGGGTAATAGTAAAAATAGTCAAATATCACGAAAGGGACAAATTACACTCAATGACTGTATAAAACTAAGGCGCAAATTAAACTGAGGATAATACCAGACGCGAATAATATACAAGATTATAGGGAAACCACAATAGATGCTGATACCCCTATCTCTACACAACTTTTGGCACGAAATAGGCACTAATTTTTGGTAAAATACTACAGACAAGGAATATGTGTCTGTGATGAAAACCACACAATTTTGTGGGAATCAGGATATCGTAAAAACGTACTTTCTTATGAATAAATGAGAACTAGAAATTTCGGGGTAAAACTTAATTAAAAATGTTCAAAAAAAAATTTAGCTGAAAAAACTACAGTACTTTTCTAACACCAAAAACTTTCGGAAGAAAAAATTTAAATAATTTCAAAAAAATACAGGTTGCAAAAATTAGACCCCCCCACCTCTTAATATATGGAGATAATGAATTTGATCATAAAGGGCAATCAGCATAAAAACTGGTTAAGGTTATTGAAAAGAACATGAAATATATTAATATAGGCTTTAAAAAAAAACCTATTTTACTGAAAAAGCGGAAAAGACTTAAAAAAAATGACTAGCATGACATAGAAAATTGAAAGTAAGGCACATAATAGCCTTAAGAACTTGAAGTTGAAACCTAAGACAAGACCACTAAAAGTTGGGAAGTTAAAGTGAAAATAGTCATTGTCACGTGTATGTCGAAAACTAAATTACTGTGTGCCATGAAGGCCAGGTATTTTCTGCCAAAGGGTCACTTTTCTGAAAAAAAAAGAATAGCCCAGGAGGTAACTGTGGCCACAAAGAAAAAAAAAGTGTGGTAATACTATAGATAATTAATTATTGTATGTGCAGGTTCAGAATAGTCTTTTTAGCTGTAGCCCATGACAAGAAAACCTGGAAACGTTATAAGGAGCTACCAGAAGGCAGTCCTGGTAAGCAAACCTTCAGAGTACAGGCAAAGTCATTTGATAATGGCATAACAGGTATAAGGTGAACAGCAAAATTTTGTAGCTTATCAGATATAAGCTGTAAATAAAGCCTTAAACCGAAAAGACATTAAAGCTGAAAAAAGAGAGATTACAGACAAAAACGTTATAAAACTGTCTCAAGTACCTAAAATTCGAAAAGAATTAGAAAGCTTAAAAGTCTGAATAAACAAACAGGCTTATAAGCTAATGACAGTTAATGACACAAGTGGGTTCGAAATAGGACCAAAGTTTTAAAACAAAATGTATATAGTCGTATATGGGAAAAGTTATATGGTTGTAACAAATGTAATTGAGAAAATATCTACTGTTATAAATACATTTCGAAAACCTTTTATAAACAGAGAATTGTATTTAAAAAAAAAATTATAGAAATGTAAATAGAAAAGTTATGTTATATGAAATATTGCCAAGCCCTTATATAGAGGCTAATCATACTTATCAGTTATAGTGCATAAATCAATTTGTTGGAGTTGCTTTTGTTTTGTAAATATTTTAATTGCAGTTAGGACTTATCATATAAAAGTCTTGACGGACTTATTTAAAAGTTGTACAAAGAATAAATATTGCAGTGATTAAATAAATTATTAGGGTATATAATTGTTATTTGTTTTTAACAATTAAGTATCAGCATAACTTCGTTAATATAATTATGATTATATATATATATATTATATATTTATATATATATATATATATATATATATATATATATATATATATATATATATATATATATATATATATATATATATATATATATATATAACCTAAACTATCCTATAAAAATAGTGAATTAAATGTTGAGTATTTGTGTTTTTTTATGTTTACACCATTCAAGAAGTATCCTACATTAATACTTCATAAGCAATTAACAAAATAATAATTGGAATTAATTCCAATGCTAATCTATACCGAGTATTATTTTTTTTAATGCTTTAAGTTTTAAACAGTAGTTAAATATCATATCTAGTTTTGCGAATTAAAAAAAATACTTGTGTAAGCTATTACACAATGCTTGTAAACATATATACTATATTTTAATTTTCTTTAAGCTTTAACTAGTGATTTAATGCAATATATAAATGTTTGACATCAAGTCAACGCATAAATATAGTTTTATTGTGAAACAATCTGTTCAGTGATTAAATAATTATATATCAAGAGTAAAAAGAGGAGAAAGTAATTAAAAGTTATTAACTTTCGTTTAAAAAAAAAAGAATACATTGATATACACGAATTTTGAGTGTTTCTTTCTACTATATATGTAAAACTATATGCTTTTATATGTATTCTAATGTGAATATTTATTTTAGATACAGCCTTAGCTATTTTTTTGGAAATCAAATTTTTCATAACATCCTTTTGGATCCATTTCCCAATCATTTCTTTGACGCATTTTTGGAAAGTAGCAAATTTCAAAGCCAGTTCAATTATATCGTGATACTATCATCTCATACCATCAGAAACCAAACCATACTTGATCAACTGATATTTGGAAACTATAGCAGAAATACAAACTTTACTACAAGTTCATCAAAAGTGAGATAAAATCAGAACTTAATTTAGGCCTAGATATTGTGCTACATAGCCCAAATGGCTTATGTTATTGAAATATGTGAAAATGCTTTGTGCTGGAAAAATATGTGAAAATTTAAAAATCAAAAATGTTATATGTAATTTACCCAAGGCATTTCTAAAACGAAAAATAAACGGTATATCAACCACATCACACAGATAAATTAAATTATTAATGGGAATTAAATTTAAACTCAAAAAAATTCATAAAACTTTTCTTATATAAATCTAATTTAAGCAAAACCACTAATATAATGTTTAAGCCGCTTGGGGTCAAGTTAAAACAGAAGATGCATATAAGAAGGGTAAAAAGAGTATTTTTCAGTCCTAGAGACAGAGAAAAAGAGAAGCAAGGATGAATTTCGAATTGAAATCATTCGACAGAAAAGAACATGGCCTATATTGGACCAGAAACATAACCCTAAGGAAACCCATTGAGGGTAGATGCACATAATGACCCAAAGATGGCAGCATAATAGCTGAAACGAAATTAAGTTGTTTTAAAAGTAAAATATTGAGAATTGGGACAATTCTTCTTTAAATGGGGAGTATTGTGGTAAAGCTTTCTAATTTAGTTAATTATTAATTTAGCAAAAATATATAAGACGCAAATATGAAGTTTTGAAATGCCACTTTTTGTTAAGATAAAGAACATATCCTGCCAAGTTCTGTTTAACGGGAAATTGAGAAATTACCACTTTCTAGCGATTACGTGGGAAGGTGTGGTTGATAAAAATGTATAAAAGATACATTTTATCGGAAGGAGGGATCTGATACTAACTTTATGCCGGACTGACCTCTGGTCCGTTGTTTTTAGAAATACCTTGGAATTTTGTCTTATCATTGTAAGTGTCTAAGTATCTTATTATATATTATTGTAGTTTCTGAGACTTGTGGTCTACTTGGGACAGCCAGTCCCAGTAGAAAGTATATATCTGATTATTGTTATATGTTAAATGAATAAAAGTATTGTATTTTAGACAACCTCTCTACAATCTACCCTTAGCCCCTCGAACATACCCAGTCGGTACGCCTCATTAGTTCGGTCATAGCCTAAGGCACGCTATCAAAGTTTAATTACCTTAGGGCCAGAGTTTATCTCCCCTATAAAGGGAGAATAAAAGCATCTACGACTAAAACACCCAAATACCATAAAATACACGTCACAACAACTTTACAACATTATGCCCTGGGGGCATATAAGGTTTTTATAGAAGGCGTTGTCGTAGAAACTTCAAAACAGGCTCATTCGATTGGAAATTAAAGGGCCAGTGCCCTTTTTAATAGTCGATAGTGTCTGGAGTGCAACTACCCCCCCCCCCCCGACGCCCATCATTTCCCCAGACACATCCAATCCAAATTTTGAGATAGCCATTTTGTTCAGCGTAGTTGATTTCCAGATAGAAAATATGTTTTTGAGGAGGACACTCCCCCACAGCCTTCAGGGCAAAGGTTTTAAGATATGACCTGGGGGCATATAAGGTTTTTATAGAAGGCGTTGTCGTAGAAACTTCAAAAAAGGCTCATTCGATTGGAAATTCAAAGGGATAGTGCCCTTTTTAATAGTCGAAATTGATTGGAGGGCAACTAGCCCCCCCCCCACGCCCATCATTCCCCCAATCACACCAATCAAAATTTTGAGATAGCCGTTTCGTTCAGCATAGTTGATTTCAAGATAGAAAATATATTTTTGAGGAGGACAATCCCCCACAACCCTCAGGGCAAGGGTTTTAAGTTATGCCCTGGGGGCATATAAGGTTATTATAGAAGGCGGTGTCGTAAAAACTTCAAAAAAGGCTCATTCGATTGGAAATTCAAAGGACTAGTGCCCTTTTTAATAGTCGAAAGTGATTTGAGGGCAACTAACCCCCCTCTCACGCCCACATTTCCCCCAAACACATCCAATCAAAATTTTGAGACAGCCATTTTATTAAACGTAGTTTTAAGTTCTGGAAATTAGGTCTATGAGGATGACAACTCCCCCACAGCCCTCAGGGCAAGGGTTGTAATTTAAGGATTCTCCGAATCCTTCCCATTATTTCTTATGGAAGGGATGCTTGTATAAACTTTTGAGAGGTTTCATTTGACTGAAAATTGAAAGTTCTTGTTCACGTTTTAAGAGTCAAAAGAGATTGGAGGGTGACTAGCCCCCCCTCCTCCACGCCCTAAATGCATCAGGTAAAGATTTTGAGATATACATTTTGTTAAAATAGTTCAAAGTTCTGATAGCAAAAAACTCCGGTGTCGACACAGCCCACCAGGGCCCGGGGGTAGGCGTTGTAAGTTATGCCCTGGGGCATAACTTATTAAAGGGGGTTTTTAACTTATGGGAAGGGGTTTTGTATGGGAAGAACACATAGGAAATATATTATAATTATCCAATTATAAGGTTAAAATACATACTCTGAGATAGATGTAAAATTGCTTTGGCCCACAAAATCCTATTAAGGTCAATTCCAAACAGTCGTGATCCCTTTGTGTCAGCAAGTGAAATGGTCTAAACCCCCTTATTGGAGCTATTTTTTCAATCCATTCATTGTTTTCAATTGCTGTCCACAAGTTATGCAAGCTGTCTATTGTTCATATATAAGGTTTTTATCAAAGAGGTAATCGTATAGACTTTGAAAAAAGCCTCTTTCGATTTGAATTGAAAGTTTTAGATCCGTTTTTTAAAGTCAAGTATAATCGGACAGTAAGCACCCCCCCCCCCAGGCCATTAAAAACTTGAAACTTTTTGTGGTCAAAAACGAACAAAAATTAATTAAAAAAAACTGTCCGAAAAATAAGTTTTTCAAAGAAAAGTAAAGGCCATTTTAAACTGAAGCTCAGGAGATACAAATACCTGTTAAAATTCAAACTCAAAACGACCAGAAATTACTATTAAAGAATAAATGAAACCCAAAACGAACAGAAATTAAATAAACAATCATAGCAAAAAACATACAACAAGTAATAATATAAATGAATAAATAGATATATATATGTATATATATATATATATATATATATATATATATATATATATATATATATAATATATATATATATATATATATATATATATATATATATATATATATATATATATATATATATATATTGAGAGGGCTATTGCCCTATTTAATAGTCAAAAGGGAGTATAGCCAACCCCACGCCCATCATTTCCCCAAACACTTCTGATCAACATTTTAATATGGCCATTTTGTTCAACGTAGTTCAAAGTTCTGGAAATTATGTCTTTGAGTATGACAATTCTCCCCCCTAGCCCTCAGGACAAGTGTCTTAAGTTATGCCCTTTGGGCATATAAGGTTCTTATAGAAATTTTTGTCGTAGAAGGTTCAAAAAGGTCTCATTCGATTGAAAATTGAAAGGACTACTGCCTTTTTTATTAGTCAAAAGTGATCAGAGGGCAAATGCCCCCCATGCCTATCATTTCCCAAAAAAACTTCCAATCAAAATTTTGATATAGCCATTTTGTTCAGCCTATCAAAAAGGTCTGGAAATTATGCCTTTGAGGATAACAAATCCCCCCAGCCCTCAGGGCAAGGGTTGTAAGTCCCATGCACTGGGGACATATAGAGTTCTTATAGAAAGTTGGGTCATGTAAGCTTCAGAGTGGGCTCTATGGATTGGTAATCAGACGCTCTAGTGCTCTTTTAAAGAGTCAAAGTAGTCAGAGGGCAGCTAACCCCACCCCCCTTCACACACGTCGTAATGTCCCGAAATAGAAATTTCGAGATAGCCATTCCATTCAAAATAGTCAAAATATCATATAACAAGGCTTTTGGGGTTGAAATAAACCCCATTGATAAGGGGCAAGGGGTGTAAGTTATGCCCAGGGGTTATTTAAGGTTTTTATGGAAGGGATGGTTGTTTAACTTCAGAAGAGGCTCAGTCTTTCTCCCTAAAAAAGACTATGTCAATGTAAAACGAACAGAAAGTAACCAAAAAACTTTTCGCACAAAGTAAGTTTTTCAAAAAAAAGTAAAGAACTCCATTAAACCAAAAATTAACAAAAATAGAATCAAATAATCTACCAAGCATACAACTACCACAAATCAGTATCAATAAATAAATGAAACCCAAAACAAACAGAAATTAAAATAATTCAAACTCAAAATGAGCAGAAATTAATCTGAGTAGCGTTCTAAACCTTATGCTTTCTAAAAGCCAGAATATAATTTGTACTTTACTGAGAAAATTCTTTTAAATGTTTTCACTTATATAAATTTAAGAAGTCAAAAATGAATTAAGAATTTAAGGAATAAATATCAGCATATGTATATTAACCTGACAATACACATTTTTTCCAGTAAATTCATTTAATTTTTTTCAGTATTAATTTAAAAAGCTTTTTCCACAAAATAAATTTTTCCAAGAAAAACTTATTGCCTTCCCAAGGCCAGTACAAAATTTGCATTTTTACTGAAAAAATAGAAATGTTTTTACTTTTATAACTTTAATAATATTAACATTTTGACTACTAAATATCAGTATATGTATATTAAACTGACAATGCACATTCATTTGTATTTTTTCAGGAAAGTGCAAATTTTGTTCTGGCCTTGGGAAGGCATAGGGGTTTTGCGCCCAACTTATGTTAATTTCTGCTCGTTTTGAGTTTGACTCGGTTAATTATTGTAATTTCTGTTCGTTTTGGGTTTCATTTATTTATCGATGCTGATTTGTGGTAGTTTCACGCTTGGTAGATTATTTGATTTTATTTTTGCTCATTTTTTGTTTAATGGAGTTCTTTACTTTTCTTTGAAACACTTAATTCGTGGAAAAGTTTTTTTAAATTAATTCCTGTTCGTTTTATATTGACACAGTCTTTTCAGGGAAAGAGAAAATAATACTTTAAATCTTTTAGTTTTTTAAGACTTTATAGTTTGGCCTGCTATTGGTATGCTGGAAAGAAATTTTCAGCAATTTTTACAACATACACCCTTTTAAAAATTTGGACACAAATAGTACTCTTTAATTTAGTTTCATACCTCCTCTAGTTGACCTGAAATGGAAAACTTGATACCATTCGCAAAAAATTCTGTTTACTTTCTTTGATAGCTTGGAAAAACTTACGCTATTTTGATTTGGTTAAATTTTAAGAGCAGAAATGGGAGGGCTGGCGTGGGAGGGTGGGAGTGGAAGGGGGATTAGTTGCCCTCAAATCACTTTTCGACTATTAAAAAAGGCATCAGCCCTTTCTATTTTCATTGAATGAGCCCTTTTCGAAGCTCCCACGACAACTCCTTCGATACGAAGTGCCCTGGTCTAAACAACAGCAACAACAAAAAATAACACATTGTACCCACTTTGATCTTTACTATAAAAATGTCAAGCCTTCCAATCACTTTCGACTATTAAAAAGGGCACTATGCCTTTCGATTTCAAATCGAATGAGCCCTTTTGGACACGACAACGCTTTCTATAAGCACCTTATATGCCCCCATGGCATAAATTACAACCCTTACCCTAAGGTCTCTTAGGATGGTTGTCATCCTCTAAGACAAAATTTCCAGAACTTTCAACTACGTTAAACAGCATGGCTATCTCAAAATTTTGATTGGAAGTGTTTGGGGAAATGGTGGGCGTGAGAAGGGTGTTAGTCGTCTTCGAATCACTTTCGACTATTAAAAAGGGCACAAGCCACTCTAATTTCCAATTGAATGAGCGCTTTTCAAAGTTTCCTACGACAACTTCTTCTATACGAAGTGCCCTGCTCTGAAGGAAAAAATTAATAAATAATACATTGTGTCAACATCGTTCTTATATGCCCCCAGGGCATTACTTAAAACCCTTGCCCTGAGGGTTGTGGGGGAGTGTCCTCCTCATTACTTAGTCCCCGTTTCTTGTCTCGTTCTCGAGTGTCCCCGTTCTTTACTTAGCACGCGATCGTGCTGCCGATGATTTATGCAACAACTTTCTATATAAACCTTATATGCCCCCAGGGTATAACTTACAACCCTTGCACTGAGGGCTCTGAGGAGGTTTTCATCCTAAAAGCCCTAACACCCAGAACGTTCAACTACGTTGAACAAAATGGATATCTCAATGCGTGAGAGGCGTGAGAGGGATGTTAGTCGCTATCCAATCACTTTCAACTATTAAAAAGGGCACTAGCCCTTTCAATTTCCAATTGAATGAGCCCTTTTGAAGTTTCTACGACAACGCTTTTGATAAAAACTTTATATGCCCCAGGACATAACTTACAACCCTTGCCCTGAGGCTTGTGGGGGGAGGGGTTGTCATCCTTAAAGACCTAATTTCCAAAACTTTCAACTATGTTGAATAAAATGGCTATCTAAAAATTTTGATTGGATGTGTGTGGAGAAAAGGTGGGCGTAAGAGGGGGGTTATTTGCCCTCAAATCACTTTCGACTATTAAAAAGGGTACTATCCCTTTGAATTTCAAATCGAATGAGCCCTTAATCAAATTTCTACGACAAAAATTTCAATAAAAACCTTATATGCCCCAATGGCATAACTTATAATCCTTGCCCTGAGGGTTGTGGGGGAGTGTCCCCCTCAAAAATATATTTTCTATCTGGAAATCAACTACGCTGAACAAAATGCCTATCTCAAAATTTCTAATGGATGGGTTTGGGGGAATGATGGGTGTGGGGGGGGGGGGCTAGTTGCCATCCAATCACTTTCGACTATTAAAAAGGGCACTAACCCTTTGAATTTCCAAGCGAATGAGCTTTTTTTGAAGTTTCTACGACAACGCCTTCTTTAAAAACCCTATATGCCCCCAGGGCATAACTTAAAACCCTTTCCCTGAGGGTTGTGGGGGATTGTCCTCCTCAAAAACATATTTTCTATCTAGAAATAAACTACGCTGAACAAAATGGCCATCTCAAAATTTTGATTGGATGTGTTTGGGGAATGATTGGAGTGGGGGGGGGGCTAGTTGCCATCCAATCACTTTCGACTATTAAAAAGGGTACTAGCCCTTCGAATTTCCAATCGAATGAGCCTTTTTTGAAGTTTCTACGACAACGCCTTCTTTAAAAACCTTATGCCTCCAGGGCATAACTTAAAACCCTTGCCCTGAGGGTTGTGGGGGATTGTCCTCCTCAAAAACATATTTTCTATCTGGAAATCAACTACGCTGAACAAAATGGCTATCTCAAACTTTTGACTGGATGTGTTTGGGGGAATGATGGGCGTAAGGGGAGGGGGGCTAGTTGCCCTCCAATCACTTTCGACCATTAAAAAGAGCACTAGAACTTAATTTCCAATCGAAGGAGCCCCTTTTGAAGTTTCTAAGACGACCCCTTCCATATGAAGTGCCCTGCTCTAAAGGAAAAAAAATAATAAATAGTACATTGTGCCAACATCCTTCTTATATGCCCTCAGGGCATAACTTAAAACCCTTGCCTCGAGGGGGGAAGAGTCCTCCTCAAAAATATCTTTTTATATATGGAAATCAACTACGCTGAATAAAATGGCTATCTCAAAATTTTGATTGGATGTATTTGGGGGAATGATGGGCATGGGGGGATATTTGCCCTCCAATCACTTTTGACTATTAAAAAGGGCACTGAACTCTCAATTTCTAATCAAATGAGCCCCTTTTGAAGTTTCTACGCCGACCCCTTCCATATGAAGTGCCCTGCTCTAAAGGAAAAAAATAATAAATAGTACATTGTACCAACATCGTTCTTATATGCCCTCAGGGCATAACTGAAAACCCTTGCCCCTAGGGTTTTGGGGGAGTGTCCTCCTCAAAAACATATTTTCTATCTGGAAATCAACTACGCTGAACAAAATGACCATCTCAAAATTTTGATTAGATGTGTTTTGGGGAATGATTGGAGTGGGGGGCTAGTTGCCATCCAATCACTTTCAACTATTAAAAAGGGCACTAACCACTCCAATTTCCAATCGAATGAGCCCTTTTCGAAGTTTCTACGACAACTCCTTCGATACGAAGTGCCCAGGTGGAGAGAAAAAAAAACACATTGTGCCCACATCGTTCTTTACTTAGATAGCGCTAGCACGCTGCCTATGAAAGTACAAATTACATTCTGGCTAATATTCAGGTAATATTCTTTACTATAGAATCAAAAGCAACTCTTTGATCATAGGTAGCACAATAGTGCTACGTATGTAAAGAACGATGTTAGCAAAATGTTTTTTTTTGTATAAATCAGGGCACTTCGTATCGAAGGAGTTGTCGTAAAAACTTCGAAAATGGCTCATTCGGTTGGAAATTGGAAGGGCTTGTGCCCTTTTTAATAGCCAAAAGCGATTGGAAGGCAACTAACACCCCTTCCACGCCCACCATTTCCCAAAACACATCCAATCAAAATTTTCAAATAGCTATTTTGTTCCACGTTGTTAATTTTCGGATGGAAATTACGTTTCTGAGGAGGAAACTCCCCGCAAAGCCCTTAGGGAAGGGTTGTAAGTGTTGCCCTGGGGGCATATGAGGTTTTTATATTAAGAGTTGTCGTAGAAAGTTCAAAGAAGGCTCATTCGATTGGAAATTCAAAGGGCTAGTGGCCTTTTAAATAGTCGAAAGTGATTCAAGAGCAACTAACCCCCCTCTCACGCCCACCATTTCCCCAAACACAACAAATCAAAATTTTGGGATATACATTTTGTTTAACGTAGTTGAAAGATCTGAAAATTATGTTTTTAAGAAGGATACTGCCCCAGAGCCCTCAGGACAAGGGTTGTAAGTTATGCCCTGGGGGCATATAAGGTTTTTGATAGAGAGCGTTCTCGTAGAAACTTCAAAAAGGGATCATTTGATTGGAAATGCAATGGGCTAGTGGCCTTTTTGATGGTCGAACATGAATGGATGGCAATTAACCCCCCCCCCCTCACGCCCACCATTTCCCCACACACATTCAATCAAAATTTTGAGATAGACATTTTGTTCAACGTAGTTGAAAGGTCCGGAAATTATGTCTTTGAGGATGACACTCCCCACAGCCCTCAGGGCAAGGGTTTTAATTTATGCCCTGGGGGCATATAAGGTTCTTAGAGAAAGCGTTGCCGTAAAAACTTCAAAAAGGGCGCACTCGATTGGAAATTGAAAGGGCTAGTGCCCTTTTTAATAGTGTGTATAAGTGCTCAAAGCCTTTAAAGATTTAAAGATCTTTGATCTAAATCTTAAGATCATTTGTAAACGCTTTAAACTAGTTATATACTCTTAAGATCATTTATAACAGCTTTTGATCACTTAGAAACTTTTGGATGGCTTACAATCGTTCTAGAAGACTTATAAATGCTTTGAACACTTGTATGCGCATAATCTTTATAATCGCTCTAGATCGCTTACAAACGCTTGAAAATACTTACTTATTTGTTTTAGATCATTTGTAGGCTAATAGTATTAGATAACTCATAAATTCTTTACTTAAGAAGTACACGCTTTTGATCACTTATAAATGTTTTAGATCATTTTCATTTTCTGTAGACCACTTATAAACTCTTTAGATCATTTGTAAAAATGTTTTGATCGCTTAAAAACGTTTTGCATAACTTATAAACGACCTAGAAGACTTATATAGGCTTTGAACAGTTATAGACGCAGAACTCTTATAAACACTTATTTATGGCTTTGATCACTTGTTCACGCTTAAAAATCTTTATAAACGCTCTAGATCACTTTAAGTGCTTTAAAAAACTTAAAATTCTAAGATGCATCCAATGTGTGAGATTACTTACAAACAATTTAGATTACTTACAAACACCTAAAATCATTTCAAATACTTTTTATCACGTATCTAATAAATCTAGCTAATAAATGTATGCAATGATAAATCATCTAAATAAATTGAAAATGCTTTAGATGACATATAATCATTTCTAAACGCTTTAGGTCACGTATAAGCACTTTAGATTATGTTTAAACGACTTCACATCTTACTTTTTTTCACATACGTATGAACAACTAAGGTAGACTATAAGAACTTAAGATAACTTATATACGCTTCAGAACACTTATAGATGTTTTAGGACGATTGTAAACGCTTACATTTTAAATTCTCTTATAAATTCTTTAAATCTCTTACAAAAGCTTTAGATCACTAATAAACACTTTAGATCACTTAAAAACAACTGAAATTGCACTTTTATCTCTTATAAACGCTTTCGACCACATATAGAAGGTTTAGATCACTTTTAAATATCAGGAAATGGACCAAACCTTGGGGAACCCTATATTGAATTTTTCAGTCTTAAAGCACTTGTAAACGCTAAAGATCACTTAAAAACCTTTAGAGTAGTATTGATGACTTACAAACACTTTCAATCCCTTATAAAATCTTTATGTCTCTTATAAACTCGTTAGATCATCTACAAACACTTTAAATCATTTATAAACACTTTAAATGACTAATTTGCTTTCGATCATTTATAATCGTTTTAGATAACTCATAAATTCTTTACTTAACATGTAAATGCTTTTGATCACTTATAAATGCTTTAGATCATTTGTAAACGTGTTAGACCACTTATAAACTCTTCAGGTCATTTATAAACGCTTTTAATCTTTTAAAAACGTTTTGGATAACTTGTAACTGCTCTAGAAGACGATGTAGAACGTATTCACTTATAAATGTTTTAGATCAATTAAAAGTGCTGAAGATTACGTATTAGCGCTCTAAATCGCCTATAAACACTTTAAATCATTTATAAATGCTTTCGATCACTTTAAACACTTTTGATCACTGAAAACGCTTTAGATCACTTAAAAACAATTTTGGTTGCTTATAAATGCTTTAAATTATTAAGAAGTGCTTTAGATGAATTAAAAGTGCTTTAGAACACTTATAAACGCTTTAGATCATTTATAAGCAGTTTTAATCACTTATATCACTTATGAAGCCTTTAGATAACTTATAAACGCTTTAGATCACTCATAAATGCTCTACATCACTTACAAATGCTTTTGATGACTTACAAACACTTTATATCTCGTATAACCAGCCTGAACTGAACAAAGGGCGATGGCCAGGGCAATGGGCTATTACTTCAGGCTGGTTATAAACCAGCAGGAAGTAATACCCATTAGAATCTCCTCTGCTCTGAAGCAATATAAACCAGCCTGAACTATTGGAGATGCTGCGAAGAATCGACTGATAAAGAACCCAAAACACTATTTTTGATGTTAAAGGACTTTTGGGTGAAGGACTTATAAAAAGATCCTTAGATCCGCAATGACATTAAGAATTTCCCTTTGAAAGTAAAGAAAATAAACAATAGGCCTCACATCAAAGTTGAAACTAGTCAAGGTTTGAAAGTATTTCCACCAGAAGAAGTGTGGGCAATGGTGTTTGCGTAAAATAAAGGAAACTTATTTGGGTAAGAACGTTACTCATGCCGTTATAACTATACCAGCTTACTTCAATGATGCTCAACGACAAGCCACGAGAGATGCAGGTGAACTTGCTGGTTTGACAGTGTTGCGGATAATGAACGAACCCACGGCTGCGGTGATTGCTTCTGATCTTTACAAGAAAGACGACGAAAAAAAACTATACTAGTTTATGACCTTGGTGGCGGAACTTTTGACGTTTCCATTCTGACTATGGACAACGGTGTGTTTGAAGTCGTAGCCACTAACAGATACCCATTTGGGATGTGAAGACTTTGATCAAAGGGTTATTGAACACTTTATCAATCTGTATAGAAAGAAGACAGGTAAAGATATTTGAAAGAATGACCATGCGGTTCAGAAACTCCGTCGAGAAGTTGAAAAGGCAAAGCGATCTTTATCGTCCACAAACATAGTTATGTTCGAAATTGAATCCTTTTTTGAAGGGGAGGACTTTTCAGAGTCATTGACAAAAGCGAAATTCGAAGAGCTAAATTTGGATCTCTTCAAGGGAACATTAAAACCTGTGGAACAAGTGCTTAAGGATGCTGAAATGAAAAAGAGTGATATTGACGAAGTTGTGTTCGTTGTGGGATCCACTCGAATTCCAAAAATTCAAAGACTCATAAAGGAATTCTTCCATGGAAAGGAACCAAACAGAGGTATTAATCCTGATGAAGCTGTGGCTTATGGTAATGCAGTTCAGGCTGGTATCTTAAGCGGTGAAGAAGCAACAAATGATACAATCCTTCTTAATGTCAATCCGTTGAGTCTAGGAATCGAAACCGTCGGTGGTGTCTTGGCAAGATTGATTCCTCGTAATAGTGTCATACCGACTAAAAAGTCTCAGATTTTCTCTACAGCCTCTGATAATCAGCCTGCAGTTGACATTGCGGTGTACGAAGGAGAGCATTCAATGACAAAAGACAATCATATGTTAGACAAATTTGAGCTAAGTGGAATTCTTCCTGCAAAACGTGGTGTTCCGCAAATTGAAGTTAATTTCGAAATTGACGCAAACGGCATTCAAATTATATCAGCTGAAGATAAAGCCGGTGGAAATAAAGAAAAGATTACCATCACTAACAACGAAAACCGACTTACTCCAGAAGAGATTGAAAAAATGATCAGCGATGGGGAGCAATTTTCAGAAGAAGATGCTACTTTAAAGGAAAGAATAGATTCCCGTAATGAATTAGAATTTTATCCCTTGCCACTGGCTGGATTGAACTCGCAAGCCTCTGATCATGAGGTATACGTTCATCCGCTATACTATGACAAGATATTCAACTTTTCTTGAATTTCAAGCCCATATATTTCCTTTGTTGTTCAAGCCAAGGGAGAGTAAGTTTCCTAAATAAGGGTTCCGAACAAGGTGGTTCTATTTGTGTACCTTTTGTTTTGATCTGATTCTATTTTTAGGAGTTGTGAATTATCACTGTCTAATAAAAGGATTTATCCCTATTTAAACTTTTTTTTATCGTCTTGACTTCAAAGGCTCGTGCATCAGCCCTATAGTGGCTGGATTGCCAGCAGTACCGGTAGGGAGAAAAGGGATTAAAATTGCATAATAAAAAAGTGAATGAATTTAAGGTATTTGAAAATACTCTTTGTGAAAGCTTGGTGCAAACCTTAATTGCTCCATTCATTAAGTTAAAAATTTGAGTATTGTTTAGCTAATTTGACTTTTAAATTTTTTTTCTACTCTAATTTTCCACAGTAATGAATGTTACGACTTATATTTGTAAAAGTAATAAAAGTAGGAAAGGTTGAGGGTATGGATAGGTGAGCCTTACTTGTGACGTAAAAGCATGGACAATGTCAACTATAATTTAGAATGCACACAGGGAAGGACTCAGGGGGGACCCCCTTTCCGAGATGTTTTTGTCGTCCTCATTTGTTTTTTGCTATTCCCCCCCCCCTTTTTTTAAATAAACTTGTCATTTTAGTCAATTATTGGCACCCCTGTCACATCCACCCCCCCCCAGGATTTTACTCTAGATCTATCTTTGAATGTGAATAAATTGGTAAAGTTGACAGTGTTCTCGTTCATGTGGCCAAAACTTTCGCATCATTATTCAACGATAGGAATTTTTTTTAAAATACAAATAAGTTTTCTGTCCGTTGAAGAAATTAATATTTAGAAAAAAACTATTTAGAATATGGCTATGAAGCGTACCTATCTACACTTAGTGTTAAGCGTTTAGAAAACAAGAAGCTACCCTAATATGGAAGCTCCCTTAAGCGGAAGCTTCACCACCATGACCTTAATGCGGGCTGCCAGGAATCCTAATGCCAAAATTTTCCAGCTTCATCTTTTCTTTTTCATATGACAGCCTGGACAGTTTGAGATATAGTACTGCTTGGTAAAAAGGAAATAACAAAAAAAAAATATAGCTCTAGGGAGGTGGTGAACCCCCAAATCGGTTAATATTTCAAGCTGCAAAAATGGGCTACAAGCAACAATAGATGGTAACGTAGAAGTAGTTGAATGTCTTTAAAGCAAATAGAATAGATCCCAAATTTGAAGGCTTGTTAGTTGTCGGATGATTTGATCCCTTATTTATTTAAAGATTAAACCAAAATTGTTCATTCAACCATTTTTATGACATGTGTATATAATCAGTACTGGCAAAGGCTGAGTAAGAACGTTCTGATCTAATTTGTTAAGGGATAATTGGTGTGTGATGAACATGTCTCCTCAGCTGCAAACATTATCAGAGGAACGCTATAGCGCTGTCGATAGTAAAGACCATAGGGCTGCAATGTTTTATTGCTATTTATTATTAATTTTTTCCCAGTGGCACTTCATATGGAAGGGGTGGTCATACAAACTTCAGAGAAGGCCTATTCGATTGAAAATCGGAAGTTCCAGTGCCCTTTTTATGAGTTAAAAGTAATTGGAAGGCAAATAGCCCCCTGTACGCCCTTTTTCCCTTAATAGATCTGATACAAATTTTGAGACAGCCATTTTATTAGAAATAGTTTAAAGATCAGATATAAAAACTCCGAAGTCAACACAACCCCCCAGAGCCCGGGGGAAGGTGTTGTAAGTTATGCCCTGGGGGTATATATGGTTCTTATGGAAGGGGTGCTCGCAAAAACTTAAGAGGAGGCTCATTTGGCTGGAAATTGAAAGTTCTATTTGACCTTTCAACAGTCAAAAGAGATCAGGGGCAACTAGCCCCCCAGGAAATTTTCCGCCCGAGCTTATCCAATAAAGATTTTGGGATAGCCATTTTGTTAAAAAATAGTTCAAATATCAAATAACAAAAACTCCGAGTTAACACAACACCCCAGATCCCGGAGGCAGGTGTTGTAAATTATACCCCGGGAGCCTATACGGTTCTTATGAAAGGAGTGGTCGTATAAACTTCAGAGGGGGCTCATTTGATTGAAAATAGAAAGTTTCAGTTCCTTTCTTAAGAGTAAAAAATGATCGGAGGGCATCTATCCCACACCCAGTCTTTTTTCCCCAAATACACCCGATAAAAATTTCGAGATAGCCATTTTGTTCAAAATAGTCGAACGATCAGATGACAAAAAGTTCGGGGTCAACATAACCACCCAGAGCCCGGGGGCAGGGTAGTAATTTATGCCAAATGGGCATATAAGGTTTTTTATGGAAGATGTGGTTAGATAAGCTTTGGAGAGGGCTCAAATGATTAGAAATTAAAAGTTTCAGTTCCCCTTTTATGAGTCAAAAGTGATCGGATGGCAACTGGCCCCCGCCCAATAACGTCCTTTTCCCCCAAATGCCTCTGATAAAAATTTTAAGATGGTCATTTTGTTGAACATAGATCAAAGACCGTATAAAAAAAATCCGAGGTTTACACAATCACCCTGAACCCGGGGGAAAATGTCGTAAATTATTCCCAGGCGGCAAATAATTTGTTTTTTTATAGAACGGGTGGTTAAATAAACTTCGGAGGGGACTCATTCAATTGGAAATTCAAACTTCTAATTCCTTTTTAAGATTCAAAAGGGACCAGAGGGTAACTAGCATCCCCTCTGCTCTCTTTTCCCCTAAATCCATCCGACTGAATTTTTTAGATAGCCATTTTTTTTAAATAAGTTCAAAAATCCGATAACAAAAACTCTGGGGTCGTAAAGACATCCAAGAGCCGGGAGTAACTGTCGTAAGTTATACCCTGGGGGCATATAAGGTTTGAATGCGAGGGTTTTTCAAATAGTTCAAAGATCAGATAAGCCCAGCCCTCATCCCTACTAAGAAAAACCTGTGAAAACATTTATGCCGAAGCTTATGGAATCTGACCCCTGGTCTTCCCTTCGTGGCCTGACCCTCTCCCCCCCCAAAAAAAAAATCAACTTATTAACGATTTATTATTTCAAAACTTATGGGAACTGTCCCGTAGCCCTCAACGACGCTCCATGGCCACGTCCACTTATTAACGATATTTTATTCCAAAAATGCGGAAGCTGACCCATGGCCCTTCCTGCATGGCCCTATCCACCCTTATACGCATAAAGACAAAGAAAAACTTATTAACGATATTTTATTCCAAACATCACGGGAATTCATTTTAACTTTATTAGCTCTTTTCAAGATTTTTCAAGACACCTATAGTTTTCACTACAAACAAGATTTTGGCTTCTCCTCGTATTCCTAACGGTAAAAGCATAAAGTCTACTGCGTATTTAGTGCTTTACTTAAATGAATTATATTACAAATATGTTCTTCTGTAATTGTTACAACATTGAAAATAAAATTCAATTTCTGTAAAATAAAATCTTGAGCTGATGAGCTTCCAGCAATTAAAATAATTATATATCAAATATTCAGTTTAGTTTTATTAGTTCTTGCCAAGTTTGTTTCCAGAAACATATCTTTTTATTTTGGAATTTATTTTCAAATAAAAATTATTTTGAAATAAGGAATTTGAAAAACTTGAAACTGGGGCAATCAAAAATGAACAGAAATTGGTAAAAAAAAAATCCAAAAATGAAGTTTTTCAAAGAAAAGTAAAGGCCATATTAAACTTACGATCAAAAGAAATTGGAACCTACAATAACTCAAACTTAAAACGATCAGAAATTACTACTAAAGAATAAATGAAACCCAAAATGAACAGAAATTAAATAAACAATCATAGCAAAAGCACACATAACCGATACTACCATAAACGAATAATTAAATCTTAAAACAAGTAAAACTTAATTTGAATATACAAATCAAGCTTAAAAACGAATACTCCAACTCCAACCAATTAAAAATCAAGCAGTACATGCAGTAACCTCTGGCTTCACAAAGGCTAAAACCCCACAGTTGATTCAGGAACGCCTCGATGTGGCGGCCATGTCAGTTTTCTACAAGTACATGTATAACCCTCCATCTTAAGAGCTAACAAAGCTCGTTCCTGACAGAGCAAAGTCCTTGCGATCAACTCACCTAAGTACAGCTCGTCAGGACTACCTTGAGCAGGGTACTACCCGCCAAGAATATCTGAAAACGAGTTTCAACAGGCGATAGGATGCCACATGAAAGATATTGCCAGCAAAAGTAATCCCGGAAAATTCTTCCCTTGATGTGTTCGAGAGAAGGTAATACAAATACCTCAGTGTTGGAAAATGAGGTAGTTACCGCAACTAGCGGCAAATTATCACATGTGATGGAGCTGTGAAGCCTGTAATAAGAAAAAGAAGTATAAACGAAACCCGAAACGAACGAAAATTAAATAAACAATCATAGCGAACAAACATTCAATAGGTAACAACATAAATGAAGAAATAAATCATAAAACGAGTCGAACTTAAATTGAATATGCAGATCAAGCTTGAAAAAAACAAAAATCACTACAAACCAGAGTATTTGGGTATTGCCTCTTTCTCTCACTGTAAAAGTCAAAAAACGCCTGTGTCATTGGTGCCTTACTGAAAACGAATTGTATTACAAATATTTCCTTTTTACTTATTACAACATTGCAAATAAACCTAAAAGTTACAGTAAAATTGAATTTTGAACTGAGGAGCTTTCAGCAATTAGTATTATTATATATTAAACATTCAGTTTAATTTTATTAGTTTTCTTCAAGGCTGTTCATAACAAATACTGTTTCACTACAAATAAAAGTTTGGATACTGCCCCCTTCCCTAACTGTAAAAGTTTTAAGCCTACTGTGTCATTGACGCTTCACTGAAAATGAATTATTTTACAAATATTTTCTTTTCCAGTTATTACAGTATTGAAAATGAACATAAAAATTATAGTGAAATGAAATCTTGAACTGATGATCTTGCAACAATTAATATAATTATATATCAAATATTCAGTTGGATTTTATTTGTACTTTCGAAGACTATTCGAAACACATATAGTTTTCAGTAAAGCGCCAATGACGTAGCAGGCTTTAGTCTTTTACAGTGAGAGAAGGAGACAATACCCAAACTCTTATCTGTAGTGAATTTTTTCTGCTTCAAGCTTGTTTTGCATATTCAATTTAACTTTCACTGCTTCTAAAATTTACATGTTCATTTATATTAGTGCCTGTTGTATGTTTTTTTGCTAAGGTTGTTCATTTGTTTTTTGTTCGTTTTAGGTTTCATTTATTCTTTAGTAGTAATTTCTGGTTTTGAATTTGAGTTATTGTTGTTTTCAATTTCTTGTTATTTCACAATTAATATGGCCTTTACTTTTATTTGAAAAACTTCTTTTTCGGAATTTTTTTTTTAACTATTTATAGCAAAGGATAAAATTGTATGGTATAGCCAAGTACCATCGTGGAAGAAACATTTATTAACTATGAACATCTTTGTCCTATGACCTAAATAACTTTGACCTAAACATCTTTGAACTATGTTCAAAGAGCGAAGTATGCAGACATTCACAATTGTGTGGAGCTGCCTAACTTTGTTAATCAATCAACTAACAAACATCCTTTTTTTTTTAATCAGGCTAGTCTGACTCCAGTCAAGTTCGCACCGGCAGTATAACTGATATGCATCCTGGTATATCAGTATAACTGATATATATATATTATATATATATATATATATATATATATATATATATATATATATATATATATATATATATATATATATATATATATATATATATATATATATAACTAATATAGAATGTATAGAGATAGTTGCGTTTATATTCAAAAGGAGCATTAAAAACTCTTCGTGAAAAAAATTCATTGTCTATAATTTTAAAAATTGAGATTTCATCTTCTTTTAAGTTTTAAGTTGATTATGTCGCTCAGGAGTGACTCCTAATTTGGCTCTTTGTTAAATAATAATTTATTATTTGGACGGCGTAAAAATGGCTTTACTTACAACCCTGCTATTAAACGACGCAAAAATTTTAATCTCTACGTAAGTGTTACCTCATGAGATGCAACCAGTATATATAGAATCAATATTGTTGGAACTATTCAAACTGAACAGGTTCTTTTGATAGTCCTGTCTGTTTATCAAGATATAATCATTAGTTAAATTTGGATTTAGAATAAGCTGGGCTGCTATGGACAGAGAACAAATTTCTAAAGACAAAACCATCCTTCTCAGACAGAAATATATTGGGTGAGTTTTAGCATGATTGTTTAAGCCCATAGCTGTGAGAAACGTTACTTAGGCTAGAGTCAAGGGTAAATATCTACCAAATCATATTATTGACTTATGCATAAAGTGAATATAAGGCCTACCACTCAATGCCTTTTTTTATGCTGATTACAAATATAATAATCATTTCTATCAGAAATGAACTTCAGCCCCCCCCTATATATGCCAATTCAGGGTATATATTTCTACATTGGGGGGGGGGGCAAATTTTGTTTCTGATGTAAATGGGAGGTAAGTTTAAACTTTACCCCCACCCCCCCCCCCCTAATGTAGAAATATGTACCCTGAATTGGCATATACAGGGGGGGGGGGGCTGAAATTCATTTCTGATAGAAATGATTAGTATATTCGTAATCAGCATAAAAAAAGGCATTGAGTGGTATATTCACTTTATGTGTAAGTCAATAATATGATTTGGTAGAACTTTACCAAGGTATGTCCCTGGAAGGTACTTTGAAGTACCTACCTCCACTCCTCCCCCCTCTATATAATGATAAATTACTGCACATTACTAGTTGTTTTAGCTCACATTTCATCCTATATTACTATCATAATTATAAATCACTGCTTACCTTACACAACTTCAGCTTTTAACCTTGTTCATTAAAATATATTCCAAAATCCTATTTTCATTTAACAGTCATTGCTTTAACTTATTTACTATCTAGCTGGCATTGCTTATGGAACCTGTTTGGGATGTCACAACATTGCTTATCATAACCCCTTTAACAATAGCATGCAGGTGCCATGGGGTAGAAGACAACTCTGCTTTGATAAGTCATTTAAACTTTATTAACTAGGGAAAGGATTTGACAAGAGATTGACCAGTAAAAAAATCCAAATTGTTTTTAGAGGAAAAATTATGTTATGAGAAGATATTTTTATTTTTATAGGTCCATGCACTCATGAAGCTTTTTAAATATTTCTGAAGCACTAATTGATAGAGCATTACAAACATCAGAATCAACTTTAGAGGACAATTTATGTCATGGGAAGATGTTTTGTAGCACTCTATCAATAAGTGCTTTAGAAATATTTAAAAAGCTTCTAAAGTAGAATTTTAGAAAATTTTGAGTTTGGGGGGAAGGGGGATTTTATAAACCTCTTCCTGTGATATAATGTGTCCAGTGAAGTCAATTCTGATGTTTTTAGTACTATCTATTAGTGCTTTAGAAATATTTTAAAAGCTTCTAAAGTAGAATTTTTGAAAATTTTGAGTTTGGGGGGAAGGGGGATTTCAAAAACATCTTCCCATGACATAACTTATTCTCCAAAGTTGATTCTGATTTTTGTAGTGCTCTATGTCTTAGTGCTTTAGAAATATTTAAAAAAGCTTCTAAAGTAAAATTTTGCAAAATTTTGAGTTTGGGGCAAAGGTGGATTTCAAAAACATCTTCCCATGACATAAATTGTCCTCCAAAGTTGATTCTGATGTCTGTAGTGCTCTATGTCTTAGTGCTTTAAAACTATTTAAAAAAGCTTCTAAAGTAGAATTTTTGAAAATTTTGAGTTTGGAGGGAAGGGGGATTTCAAGAACATCTTCTCATAACATAATTTTTCCTCTAAAGTTGTTTCTGATGTTTGTAGCACTCTATGTCTTAGTGCTTTAGAAATATTTAAAAAAGCTTCTAAAGTAAAATTTTGGAAAGTTTTGAGTTTGGGGGGAAGAGGGATTTCAAAAACATCTTCCCATGACATATTTTGTCCTCTGAAGTCAATTCTGATATTTGTAGTGCTCTATCTGTTAGTGCTTTAGAAATATTTAAAAAGCTTCTTAAGTAGAATTTTAGAAATTTTTGAGTTTTGGGGAGGGGGGATTTCAAAAACATCTTCCCATGACATAACTTGTCTTCTAAAGTTGATTCTGATGTTTGTAGCACTCTATCAATTAGTGCTTCAGAAATATTTAAAAAGCTTCATGAACATAGACCTATAAAAATAAAAACATCTTCTCATAACATAATTTGTCCTCTAAAAACAATTTGGATTTTTTTACTGGTCTATCTCTTGTCAAATCCTTTCCCTAATTAATAAAGTTTAAATGGCTTATCAACACAGAGTTGTCTTATACCCCATGGTACCTGCATGTGGCTGTTAAAGGGGTTATGATAAGCAAAGTTGTGACATCACAAACAGGTTCCATAAGCAATGTCAGCTAGATAGTAAATAAGTTAAAGCAATGACTGTTAAATGAAAATAGGATTTTGGAATATATTTTAATGAATAAGGTTAAAAGCTGAAGTTGTGTCATTTCCTGAAAGGTAAGCAGTGATTTATAATTATGATAGTAATATAGGATGAAATGTGAGCTAAAACAACTAGTAATGTGCAGTAATTTATCATTATATAGAGGGGGGAGGAGTGGAGGTAGGTACTTCAAAGTGCCTTTCCAGGACATACCTTAGCATGTAGATCCATCCCTGAAAGTTTCATTTTCCTAACCCAACCCCTTTCCAAGATAGCCAAAAGTAACTAAAGTAGAATTTTACCACATCAGAAACAAAATTTGCCCCCCCCCCCCCTAATGTAGAAATATATACCCTGAAATGGCATATTTAGGGGGAGGGGCTGAAATTCATTTCCGATAGAAATGATTATTATATTTGTAATCAGCATAAAAAATGGCATCAAGTGGTATATTCACTTTATGTGTAAGTCAATAATATGATTTGGTAGATATTTACTGAGTAAAATCCCAGCTGATAATTGTTTTACTAGGCTTTTTGAAAAAGTAATAGTCTTGTTAAATATAAAAACTTACAAGAATGAATTCAGAGCATAAACTAGCTTAGGCTATATAAACTAGCTAAACTTACAAAAATTAATTCAGAGCATAAACTAGCTGGTAAATTTTTACCAAATCATATTATTGACTTACAAATAAAGTGAATATACCACTCAATGCCTTTTTATGCTCTTTCCAAATATAATAATAATTTTTGTCGGAAATGAATTTTACCACCATCCCTATATACCAATTCAGGGTATATATTTGCACATTAGGGGGGTGGGGATAAAGTTTAAACTTACTTCCCATTTACATCAGAAATAAAATTTGCCCTCACCCCCCCTAATGTGCAAATATATATCCTGAATTGGTATTTATAGGGGTGGGGGTAAAATTCATTTCTGACAAAAATGATTATTATATTTGGAAAGAGCATAAAAAAAGGCATTGAGTGGTATATTCACTTTATTTGTAAGTCAATAACATGATTTGGTAAAAATTAACCTTGATAAATTTTATTTCTAATGTAAATGGGAGGTAAGTTTAAACTTCGCCCCCAATCCCGTAATGTACAGATATATACCCTAAATAAAAGTTCAAAATAGGGATAAAATCCTTTTTAATGGACAGTGTATAGAAATTCACAAAAATACCAGATATTTCAGTCACATATACAGTGACCATCATCAGTAATAAAACTAAGCAAAAACAATTTAAAACAGTAGTTTATATATGAAATCAAATAAAATTACATATTGTTTAATTCTCTAATTCTATTCAAAGCAAAGGCAGAAACTAGCCTCTTTGACCTTCTTGGATTTGGTTCATTAGCATTCAATGGTATAACATTTGGACAGAGGTCAACTACATTGGGTGAATTGAACTTTACTCTATCAGATTTTAATAAATTATCATAGATAGAGTTCAGCCCAAATTCACCTGTATCCCAATTCAAAGCAATATACTTGAATAAGATTTTCTTTATTTCAAGAGTTTCATGAAAATTTTGCTTTAAACCCTAATCCCTAGAAATCAAAGAGACATTTGCAAACAAAATAAAATGGTCTAGAAAATTGAAAATATGTTCTGAAAGGGCTGAAGTAAAATCTTCAGACTTAGAATCTTGCTTTAAAGCCAAAGAACATATTTTCAATTTTCCAGACCATTTTATTGTGTTTGAGAATGTCTCTTTGATTTCTAGGGATCAGGGTTTAAAGCAAAATTTTTGTGAAACTCTTGAAATAAAGAAAATCTTATTCAAGAATATTGCTTTGAATTAGGATACATGCGAATTTGGGCTGAACTCTGTCAGGTTTTAATAAATTATCATAGATAGAGTAAAGTTCAATTCACCCAATGTAGTTGACCTCTGTTCAAATGTTATACCATTGAATACTAATGAACCGAATGCAAGAAGGTCAAAGAGGCTAGCTTCCACCTTTGCTTTGAAAATAATTAGAGAATTAAACAATATATTATTTTATTTCATTTCATATATAAACTTTTGTTTTAAATTGTTTTTGCTTAGTTTTACTACTGATGATGGTCACTGTATATGTGACCAAAATATCTGGTATTTTTGTGAGTTTCTATATGCTGTCTATTAAAAAGGATTTTATCCCTATTTTGAACTTTTATTTTATCATCATGGAAAGGCATTGTGGTCTCTGAAATTATCTAACCCTGAATTGGTATTTAGGGATGGGAATAAAATTCATTTCCTACAAAAATGATTATTATATTTGAAAAGGGCATAAAAAAGGCATCAAGTAGTATATTCACTCTATTTGTAAGTCAGTAATATGATTTGGTAAAAATTTACCAAATTTCTTAGGACCTATATATTCACAGAATATATACCCCCACCCCTCTAGTGTGAAAATATATACCTAGAATTGTATCCTCAATCTAAATATAACATTCATTTGCATTGTAAATGAACTTTACTCCCATATTAGCCATATGGTGGATGTCTAATTTCTAGGTGGGACTACAATTTAGCTAAGATGAAAGTGAAAATATCATTTGATGCCTTTTTTATGCTCTTTTGTAATTCAATAATTGCTTCTGGGGCTAGTTGCATCTTGAGCCCTTAAAGGGGCTCCAAGGTATTTCATTTTTGTAACCACACAAAGAAGTTAGGCTATCAACACTAGTTAAGTTATTGAAAAGTTGTTAAAAATATATCACTAGTTTATAAATAAGTTTTCCAAGAACAATATATTCCAAAATACTTATTTATAGCAATTCAAACCTCATTTATTAGGCAACTCAAATATAAACTGTTTTCCTGCTGTTTCAAGTTTTTCAAATGCTATTGACAAAGATAGTGCCAAATTTTGTGATTTAAATTTTGCTGTTGACAATTCAGGGTATATATTTGCACATTAGGGGGGTGGGGGTGGGTAAATTTCATGGTAACTTTGCAGTGGACTATATAATTTAGCTAGGATGAAAGTGAAAATATCATTTAATGTTTTTTTATGCTCTGTCATAATTCATACAAAATATCTTTGGGGCCCCTATAAGGGCTCAAGATGCAATTAGCCCCAGAAGTGACTATTGAATTATGAAAGAGCATAAATAAAAGGCATCAAATGACATTTTCACTTTCATTTTAGCTAAATTATAGTGCTACCTGGAAATTTACTGCCTAGGATACCAGCAGTACATAAGGAAACATGTTAAGAAAACAATTCTTCCTTCATAATATGCAGAATAATCATAGTTAATATATTTTGCTGAGAGGGAACTCTATCTTCACTTCTTTCCTTGTAATTCTAGTTTTTATATCACATTTCTAAATATTTGTGTCTATTCTCTAAGTGTTGGAAATTGTTTATAAACAAACACCCAAATATCATCTAACCTAACTTAACCTAATTTATCACTATTTGTCTATTGGTATGTTTTTGTGAGAAATACGTAGATGGTGTTTAGTTACAGATATAAAGTATTTGAAAAGGGAAAATGCAGTTGAATCCATGTTTATTCTTGAGAATTTTGTTTAAAAAAAATTGTACAACAGTGAAAGAATTGAAAACAGAGTTTCTCCCCCTGCAAAATTTGTTAACTAGTATTATTCTGTATATTATGAAGTAAGGATTGTTTTCTTAATATTTCCTTATGTACTACTTGTCTCCTAAGCTTATACCAATTTTTGTTCAATACTCTTCTAATATAACAATCTTTGCTCTCTTAACTGGGCCCCAACCCTCAACAAGGTCAGATAGCCTATAGCCATAGGATATACACACAAGTTTGCTGATTTTGATTAGTGAGGTTCATTCTAGTGAGGTCTGTTTTTTCTATCTTAGAAAGGGGTTAGTTTAGGAAAATAAAAATTTTAGGGATGGATCTACAGACTAAAGTAGTTAAATTGGAGTGTTTTCACCTACAAATTTGACAGAACAAAAAAGTTACCTGTCTTTGATGTAAGTCAGAACCCAATTTAACACATGTAAAAATACTTGGGGAATACTTGTGGGCAGATCCTGGTGGATTTGACATGCCTATTCTTTTTACTTTATTTCTTTGTTTCCCTTCAACTTTTAAAAAAAGTGAATATGTATAAAACACTATTCAGATAGTGGAAGCAAAAAAGTGAAAAAATTGCCTCAAGTATAGGGATGAAATTGGATAATCATCTGGAGTGTAATTGTCTGACCTAGGTCTCTATAATTTAATGTGTGATATAGGTCTCTCTTTTAATGCTATCTGGAATGGCCCACTTTTCTCAGCTTTAATGGTCCAGCAAACATTTCTTTGTTGTTCACAGTTAAACTGTTGTCAACATTTGGCCATTTCAAAGTCGATCTACCAGTTTAATCCACTTAAAAAATATTTAGTTTTGACTATGCTTTGTCTGGAAAGTCCAGAATTCTTGAAATATGCATGTCCTACTTAAGATTATTAGAAGTTTGTGACACCAAGGAGTTTAACATGTTTCATCAACATTTTGGGTGGGATAAGGTCTAAGAAAACAGGAGTAGATTTTAAGAAGTTTAAGAACATGGGTTTTGATGGGGTTATTTTTGATAGTTATATTACCTACTTCAAGGATCAGCAGGTTATCCACATATTGAAACCTTTGAGGGAATCTTACAAATTTCAGTAATCAATGCTATGTATAAGAGTGGTCCTAACAAGGTTCCTTGAGGAATACCATGCTAATTAGGGAGGGGTTCAGTGAGAATATTTTGTATTTTACAGCTTGGGATCTATTTGAAAGAAAACACATATATAAAGTTTACTAAGAGAGGATCTACTTCAAATTTATTCAGTGATAAATGAATTAGGGTGTTGTTACCAACCAAGTCAGATGCTTAAAAATATGAACATAGCATGAGGCCAAGTGGCAGTTCCTCAGATGATGGAAAAATCTAGCATCAAATCTGTAAAACTAAAATATTATTACAAATAATAATCATCAAAATCTCTTGTTGTTGAGAAAGTACCCGTAAATTTGACAACTGTTTTGTCAGAGGACCCTTGAATTTTGACACCAATTGTTTCTCATGTTTTACATGTTCAGTGAAGTTTCATCAGAGTCACCTATATTTCAACAGGGCCTGTTGCTGTCTGTCAAAAATTTCGACAAGGTCATTACAAGATATTCTCAAAAGAAATGAATCTCATAAAAGAAGCCAATATCTACCTTCGAATTTGGCTGAAGGAACATTCTTAGTTGGTCTGGTATTCTACTACATCAGACTAGAATTTTCAACACTTGGAACATAGTTTAGGAACACCATCTCCTAAGAGATGGTGTCCTCTGCTTAGTCATGACTAAGCAGAGTTATCCTGTGTTAAAGTAAAATTTTGACAGTGGTTCCAAAATTGCACTCTCAAATCATTGGTGCCTTTACTCTATGTCTTGGGAATGTTTTTTGAAGTACCTGCATCCAGTCCTTCTCCCTTTAGAGGCACTGACCTTTAAAAATGTTTGTTTTATAAAAGTGAAATCCTGCAAAATAGATCTTCTGCTTAAATCAAGTACAAGGTATGGACTTGTCAAGTAGGCTAGGCAAATTTCTAAGATGTAGAAATAAGAAGAAGGTTAACATAGCAGCTTGGCAATGCCTTCCCAAAGTATGATTTTGGCCCTGAATTCATTACTAAAGCTTTTATTTTCCTAACCTAACCCCTTTCCAAAATAGCAAAAGGTAGCTTGTCTAGAATTTTACCTTTTTATTCAATAATCTCTTAGAACTTAACAATCTTTGCTCTCGTAACTGTGTCTTCCAAGGCCAGATAGCTTATAGCCATAGAATATACACACAAGTTTGTTGATTTTGATTAGTGAGATCATTAGGGATAGTAGAATTTCTCTACTGGTGGACAATATCATCAAACCAGAGTATCAGGGCTCTACCAAAACAGAAGTCACCCCCTGAGTTATAAAGAATGAAAATCTATCAATATTTGAAGTTTATTTGCCACTAAATGAAGGAGGACCTTGTTGACTTGATTTGAGGTAATGGCAGAATAATCAAAATCAACTAATGCAGTCTCAATTGAATCAAAATCAGGAGTATTTGGTCCTGCAACTGGGGATACAAAACAGACATGAATGTCATAGCCTATTTAATTTCTTGGTCTTAATTAGCCTATATCAAAAGATATGGTCATTTTTTAAGGATAAAGAATAGAGGACAGTAGTTAAAACTTTGGTTTATTTCAGTTGACATACTTCCAAAAATCTTGTAGACATGTTGATGCTAATATAATAACCCCAGACTCCAGTAATTCTTCATTTGTTGTGAAGAGAGTGGGCTCCTGTGTTTTTAGTCTGTTTATATGAAAACCACAGTATCTCATTTTAAGAACTTACCCAATGCCTCTGCTTTTTTTTTTTTTTTTTTTTTTTTTTTTTTTTTTTTTTTTTTTTTTTTTTTTTTTTTTTTTTTTTTTTTTGCTGAAATTGGTTCTTAATATATCTCAAGAACATATAGCCTATCTATTTCTTTAACAAGTAGTAGGCTTTAATTTTTTGATAGCCTATAGGCTAGTCTTAGAAATTTCAAGAATTATTTGCAATGAGATGATTGAATTTTCTAGAAATATTCTATCCAGTTGAAATTTCTCTTAGGGATTTATAGATATTAGTTAACTTGCAGTTTCTCATAATACCCATTCCAATATTGTGCTTTGCTAATTTTTTACCCCTATTAGTATTTTAATTTCTATCACCACTTTCTTTTTCCCAATAGTACAAAATATTGAATATTTTGTATATGATCTGGGGACTTAGTTTATTACCAAATCAAATAAAGACTCATTTAAAAACTCCAATCCTAACGACAGGTTAGATGACTGTGCCTCAGATGTATGCCAATTAATTAATTAATTCTTAGAAAGTAAAAAATCTGAACTACAAGTAGCCTATGACAGCTAGAACCCTCACTTGATAAAAAAAGTGTGCTTGAATCATTTGTTACTGAGTATAGAGATAATATTAGGTAATGGTAAATAGCAACAATGCAAGTAGTATTGTTACAAGCAATGGCTTCTTATATCAACTGCAACACTTTCTGAAATAGAAGCATACAATGGATCCAAAATTTGAGAATGATTAATTCATGATCTCACTGAAACACAGATTCTATCTTTCTTAAGGAATCTGACTTCCTAGGTCAGCTGGAAGCTTAATTGTAGCAAGGTCTAAAGGAGAGGGTTTTGTTTCAATCTGGAACCTAAAGAGTTCAGGAAGATAAATTTTGTATAGGTAGTTTGTGTGTTTTATTTATATTGTTAGTGAGTTTCAACATTGTTCTGTAGACTTTGACATGATATTTGAATTCATCCCTCACATAATTGTAGAGGGGTGTGAATAGTTTATTCCGAAGATGGTAATTTTTAGAGAACGTAGGTTTCTCTAAAACGTAAAACGTGTTACGTAGGGACAAGGTGAACACACTACCTAATGCATTATGTTATGCCCTCTCCAGATATAGTACTCATTTAACTTGCAAATCGAGTCTAAAGCCCTTATATGGAACCTAAGGTGACAACTAATTTGAGTCACTTAACTCATTTTTGATTCACTAAGCTACCATCAATGATTCTGTCATCTTTAGATGTTACTAGCAGCAGCTACTGAATGCTAACAATTTGCAGGCTAAGTTAAATTGTCCTGTTTTTAATCTAATCTTGCCTAAAGCTGCCAGGACTACTGACCACCTTCAGAATTTTGGCAATATTTTCAATAGAAATTGTATAGGCATAAAAACTCTAATGAAATTTGGTTGTAAACTAGAATTGCATGAACATAGGGGAGGGAAGTAATGAAATAAGGTGACATTATCATTTCAAATACTAATGGTAATACTACTTGAAATCACTGAAAACACCTTTGAAATCACTTAGATGGAGTGGTTTTCACCAGTCAAGAATTCAGCAAACCGATTTTAACAAAGAATACATGATGCATCACGAAATAATAAACAGCAAAGAAATATATTATTTAAATCTATATATTGGGCTTTCAAGAAGGGTGGTGCGCATTGTAAGGGTAAGGACTCCTATTCTGAAAAGGAGCATAATAAGTACTAGTTTTATTTTATTAAGTTGTTTCTTTCTGTACAGATGCCCAACCAGGGCTGTGGAGTTGGTTATAACCATTTTCGGCTCCAGACATTTTCAGTATACCAACTCCTTTCAGGAAAAATTTACTAAAATTCCAACTCCACAGCCTTGTTTTAAGGCTTCATTTAACTCGATTTTATAAGTTATAATTGACTCCAGCTCCAGACATTTTCAATATACTGACCAACTCTGACTCCATTCAGCAAATATTTTATAACACTCACTCCACAGCCCTATGCCCCACAAGAGTGTTACAATAAGGAATTAGGTGCCACTTTAGGCCCATTTAAGGGCTTTAAATTGGTTTTCTATGTGAAATAATACTATATTTGGAAAGCGGATGAAAATAGGTATCTAGCTGAATGTTCACCATGTCCCTATGCAAGTCTTGTTTGATATACTGTCATCTCTAATGAATTGTCAAAAAGAATGTAGGCAGTCGAAAAAGGTGCCTAAGAATTATTTTTATTGAGGGTAAAGTCTCTTATATCTTCCTTCGTTGGCAAGCCAGTCAGGTCACACTCAACGAAAGGAGAACACAAATTTCCCTGCATTTCACTAACAATGTCCTCCATAACCCCCAAACAAATAATCTTTTCCCTAGTCAATTCCTCCTCCCCAATTCTACCTTGCCTCTCTTGCTCCGCTTCAACAAATATCCTTCTTCTTACTCCAATAAAATTGTCAACTGAAAGATCTAGAAGAACTTATCCTGCACATAATGAACCTGTTAAATAAGTGAGCCTCTCCCTTTTCTTTACCTTACCTTAATTGTTTAATATATATATATTTTTAATTTTGAGCCTTCTTTTTATTTTATTTTAAGGAAATTGTGTTTTGTAGATTTTTGTTACTAGACTAGATTGTCCTTGTCGTTTAATTTGTATATTCCCTTTTAATTGTGTGAGTTTCAATTGTTTTTGGCATTTTGAAAAAGAAATTCATTTATATTTGCTTTCTTTGTGCTTTTTGACTCTAAAGTGCAGATCTGGCCCACCTGGGCTTGTGATAGCCATTTTTGGATATACAATCTACATTTTTGGATATTTATCTTAAATAATGGAATCATCTTCAAATTTACCCCCAAGTTAGTTTTGTTTTTTTCAATTTTCTTCAATTTTTGCAAATCCTGATTCCAGTTTGCAATCTAGTTCATTGCTGGCATCTTCTGTGTTGCAAAATGATTCACAATATGATGACTCAAATGCAACACCTGAGAAAATTATCAAACGATAATATATCCTTCGTCAAAGGATACGTCGAAGATCGAAGGTCAAAGGATATGACTTAACAGAATAAGTCATTATTCACTCACATGGTTGAACTCATTAAAATTGTATTATTCAAGGGTCTTAAGGAAAGTTGTTCAGGGTTCTTTTCTAAACGGTTCTATAGGATTTTTTGTTGATTTGTCAAGAAACTATAGAGCTTTTCTTCATTGTATGTCAATCTTCAGTCATCTATCTTGACATATGGTTTGCTGTATCAAAGGCTGCCAGATGCAGCTTGTTGACCATGGGCTGCCCACCCCTGTTTTAAACCATATAAACAGGGAGGGGATAAAGTAACAGCTTGAAATTGCCTTCCTAGCCTGAATGGGGGCTATATACTCATTCCTGAAAGTTTCATTCACCTACAACTATCGTTTTTCCATGGCATGGGCACTAGTTGAATCTGTACTTTAATGATGGTTTTAATAAAGTTATCCCCTCTGAGGGACAGTTCCAGATAAATGCCCAGTGCCAGCCATAGCAGGCTTATGTGAGAGTCAGTGCAATCTTTCATTTATCTGAATAAGACAGTCTCTGATGCCACAAGAAACATAACCTTTATTGGAAACAGTGGGTATTTGAAAGAACTGTAGCTTATCCTAGTAGTCTCATTCTGGATCCTCTGGGATGGTGCCAAGTTTTTGTTTTTAATCTGTAGTCAAACAGTTCATGGTGACGAACTGTAAGTAAGGAGTGACCCGGCTCAATAGTAACCAAAACCGGCTCAATAGTATCAAAAGTTACGAGCCTGATAATATTTGCCTAATTTTCGGAAAAAGGGGGAACACCCCCTTAAAGTCATAGAATCTTAATGAAAATTATACCATCAGATTCGGCATATCAGAGAACCCTACTATAGAGGTTTCAAGCTCGTATCAGCAAAAATGTGGAATTTTGTATTTTTTGCCAGAAGAAAGATCAAGATGTGTGTTTATTTATTTTTTTTTTCCAGGGTGATCATGTTGACCCGGTAGTCGTAGAATGTCACGTGAGGGCTCATTCGAACGGAAATTAAAAGTTCTTGTGCTCTCTTTAAGTTACCAAAAAAATTGGAGGGCAACTAGGCTGCCTCCCATGCTCATTTTTTCCCAAATTCATCTGATCAAAATTTTGAGATAGCCATTTTGTCGACAAATTTTATAGCTATGTCTTTTAGGATGACTTAATCCCCCACAGTCCCCGGGGGAAGGGCCGAAAGTTATGAACTTTGCCCATTGTTTACATATAGCATTGGTTATTGGAAGTATACAGACGTTGTCAGGGGGGATTTTTCTGGTGGGAGAGTGGGTTATGTGGGAGGGTCTTTCCATGGGGGAAGGGAATTTTACATGAAGGGGGCGCCGGATCTCCCAGCATTATTTAAAAAACGATCCCAAATTAAACAAAAGATTAGGTTTTTTCACCTGAAAGTAAGGAACGACATTAAAACTTAAAACGAACAGAAATTATTACGTATATGAGGGGATTATCCCCCTCGTCAGTACCTCGCTCTTTACGCTAATTTTTTTAGTGTTTTCAAAAGAGCTATTTATTCTAATTAAACAGACTTTGTGATTCAGGGGTCATTCTTAAAGAATTGGAATAAAATTTGAACTTTAGCGTAGAGAGCGAGGTATTGGCGAGGCCCTCATATACGTAATAATTTCTGTTTGTTTTAAGTTTTAATGTTGCTCCTTACTTTCATTTGAAAAAACTTGTTTTTTTAATATAGACATTAAAGCCATATTTGGTAACAAGACTTACATAGAGGGAGAGTGAAACTGGTTGAAAGTAAGCTTTGGGGTAAAGAATTACTGCTAGCTTCCTAATAAAAGAGGATTCAATAACAATAGATCATTTTGGGTGATCAAGCTGAAACTTTCAGGCCATGCAAGAGAGATTCAAATTTGATGTTAGGGGGGGGGGGACTAAAAACGCTACATCTTCAATCATCCTAAATGCTTTTGCTCGGTAAGCCCCTGTGGAAATTAGAATTTATTCATGCTATGTATCAAGGTAAATCAAATGCCACTATGTGACACAAGTTATCAGAATGACCTATGGAGAATAGCTTAGGGTATAAGGCTAAACCTTTCAGGAAGTGTTAAGGGGAACAAGTGGACCTCAAGTTTTAACTTTGGGGAGGGGCGGTGGGGATGGGACCTAAAATGAATTTTTGCTTATCCACCTGAAATCTTTTGCTCTATAAGCCAAGGAACCCATGTTCTGTTCGTAATTAAGTAGCAAGACGATTAAAAACCACTATGTGTTGCTAGGGGATCAAAACAGAATATGTCCAATATCATGGGAACTCAAAATTCTAATCTGGGCAATTTAAAGTTTCAAGTGTTTTTTTTGGAGGGGGGACAAATGGGCCTTGAATCTTTACTTAGGGGTTGAGATAAGAGAGGAATGGTCTAAAAGCTTGATTTCTATTTCAGGAAAGTCCTTGGGGATCAATTTGAAATTTTAGGGAGTGTTTGGGGGGCAATTGGACCTCCAGCTGTTATTTGAGAGGGGGAAGGTACTAGAGGGGGACCTATTTTTTTTCTAATCTACCCAGATGCCTCTTTTAGAATAATTTTACATCCACTTCAGCCCCTTATTTTTAATAACCCTTTACTCCAATTGCCTGTAAAAATTGTCTTGCTTCATGATAATTGGTATTAAAAATTTAAGTTATTCTTGTTGTCTCCTATGGATGTATTGTAGGATAAAATTCAAGAACTTAAAAAGAGAAATTAAAAAGCCAATTAAACGTCATCATAGGATGACCTAATTGGGTCTCCTAAGAAGGGAGATATAGGGGACTTTACAGTGAAGTCCCCTATATCAAGGTAAAGTCTTTCCCCCATTGGAGATAATTCTTAGGTACCTTTTTTAGACTGTCTTTGTTCTTCCTGACAGGTCACTGGAGATACCAGGATATGAAACAAGACAGGCGTGCTCAAGATTGGGTGCACAAATGAGAGGAAATTTTTCAAAATTAAATTCAGTATATTTAAATTTTTTAAACTACTTTTTAAATATTTGAAACATTTCTCTAAGACAGCTAGATCGTCAACAAATTTCTATCTATCAGACAAGTCGATACCAAGATTACCTATCATTGCAAGAAATAAAATCGGATGTAAGAGGTTCCTTGGGGTACTCCATTGTAAATTGGGATGGGATCAGAAAATACATTAAGGTATTTGATAACATGTGTTCTATTAGAGAAGAAAGACAACACTTTTCTAGTTAAAAAGAGGTCAACTTGAAGTTCATTGAATAGTTTTTCTACCAGTATATTGTGGTTAATTAAATCAAACATTTTTGTAAGTCCGCTGCTATAATATTGAACCAGGTATTGGGCTATTCAAGTGTGTTACATATTGTGTCCATAAGGTGAACAAGATAGTGGGTGGTGGATATAGAGCATAAGTTTTTGAATTGCCTCTGGTCTACATTTGGTACTATCTTTTCTTTGAGCCTCTCAGCTAAACAGCATTCATATTATTTGGAGGAAACGAGAATAACTAATTGATTGGACCATGTGAAAATATTGCTCGTTACCTTACCGTACTGTTTTACATGAGTTATAAAACCTAATTTCCAACAATTTAAGAATTTACCATTAGGGATATAATTTCATTAAAAATAAGGATAAAGGTTTTGAAAGATTGTCAGCAGAGGCTTTAATTAGTTCAATCGGAATGTCAAGTGGACAAGTGTTGCCCTTTTTCATGTTTGTAATTTTAGGATCCATGTCTAAGGGCGGAAAAATGGGGAAATTGAGAGAGTTCAAATTATAAAGAGTGTCTAAAGTGAAGGAAGGGAGTACTATGAAGGCAAATAATTTGTTCAGATCATTGGCTGTGTCCAAGGACTCTTCTTGGAGATGAAAATCAACATTATTCTGGATTTTCCCATGGTTTGTTTTTGATTCGGCTATACTATTGTTTTGGCTTAGTAGAACAAAAAATCCTTGACTTAATATTTGTAATATGAAGAACCAGATTTACGTACTTATTTTTTAATATAATTCTGCAGCGAGTTAGCTTCAGAGGTTACCATGCTTAAGTAGATTCACTTTCATTATAAATAATTAGAATATTTCTTGACAATTTTTTGTAGTTGACTTAAAACAATTTTTTTAGTTGACTTGTGATGTATGGGATGTTGTTAAGACATGTTTTTATTTTTGTCTCAGGGAAGGAGTCTATATATATTTATTTTTTATATATATATTTATATATTTATTTTATTTTTACTTTTTTTATATATTTAGTCTATATATATATATTTTTTTTTGATCAGAATTGCTATTTTCAGACCATCATGCAAGCTCTTCTTCAAGTCTGATCCAATAAAAATAGTTCGGGCAAGTGGTCAGTATATGTTTTCAGAAACTGGTGAAAGGTATTTGGACTGCATTAACAATGTTGCACACGGTAAGTTACGTATAAGATTTGTTTCTTTGGTCTTTTTATCTGAGTTGTTACAAACAAGTATGCAGTTGCCCTCAACTGCCTGCAGCTGCAGTTTACTGAATTAGCACTCTAATAACTTCGGGTGCACTGACAATCATAAACCTCTGGTCATTTCGGTACACAATGAGCAGATACATTGGCTCACTAATTAGTCTAATTATATTCAGGGGCAAGTCTATTTATTGTTAGGCTATATGTAATATCTATTAGTTTTTGTTGATACATTCCTGGCTATCAACAACCAATTAATCCTTGGACCCAGATTGTTGAACTTACATAATTTGTTCATTTGCTTAAAAAAAACAAGATCCTTTGGATCCAAAAATTGTTTTTGATAAATTTCTGTACAGTTGAAATTCTAACAAGGTAAACACTTACACTTTTCTATACAATTAACTGACAAACCTTTTGTTCTAAATTAGACATTTATGTGAGTTGGGGTTGGTTTGCTAAATTTTCTCAGGCGCGTAACTCTTGATAGGTAGGACTAAACTTGATGAAACTTATATATTTGATATCAGCATTAAAATCTGATTCTTTTGATGTATCTATTGGTGTCAAAATCCCGTTTTCTAGAGTTTCGGTTACCATTGAGCCGGGTCGCTCCTTACTTACAGTTCGTTACGACGAACTGTTTGATCATACTCTTTTGTCTTCATTTTCACATTTCCTAACAAGCAGGAACATGTCGTTGACAAAACTCTTTTGTATTCCGGCAAAATAGGAAAGAAGACCAGAAAAGTGACCACACCGTCAAGCATTTTGACTCAGTGTGTGTTGCAGAAGCAAAACAGCTTTCATTTTTTGTTATTTTTAATATATGGCAAAAAAATGGCAGAACTAAAGCCATGGGCTCAGTTTGTATCAGGAAGAGAAAAAATACAATCACTTTTTGCAACAGCTCACGTAACATTAGGCTAAATTACAAAATTTCTTCATTTTGATAAATTGTCACTGTTGTGCCTAAAGGCTCTCACACACTTCTTGACTTGTTCATACTTCTGAGATAACTGCCAAAAACTGTTTGATAAGTTGCTCTTAAAGAGTAGATCAAAGCTTTTTATAGCCCCTTCATCCTGCCTTTGAAAACAAGTTGAAAATGGGTTTTGTCTGTTATCTCAAAAATGTGAAAATGTCAGATACAAGCTTGAGGTGTGATAGCAGCAAAACAGAAAATAATTGTTAATAATTTAATTTTTTTATTTAATTCTTATAATGAGTTTATACTTTTGAGTTTGTGTGAAGATAATTTTTAGAAGTGATCTTGTTTTGCAGTTGGTCATTGTCATCCAAAAGTAGTTGAAGCTGGAAATAAACAAGCAGCACTATTAAACACGAATTCTCGCTTTCTGCATGACAATTTGGTACTTTATGCTGAAAGACTTGCAGCTCTATTTCCTGATCCTTTGAAAGTGCTTTTTATGGTGAACTCAGGATCTGAAGCAAATGATTTGGCATTAAGACTAGCCCAAGCGCACACGAAGCAGAAGGACGTGATTGTTCTTGATCAGTAAGTGTTATTTTCAGAATTTAACCACATAGCCCTATTCGATTTGAGAAGTGTTTTGGTAAGACAAGGAATCTTGCCGTTCCGTGTCAGTTTCTGTTGAAATGACTAGCGTTCATCTCTGTTGACCAAAGACATTATAAATATGAACGAGACAGGTGGGTGAGTTCTTGCTAGATTTGAGATTCTCATGACCGTAGTTGACAGTGCTTGAAACTGAATTGATAAAAAATTGAATGAATTAACGACGCTTCTTGACTACTAAGGTCTCTGCGTTGGGCCTGCAGTGTGTTGCTACAGAAAGGCTCAATCTCTGGGTCCCGAATTACCAAGCTAAGGTCAAACCTACTGCGCAACCACAGGACACTGAATTGATCCTAATTCAGTACTGATCATTTACAAAAAATCATTTGATTTTAAGAAAAACTTAAAGGACCAAGGACAGTGATAATATAAATCTAATTATTTGAATAATAAACCTTTCCTTGGGAAAAAAAATGATCAAAACTCAAAAGTCGTTCTTTGCACTTGTCCCTTAGGACGCCATTTGCTTGCAACTCAATGACCTCCAGCTGCAGCTCATCTGAGTCACTGGCCACATTTGCTTCAAATGGATTTTGGAATAGCGTTACTTCTTCTGCCTTTGAACCCAAGTAAAATTACTGCTCCTGAAACTGCATCTGGAGGTCGTTGAGGATCTCAATTGGAAATAATATGGGGAGCTCAGCTGTTGCTTCAGCTATGAAGACCTTGCACTGCTGAAAGTGCATCATACTGTTGGCCTTACTTGTTCCTAAAACTAAACAAGTTTAGATCTGAACGCCTTTTGGTGAAAGTATAGACCAGAAACTAGATTTATCTCTCCTTGTAGTTTTAGGTTCAGAAGTTTTGAATGAGCAGTAGAGTCTGTAGTAAAGGCCGATTCCCATATCAACTCTTCATCAGACAACAGTGGCTGTGACTTGTCTTTACTTTCTAGGAAGGCATGTATTTCATTTCTTACTTCAAATACTCTACTTAGAACTTTCTCACGGCTTAGCCATCTTATTGCTGTTTAACATGGTAAATCTTACGATATCTATCTTTCAACATGTCTCTGAACTGTCTATGGTTGAGCCCATGTGACCTTATTAAATTCACCCTCTTCTCCACACGGTTCAGTAAATTGATAATCTCCATATATTTAGCATATAAAGCTTGCTGGTAAAATAATATAATTCAGTAACATTGGTTGTGGAATGTGTTTCTCATTACACATCTGCTTCACTTGTCAAACCAAGCCTTCCTTTATGCCACTCATCGTTTTATCCTCCATCGACAGTCAAGGAACTAAAGTTAGTCCAGTCTAAGTTATAATCAGCAAATGTTTTTTTCAATTTACTGGATATATCCTCTTCTATTTGAAATAGCGCCATCTTTTTCTGGTGGTTATTAGGTCTTCAAGGGCAGGATGTGAGGGCCTTGTGGGCTGTAGTTTAGAGACCCCTGGTATAGAACATCGTAGTTTCTGTGTTAACATTAGAAGCCGTTTGTACTAAATGTTATGTTTAAATAAAAAATAATGGGCAATTGCTTAAAGAAAACACAAAAAAAGAAAAAACGGCGCCATCTAGTATTGAACAGAAAAATGAAGAAGCTATTTCCGAGAAAACCCTAAATGAAAATACGGTATGGATTTTTAATTTTTGTGTTTGTTGTACATTGGGCCATGAATAAAAAAAAAAAAAAAAAAAAAAAAAAAAAAAAAAAAAAAAAAAAAAAAAAAAAACACTTTGCCAAAATCCCACTAAAAGGAAAGCATATACATTGTCTAAATAAATTCTGAGACATCACTGGCTTAGCATAACAATACTAGAAAATGTAGAACAATCAAAAAAAGTAAATAAAATAAAAGCCCGTGAAACAAGAAAAAAATTACAAATGTTTCGGCCGAGACCTCTAACAGCCCTGCTCAATGCAAAAAGAATAAAACAGTAGACAAAATTCTATGAAACAGAAAAAAAGGCAAAGAGAAGTCTCACCTTTTCAAGTTAACAGTGAAAGGTTACTGAATAATAAATTCCGATGTTGATAAATTTCACATACTTAAGGGCATGCCTTGAAAAGTTGCGTTAAAGTCACAAAGATCGATTTAGCAACACTGAGGGCCGGGCAAGTAGCACCCGAGAATAGAATTTAGCTCACAGGAAAGTACTTGTTACTTGCATTGTTTTTAAGAAGTTTTCCTAAAATGGCGGGAACATGTCTTAACCTGATGTTATCTCGCCGATAAAATAAATGGCTACGACAATCGTCCAATCGCTCCTTACTCTCAGTTCAAAAACAACTGTTTTTTAATTTAATTTCTGAACATTTTTCAACAGATACAGGTTTAAATTTGGCTCACCATATATGAACAATTAAAATAGAATTTTCATATTGGTTTTGGCAAAGTTTCCCCCCGTGTAACATTTCCTCTGGAAAATTCACCGCCAGAAACTATCCTCCTAATATAAAAATCTCACTGTATAAAACCAAAATTATTTATTGTAAGTATAAGGGGGCTGTCCCCTCATGCAATACCTCGAAATCTGGCTCCTCCCTCTGTGGAAAATTTCTTCCCCCCACGGGAAATCCCTTCTTGTAGGGAATTTTCCACCAGGAAAAATAACCCCAGGTAAATCCATTCTAGCTGAAAATTACCCCTAGAAAATTTCTTGTGGACTATTCCAACTGAAAATTTTTTCTTTGCCCACTTTTATTTGAAAAAGACTTTAATTCCTAATTGTTTTTAGAACTCCCCATGTCAGAACTCCCCTTCCGTCGAAAAATACTTAGTATCCCTATCAATGGTGACTATTCAGTGGATTTGTTTCGTCATTTGAACAGCCCCACCCCTGAAAAACTGTGTAAGGGGGCATTAAACAGGGGCACTTATGGAGGTATTGTCAAACAGAATGAAATGGTCTTGGTTGTTATAGAGGTGTTGAGCCAGCAGCAACGTAAAAATTCTAGTGTATTTGACATAAGTTCATGGCTTTTTTGATGAAACGTTTAAATAACGTGTCCCGTCATTGTTGATGAATCCTTCCACTTTTTTAGGTTCTTATTACTAGTATTATTATGGGCGGACCCATAATACAAAGTCAAGGCTCAGGCCACAAAGACTCATTGCCTTCGACCCCTCCCCCCTCCAAAAAACATAAAGAATTTGCACAAATAGCCGCTGGGCTATTGGCGGCCCGTTGATTTGGTATTTTGAGACATGGCTTCCCTATCTTTTTTCTCCTCTTTAAAGAAAAACCCTCCTTGTTGGCGTCAGGATGTCCACCATTCTTTTCCTCATCTCACAAACTCCATCCATCAGCTTCAGATCGACTTGTGTAGGGAACACTCTTGCCTCAACAGAGAGGAGAGAGTCTCACGTCTCTCGCCAGTCGTCAGCAGCAAGCAGAGTCCTAAAAGCCACCACTAGCAAGAGTCTTGATTGCTCCTTAAGCCATTTTTTCTGGCGCTATGGTTGGGGCTTTATATGTTAAGGAGAACTGGCCCCACTCACTGGTCATTACTTTGGCAGCCATTACTGGCTTCAATCCATCCATACAGGCAGCATATTCTAAAAAAAATTCATGTCTCATGGTCAGATACTGGGATGGACGACCAGTGGCTGGTAGTGATAGAAATTAACAGTGGCTGGCCCCACTAGTTTCTATCACTTTCAGGCGTACCAGGATAGTGTTGTCACCCCTATCCCCTCCCCCTTTCAAAATAGAAAAAACCTGCAAGAACAGGCAATTCTATAAAAAAAAACTTCTAAAAAACTCCTGCTGCAGTTGAAGAAACTATATTTTGATTAAATTTTCAAAACTGAAATTAATTTTATTTTTGTTTTTAATTCACGTAGGCCTGTTAAGTTTTGGAATGTGGGGCAAGAGGGCTAAGTTGTCAGAAAATAGAATAATAGAAAATTAGTAAAATTAATTAGTAAATTAGAAAATTAGTAATACCCAAGGCAGTTGTTTTTGAATAGCAAAGCAGACCTACCTTATGTTCAACTTTTTCCAAATAATGAATCTCAAGTAAACAATCCTTGACTGCTTCACCGTTCATTCACAAGTTAGTTAACTGAAATTTCACTTTTCCTTCCAATGATGCCTCGAAATAGTACCTAGAAAATAAAAACATGTTCTCAATAAAGTCGTTTTTAAATGAAAAATGTCACTTACCTTAGCTCCGACTTTTTGAATCTCTGATGGCTCGAAAAAGAACCTAGACAAGGAAAAAGAAAATTAGTGAAATATACAAAAAATTTGTTTTTAAATAACAAAGCAGACTTACATTCTACGCAACTTTTTCCAAATGCTGAATGTCGGATAAGCAATCTGGAACTACTTCAAAGCACCATTCAACAGGAAGCTACTTACTTGAATCTCAAGTTTTGGCCTAGAAAAAGAAAATTAGTGAAATACCCTAAATAGTTATTTTTAAGTTGCAAAGAGATTTACCTTTTACCCAACCTTTTCCAAATTTTGAATCTCAGGTAAGCAATTTGGAACTACTTCAAAGCAGCATTCAATGGCAAACTACTTACCTGATATTCAACTTTTTCTTCCAATGGTGCCACGATAAAGAACCTAGAAAAATAAAAACAACATTAGTCGAATGCTCAAAAAATCTTTTTTAAGGAGCAAAACTTACTTGCCTAGATTTAACTTTTTTCTCAATTTTTTTTTTCTAAGAAAAAGAACAAGAAAATTAGTGCAACAGGCTACCCAAGAAGTTTGTATTTAAATTGAAACAAAAACTTACCTTCTATTCACCTTTTTCCAAATGTTGATTCTCAGGTAAGATATCATTAGTCGATTTGAAGATATCAATAGTCGAATGCTCAAAAAGTCTTTTTTAAGAAGCAAAACTTACTTACCTAGCTTCAACGTTTTCTTCCAGTGGTGCCACGAAGAAGGACCTAGAAGAAAAATAATATTAGTCGAATGCTCAAAGAGTCTTATTTAAGAAAAAAATTACTTACCTGAGCTTCGATTTTTTTTAGGAAATCACTTACCTGAGATTCAACTTTTTCTTCCAGCGGTTCCACGAAAAAGGACCTAGAAAAATAAAAATAATATTAGTCGAACGCTCAATAAGTCTTCTTGAAGAAACAAAAATTGCAAGACAGAATTAAATTTTACTCAACTTTTTTGGAATATTATACCTTAAGTTGTATTTTTTACTTACTCAAAGCAGCATTCCTTTTTAAAAGATATTTACTTCTAAGCAATTGTAGTAAATTTATTTGTAAGCAATTTGTATCCTGAACAAAAAGAAAAGAGGATCAGTAAAGTGCTCAAGAAATATGTTTTTAAACAGAAAATATTACCTCAGAAAAGAACATGGTGAAAATCAACTAAAACTGGTCAAATGCTTTTCCTAAATAGCAAGAAGTTTTTCTTAAATAGTAAAATATACTTACATGAGAACCAACTTTTTCTTCAAATAGTTATTCGGAAATATCCTAGACAAAGAACAAGAAAATTAGAGAAATGCTCAAGAAACTAATTTTTCAATCCTCAGAACTCACATAACTGAGGTTCAGTGACAACTTGTATTCTTTTTATTTATTGCCCTCACTTTGCTTTTAAATCATGCAATGAACTAAGATGAAGTTGAAATTGTCTATGAATGCATACCCAGAATGACGCCATTTTCTTTTTGCTCTGACGTCATGAGGATTCATCATATTCGGAATCGCCGTCAAAAAACATATGCTTTTGGCCTAAAGAACCTAGAAAAAAATTATGTTAGTCGAATGCTCAAAAAGTATTTTTTGCAAAGCGAAACTTGTTTATCTGAGATTCAAGTTTTTCTCATTTTTGGCATAGAAAAAGAAAATTTGTGAAATACCCAAGAAAGCTGTTTTTAAATAGCAAGACGGGCTTACCTTTTACTCAACTTTTTTGAAATACTAAATCTCAGGTAAGCAATAATGTAATTGTTTTCCTAAAAAAATAGCATTAGAAGCACAAAAATAACAGTAGTAGACTAATCAAAAAGTTTTTTTTTTGTAAAGCGGTACTAAATTGGGACTGCTTAAATGGAAATTTTAATTTAAAATTACTTATCTGAGATTCAAATTTTTCTTCCAATGGTGCCACGAAGAAGAACATAGAAAAATAATATTAGTCGAATGCTCAAAAAGTCTTCTTTAAGAAACAAAATTACTTACCTGAGCTTCAAGTTGAGCTTCCAAAAAATTAATGAACAAGAAAAGTTGTTTTTAAATAGCACGACAGACCTAACTTTTACTCAACTCTTTTGAAATATTGAATCTCAGGTAAGTATTATTTGACTACTTCAAAACAACATTCCCTTTAAAACTTATTTATTACTAGGCACTAGTCCATTCGATTATATGGAGCATGGAAAAAAAGAAAAGAAAATCAGTCAACGGCTCAAGAAAGTTACTTTTAAATAGCTGAGTTCTAATGTTTTCCTCCAGTTGTGCGTCACAAAAGAACCATGGGAAAATCAACTAGAAAAAGTCAAATAATTTTCTTAAATAGCAACAATTTTTTTTCAATAGTAAAATGTCTGAGAACCAACTTTTTCTTCTAATAATGCTCCAGAAATCACCTAGACAAAGAACAAGAAAATTGCAGAAATGCTCTAGAAACTAATTTTTCAATCTTTGAAAGTTACTTACCCCGAGATTCAATGACAACTTGTTTTCTTTTTATTTATCGCGTTCCTTTGCTGTTAAAGCCTGTGAGAAACTAAGAGGAAGGTGAAATTGCTTTCGGATATATACACAGAATGACGTCATCTTCTTGGTTGCTATGACGTCATGAGGATTCACCACATTTGGAAGCACCATAAGAAAACAAATTCTTTCGTTGTATATATTCTCATCAAAATTCCTTTTTTGGAGTTTATTACTATTAGTTTCAGTTGCTCTTTACTCACAGTTCGTAACCACGAGCTCTTTGATATCAAATAGATTGAAGTGCAAGGAGACGCATAGTCAAGGATCAAAAGTGGAAAGTACCAAATTTCTTAGCTATAGGTTTTAAATACAGAGTAATTATTTGCACCTCAGGCGTGACTGGCTGTATTTCAGCTACAAGGACAGCCACTTTGGATTGGGTAAAAAAGACTCTTAGGCAATATTGGTATAAAAAAAATCGAAGCTAAATTGTGTATCAAACACTGTTGAATTTGAAGTCGATTTAGAACAGCAGTGTTTTATTTGTTTTCTTTCTTGGTTAGGTTGGCCGAATACCTTTTACTCGATTATATTCCTACAGTTAGGTTTTGTTCTTTTGTTTTTGCTGCATTCTTTTTGTTATTATTTTCTTTTTCTGTTTTCATTTTTGGATATCTATACTCCGTTTTGAATTTTTTTTTACCTAAAGGTCTGGATTCTTGAAAAGTTTTAAGGCCTTGATTATTTGTGGCCCTGATAATTTGTGTTCGTTTGATCTATTTAATTAAAATCCTTGTTGATGTGATTATTGCCTGAATATAATTAAAAAAAAAAAAATAAAATGACTTATGAAGATATGTGTTTCTCTCTGGCAAGTTTTGATAAACAGAAAGACCAATTAAACAAAAATATACGTAATCTAATTTATTGTCAACTGACATTGTTAATAAGCACTGCGTCGTAGCCTCATAAGTTTTAAAGCTATATTTTAAAGATTTGATAGTTTGTGGCCTTAATAAAGGCATTTATAGTTTTTATTTGTTTAATTTATTTTCATTTTTGGGATATTTATACTCCATTTTGAGTCCTTGTGCGCTCTTTTGGGGTATAGGGAATTTGATTGATTGATAAAATTAGAAAACAAAAATATGAATCTGGGAACGACAAACGGGTCTATGCCCAGTAGAAGGAAATGAAGAGAAAAGAATCAAACGAATATTACGCCCGTATATAGTGAGGTGTCTTTAGTCTAGAAAAAAATAACAAAAAACTAGAATCTAAAACAGAATTTTCGTTTGTTTGTTTTCTCATGTCTTGCCAGTTCGGCTAAAGATCTTTTTTTTTTGTTTTATAAAATTATAGCTTTTAATTGTACATAAAGTTGTTTGATTAGAGTCACCGTGTAAAAAAAGTTGATCTTACGCAAGTCTCTAAGTCAAAGTGATGAAGTTAGTAGTTAAATTAATTAAGTTCACTTAATTACTTAACTAAATTAATTAGTTCACTCTTCACTACCAAATAGCCATGCAAAATTAAATAGAAGAAAAGTTGAACTAATAGCAATAAAATCAATAAAACAAAATAAGCTAAGAAAATAAAATTACTTGTAAAACGTCATTCCTTTTTTGATCGTATGCATAAGATTGGATAGTTGTTGAAAATTAATATCATCAGTTTTTCTTCAGTTTCTGTGGAATGTTAGCAGGGCTGCAACTCCTAGTGATTTATCTTTTAAGCTATGAGGGGGAGATAAAGGTAATGGTAACAGGGCTGCAGATCCTAGAGATTTATCTTTTAAAAAATGGGGGGGAGGTTAGTGGTAACAGGGCTGCAACTCCTAGTTATTAATCTTTTAATATATGAGGGGGAGGGTAATGGTAGTGGTAACAGGGCTGCAGCTCCTAGTGATTTATCTTTTAATATATGGGGGGGGGATTTTAATGGTAATGATAACTGGGCTGTAACTCCTAGTGATTTATTTTGTAATATATGGGGGAGGGATTAATGGTAATGGTAACAGGGCTGAAACTCCTAGGGGTTTATCTTTATTATTGTCTTATATTATCATCAAAATCTCCCATAAAGGGATTTTGACCCATTTCATCTGACCTATTCATCTACATTTTTTTTTTCAGTGCATACCATGGTCATGTAATGTCTTTAATTGACATTAGCCCCTACAAGTTCAATCACTTAGGTCCGGACGCTAAGCCTGACTGGGTTCACGTGGTAAGCTTTCCTTTTACAATATGAGTGGTTTTTTGTTTACCTTTTTTTTACTTAAAAAAAATACATTTGATTAAAACTTTTTGATATATTACTTTATACAATTGGCTGGTTTTTGTAACAATCACTAATCGGGCAGCAATCACGTGATCCTCTACACCTGGTAACTGAATTGGGAATTTTTCCAGGATAATTTTAAAATCATTGTCAGAAGGTTTTCGAATATTCACAAAGGAGTCTGTCTTATGTTGTTTTATACCTGGAGCCTAAAGAAAAAACGAGTATCGTTTATTCTAAGCATTGGTTATAACCAGTAGGTCCAATTAAAAGATCACAAATTCTATCCGTAGTTTCTTAAATATACTCGTATTTTTTCTCGCGGCTGGGGAATTGAGTTGAAACTTCGAGTTGTGTTTGAGGGAAGGGGGCATAGCATTTTTCTCTGGTTTTCGCAAAAGGGTTATAAAGCCTTTACCTTTTCTAAAAACGCACTGTTCTTCTCTTAAAACTTTGTCTACGGCATGTCTCAGTCTAAAAAGTATCATATTACTAAGTTATTTGCTACCTACAGAGACTAGACTAATGCCTCGATAATTACCACACTCTCTTTTATCACCTTTCTTATAAAGTGGCTTAATTAAGGTTTTCCTAAAATCATTTGGTACTTCCCCTTTTTCAAAGATCATATTCATAATCTTCAGTAACTTAATTCTAACCTCAAGGCCACCACATTTACGAAACTCATTTACTACCCTATCAGCACCTGGAGCCTTATTATTTTTTAATCCTTTATATATATATATATATATATATATATATATATATATATATATATATATTATATATATATATATATATATATATATATATATATATATATAAAATACTGTTATGGTGTTTTATGCTACAGTTTATGGTATTTTTGTTCTGGACAAATGTATAGAAAAATATGAGGAAGCAACTCAGTATTGTTTATCTCGTCACCTTCAATTTTCTGTCAATCTCAATACCATCAATTAACGCTACTGTTTGTGGTGTTTTTGTTCTGGACAAATGTGTAGAAAAGTATGAGGAAGCAACTCAGTATTGTTTATCTCAACACCATCAATTTTCTTACATTCTAAATAACAACTATGTTTTATCAAAGTTTTTCATCGATTGTATTAGGTAATATTAAATACACATTCTGATGCAATTGTATTTTTGAACTTTCATGATGTTTCTTCAATACAAAAAAGAACTGATTATGTTCAATTTCAGACCAAAGGCAAACATGAAAATGTCACACAGGATTTTATTTTAAAGTGCAAATTTTTGCTTTTTAGGTCAAATTAGGTATTAGTCTTAAGTAAGATTATCAATATTGCAAGTATATCTTATCTACTATTGTTTATATTCACATTAGGTAATATTAAATGAATTTTCTAGTATCTTTTGAACTTTGTAATTAATTAACGAACTGCTGTTTAAGAATTAAAACCCGCTATATATAACTGATTTATGTATTTTTATGTCTACAGTTACATTAGGTAATAGTAAATACATTTCCTAAAATGTATTGAACTTTAAATTAACTAGCAGATTTTGTTCACACTTTTAAGCGTGCTATATATATATATATATATATATATATATATATATACATATATATATATATATATATATATATATATATATATATATATATATATATATATATATATATATATATATATATAGATATATATATATATATATATATATATATATATACTTACTACTACTACTATTACTAACAACTCACTGCGGCACAAAGCCGCCCTAGGCCAACACTGCTGCGCACGCACCTCCTCCATTCCGATCTATTGCCTCCCTTTTTACACCCTCCCAGGAAGTTTCCATCTCCCTTAAATCTTTCTTTACGATTTCCTCCCACCCCATTTGTGAACCTTCTGTTTTTCATTTAATCCTAAACGGTTGGCCAACACCGTTGATTTTCAATTGAAAATCAAGTATTTTGCAGTAATCATCAAGACATGCCTAATTGTAGAAAAAAGTCAAGACAGCTAGTCCGAGTAATTGAGAGGCAAAAATGTTTAAATGGCACGGGTAAATGGTGGGAGTAAGTATGACTCTCTTATTGGACAAATACTTGTGCGTTAGGTTTTGGAAAGGCACGCCTTCCTAGAGTCTCAGGCACGTTGACCAAGCATTTAAAATTGACATAGGACATTTAGATTCCCTGGAATGAGAGGCAAACAAGGCACGCCCGTCTATAATAGAGAAATTGTATAAAACTGCTTTGTCTCCTTTAAACATCTATGAAAATCTGTGCTGGTTGTATGAAAGAAATAGTGGAGGAAACTCGCAAAGATATGCTTAGAATATCAGGATATTGGAGACCATGTAATCGCAAGGGTCAAACATGACTCTGAAACTTGGGTGTTTTAAAATGTTGAGGAAAACATGATAGGTGTTCAGAGGAACTGTCCAAGGATAAGTCCTGATGACTAGTATGAGCAACCAATCAAGACCAAAAATACATCAAACAATAAACTGTATCAAAAATGCGGTTCGATTCCACTTTTAAGGCCTATAGTGACATGGTTAGGCCATGTTTTACGGCAAAAGATTGCGATATGCTAAAATCGTGCTTCTTTGCCATCGATCTGATAGCAGATGAAGAGCAGTACTCCTTGAATGGAGTGGGGCGAGTTATAAGAAATGATTTAAATCGAACTACTAAATATACTAGCAAAATTGCCGGCCTCGCCGGTTTTTTGGCCAAATACATCATTACTCAATATGTCATGTTCCATTAGTAGATCTCCCTTCTAAAACTACTCTTTACACATCACTATTCTTTATTTGTAGGCTTCAGTTCCTGACAGATACAGAGGAAAATATAGAGACACTGAACACTCACTGGAAGAACTGTCAACGCTGTATGCACAAGAAGTGGAAGATCAGATACAAAATATTCACTCTCATGGAAAAGGTGTATCGTGTTTTATCTCTGAAAGTTTGCAAAGCTGTGGTGGACAAATCATCACACCACCTGGCTATTTGAGAGAGGTATACAAGTAAGCATCATTATATTCGATTTTGCCAGCAGGTTCTGGTTTATATTTCGTACTCAAGGTAAAATCATCTGTTAATTAATAATATGTGCCTCCTAAGGCGCCGAGGGTATCAAGGAGGAGCCGCCAATCATCTATCAGGTTTACTGCTGCAATAATGTCTTCCCATTCTGTTTGAACGGAGGTGTTTAGCAGTATGTCTCCTGTTAATTTTTTTTTTGCCTCGAATGATGATTTGCTCCCTTATGTTTGAACCTTCTGTAGACTCTCATTCTTAGAGTTTGCGCACCCAGAAGCTTTCTGTCGGGTTTTATTCTGTAAAATGTAACTAATCAAATTGTCTAATTGACTAGATGCGCCTGTGCCTCCCGAGGCACCCAGGGGATCAAGGAGACGTCGGCAATGATTTTTCATGTCTGCTGCTGCAATGATGTCCTCCTATTCTGGTTGAACTGAGCTGTTTAGCAGTATGTCTTCTGCTATTTTTTTTTGCCTCAAAAGATGATTGGCTCCCTTACATTTGGACCGCCTATAGACTCTCATCCTTAGCGACTCTTGCGCCCAGATTTGTTTCTTTTGGGTTTCATACCGCCGACTTCAAGTAATAAATTTTCCAAATTGACTAGTTGCGTGTGTGCCTCCTGAAGCACCCAGGGCATCAAGGAGGAGTAGCCAATCATCTCTCATGTTTGCGGTTGCAATGATGTTCTCCCATTGCGGTTGAATGGGGGTGTTTAGCAGTATGTCTCCTGCTAAGTTTTTTGCCTCAAATGATGATTCGTTCCCTTATATTTGGACCGCCTACAGAATCTCATCCTTAGAAAGCTCTTTCGCCCAGAAGGGTTCTTTCCTCTCTTTCTGCCAACTTTAAGTAATAAAATTGCCAAATTGACTAATTGTGCGTGTGCCTCCTGAGGCGCTGGGGGCATCATGGAGGGGCCGCCAATCATTCCTCAGGTTTGCTGCTCTTGTGATGTCCTCCAATTCTGGTTGAACTGAGGCGTTTAGTAGTATGTCTTCTGCTAGATTTTTTGTATCGAATGATGATTTGCTCCCTTATGTTTCGACTCCCCCTATAGACTCTCATCCTTAGATAGTTTGTGTGCCCAGAAGGTTTTTGTCGGGTTTTACGCCGCGAAATTCATCTAATGAAATGGTTTAAAAGCTTAAGCATTTTTTAAAGGTACAGTCCTGTACTAAAGTGTTCAATCTGTATTTGATCCTTATATATGGTATGATCAGTTAATGTAGAATGGTATGATGATGCATGAACGGTCTGGTGAGGAACGGCTGTCGAGCGGCCAAAACTATTTAATCTTACCCTTTCTAGCCCCTTGTTTTCTTCTGTTTTTACTTCATAGAGAGCAAAAATATTAATAATTTATTTCTAACCCATTACTACAATAATATAAAATAGTGGATCATAGAAAGGTGGCAATTGACTTACGTTAATACCTGACAGCCTTTCGCTTGCTATAAGAAGTTTTCCGAAAACATAATTTTTTACAAATTTATGTAATACCCTCCTATTATGGTACCAAGGTGGAAGAAAAAGCAAAAATTTACAGAAACGGAAATCTTGAATACGCATAAAAAAAGATCTTTCTTTTTCAAATGTGCTTAAAACCCAGAAATACATAAAATTGAATTATCACAAAAACTGAAAATAATTTGCACAGAGCTTTATGGCGGCATTTCCCTCTAATACCAACAATCTTTGAGTGACTTATCCTAACCTGGAGTCGAAAACTAGGCGGGACCGGAAAGAACGTAAATTAGTAGCAATAGACGTTTAAACTTTTTAACATCTATGTATTACGGGCAGATTGTGTAGTTCCTATTTCCCTTGCTAAAATTTTGTCTCTAATTATCATAGGTTACCTTATGTTAAGACTGCCTCATTATTCAGTTTGTATATCTAGCAGGCTTTACTTAGTCGCCACGTGATATTACTGAGTTTTACTACCCCAACTTCAATTCATCAACCAACTCAACCCAACGCCAGCTCATCAACAACAAAATGGTTTAAGGTTTAAGCTTTTTTTAGCTTTAGACTAATACCCTATTTACTATCACTATATTATATTGTTTATGTTCTATATTTATATTATTTCTATATCTATATATTATATTCTAATATTATGCTGTTAATATTATCGCTATTTATTACTTTTTATTTATTGTACTTTTTGTTTATTACTATTTATTACTCTTTTATTTAATACTATTTATTAGTATTAATTCAGTTTATATTAATTAATAATCAATTAATCATTTGTTGTTAATATTTTTAATAATATATAAAAAATCATTAGCCATTCTTAAACCATATATATTGGAGTGTAGTTAATGCAAAAGTAGGGGTTTATCACTCAAAATGAAAGCTAAGGAGGAAGTTGGGCTTCTTTTGAGAAATTTTTCGCCTACTCTTTCTATACATTAAAGCGTTTTCGTGAATAGAGCAGTCTAAACAAAATTGGCGAACAGAAATTCCTGTAAATGAAGAATGTAAAAGTTAGACGAACAGAAATCATAAGGACCAATGAAAAGCTCAAAATGAACGAAAAGTAGTGCAAATAATGTGGCGTTGCCTCCCTCCCCCTCTAACCTCCTAAATGTGGGATGTTGGGTAGAGATGGTTAAAATGATTTTTGTCAGATAAACAATTCGATCCGTACTCCAAAAAAATCATAAAATTATTACAACTTTCTATAGTTTCCGGCAAGGGCGTATTCAGTATTTTTGTTGGGGGGTATTTTTTTCAGGGGAGATTCACACAAAAACTTTAAAAACGCATCAAAAATTGTTTATAAGCAATTGTGTAACGGTTTTACGAGTTGGAGAATAATTTCGGAATTAGAGGGGGGATTCAAACCCGGTAACCCTCATGGGTCCGGTCTTGCTTTCGAATATAAATACTTTCTGTATTCCAGAAATCTATACAATAAATCTTGTATACTTTAGACTTTTTGGCCCCGTGAAATAAATTCTAGGGCGCATGCCTGCTTCAAGCTATAATAAAAGTTATTTTGGTATAAACTGGGTACGGAAAAAGTCAGGACTTTATCAGATCGCTGTGACTTTAAAAAGAATGAATCCTAATTAGTCAGAAATAATACATTTATTTTGTGACTATTTTATTGTGTTGTGACTATTTTAAGTCACAACAATAATGTCACAAAATAAATTTTGTTATTATTGTCTACGTTTCAGTTTTGTTGAATTTACTCAGAAGAAAATTCTGCTCCGTTCAGTAAAAAAAACTTACGCTTTCTAATGATGTTAATTTTATTAAATCTGAATATCTCTATCTCTAGTACAAAACTGGAGAATTTAAATGATTTTTCTAAGATTTCTGAGAAAGTAGGTATGGGCTTTCAGTTTTCTGTCGTTTATTTGGTTCTCTTATCAAAGCTCTACAAGCTATGGCAGGACCGCCCAATCAATTCGGAATAGTTTGGTACATTTTTGTACATTTGGTACCGCCCAATCAATTCGGAATAGTTTGGTACATTTTTGTACATTTGGTACCGCCCAATAAATTCGGAATAGTTTGGTACATTATTGTACATTTGGTACCGCCCAATAAATTCGGAATAGTTTGGTAAATTTTGGTACATTTGGTACCGCCCAATCAATTCGGAATAGTTTGGTACATTTTGGTACATTTGGTACCGCCCAATCAATTAGGAATAGTTTGGTGCATGTTGGTACATTTGGTACCGCCCAATCAATTCGGAATAGTTTGGTACAGTTTGGTACATTTGGTACCGCCCAATCAATTCGGAATAGTTTGGTACATCTTGGTACATTTGGTACCGCCCAATCAATTCGGAATAGTTTGGTACATTTTGATACATTTGGTACCGCCCAATCAATTCGGAATAGTTTGGTACATTTGGTACCGCCCAATCAATTCAGAATAGTTTGGTACATTTGGTACCGCCCAATCAATTCGGAATAGTTTGGTACATTTGGTACCACCCAATCAATTCGGAATAGTTTGGTACATTTTGATACATTTGGTACCGCCCAATCAATTCGGAATAGTTTGGTACATTTGGTACCGCCCAATCAATTCGGAATAGTTTGGTACATTTTGGTACATTTGGTACCGCCCAATCAATTCGGAATAGTTTGGTACAGATTGGTACTCAGACACATTTTCGGAATAGTCAATCCGAAAATGTTTGTAGTGGATGAGATAGGGCGATTCTTTAAGGTATCGAACGATTTTAAATCTCCTCAAGATTTATCTTGGTAAATGCCTTTTCATTGTGACTTTTTTGCGACTTATTTTTGCAAGCGTTCTTTTTGTGACGTTATTGTAATAATTTGACTTATTATTTGTGACAAAATCTTTTTTGTGACTTATTTTTGTCGGCAAATTATATATTTTTTTAGTGTATTCCAGAAAATGAAGCAAAAGAATCCCGGCTAATTTTTGTCTCGTCAAATTTTGAGTCTTTAGAAAGAGTCAGGTTAGGTAGTTAAATCAATCAAACAAGCACAACCCCAAGAAATTATTCAGCTGAAATGTTATTATGGCTACAACATATTATTGTAATAACCATTCATTGATGCCTAAATAAATAACGAATTTCAGTTCATTTCATTGGTATTTTTCTTAAGTTTTGCCAATTCACGAAAATGTAGGGGGATGGAGGAAAAGATTTTTTTTAGCTTATTGTTTTAATAAAGATACAAACAGAAACTTACAAACCTATTTTTCTTGTTTATTCATTCTAATTGATGTACAATTCTTTGAGCTATAATATCTGGTGCTATGAATATTGTTCTGGCAAACTTTTTATTTCAACACCTGTAAGCCTTATAATTTTTTTTTCAGGTCTTAGGCTAAAAATAAGAGATTAACATCTTGTGCTTTAATTCCATGGCATTTTTGTAAATTGTTTTTGCAACACATTCAAATCATGTCTTTAGTGTATCTCAAAAAAGGAAACTTAACAGCCCTGTCTTTTTACCCGTTGTTGTATTTACGCGTTTTTGTTGTGTCGAATTTTTAGCCTGTAAACGAGCACCAAACCTGATTGGTTCCTTTTTAATTTTCATACCCCCCTGCCTTTGCAAGGGCAGGGGGGTAAAAACCTTATTTTTAATTTATTGTCATTTTTTAGTCAAGTTACCAAATTATATTAGTTTTTTTAATTACCTCTTTGAAAATATTCCATTTAACGGAGCAAATATTACGAAGTTTTAGTTAAAGTTTTATAATCAGTGTAAACGAGGGTGGTGGTGGCAATAATAAAAATATAAATTTCATTTGTTAAATTGATTAAATAGTAACAATTAATTAAAAAATACTCACCCCCCCCCCGTAACATTTCATTGTTTTCTTCTTCCACTCTGTCATATTTTTTATTTCCTTTTCAGACACATCCGTAATTCTGGTGGAGTGTGCATAGCTGATGAGGTTCAAGTGGGTTTTGGTCGTGTTGGGAGTCATTGGTGGGCTTTCCAACTTGCTGGTGAAGACGTTGTACCTGACATAGTCACAATTGGTAAGTCATCTCTAATATTTGGTAATGCAACTGATAAGATTCGTTGAAAAAAGCTACTTGAATTGACCATAATAATATTTTGAGAAATTCGGTTTTAATTTGGAAAACCTAGGTGCTATTTAAGTCCTAAATAAAAAAAAAATCCACTCGAAAATCTTTTTTCGGAGATCTCATTATTTCCACGAAAATTTAACCATTACACATACAAACAACCATTAAATATGTTACCTGTTCATAGTTTTTATTAAAAGGAATTGGTCAAATAGAAAACTATCAAATCACATCCATTTTTGTGCCGAGAAAAATGCTGAGAATTTTTTGCAAAAATTCAAATGAAAACTAAGCATGTTGAATTTCCAATTTAGTACCTAAATCTGGCTGCTAGATGGCAGATAGCGTTTTGTATTCTTTGGATTTCAAATTCACTCTACCATCTTATGTACAAGAGGGGAAAAAACTGACAAATTTTTTAGCAATTTCTCTTCTTTTTTTTTTCTTTTTCTATTATTTCTAAAGCCTTTCTTTTTTGGTGTTTCTGCGTCGTCACTTTGATTGGCTGTTTTGAAAGCGAGTAGGCAATGACAATTCAAGAAAAATTAGCTTTATATCTATCAAAGATTTTTTTTTATCTTACACGCAAGATACCCATAAAGGCCGTATCCAGGGGGAGGAGCCTACACGGTTTGGCCCCCCCCCCCGAAATTTGTGCTGACTCGTACAAAAGTAACAAAAACACATGTAAAACAAATTTTTGTCAGGTTTCTTTGTAACCCTCCCTCCTCGAGCAGAGATATCCCCATCCCCAAACAAAAGTCCTGGATATGACGCTGGTAATCATATACAGTTACTCGCTGGTTTTAGTGTTGTAAGTACGATGGACAGTGACAACGAAACCGGATTTTTCTATTCTATTAAGTGGAAACCTAGAGAACCAGAGTTGTTCAAAGAGGGAGGCAACCAGGGCAGCTTCCCCGGGTGGTGTGGCTGCGGGGGGGGCTGCAGCTGCGGATTGCCCACTTTGATCCATTTTTCACTTTGATTCAGCTACTTGTTTATATTTAAGTCGGGAGGGGTGCTGTAATTAATTTTCCCTGATCAGCACCAGCCCTAGGAACGGCTCTCTACACATCCATATATCACAGATGGTCGAGCTCCACTACAGGTTGGCCAAATTTCAATTATCTCTCGTTACGAGAGCTGGCCTAAAAATAAAATATAAAAAACGTCAATTGCTATGGAATTTTTATTTTTAACGTATGTCTTTAAATAAATTAATGCATACGCTTAGATTTTTGTACGCAGTAGATATTGTTTTCTGCTAGATGGCATGTTTGTTTGTAGCTTAGCCGTGGATGTTCTGAAATTTGGTTCATAGTTAGTTCGGGCTCTTCCAATTAATTCCGTTAAATGCTCATTTCTGAGTTGTGAACATTGTTTTTGTTTTATAAACTTCATTATTGAAAAAGTAATTCACACAATAAGTTTTGCCGCATATGTACAGTAACTTGTAAGCAGTGTTTCTTAAATTGAGGTGATACTTGTGATACTAGTTTGTGATACTAGGTTGTGATACTAGATTTGATTGTGGTACTTTGATTGTGATACTAGTTTTAAAAATTCGTCTGGAAATTATCTTAAGTTGGGATGCAAAGTTCAGGAATTTCAGATTTCAGGATTTCCTGAATTTTCCTGAATTTCAAAAAATCAGAAATTTTCTAACTTAAGATAATCTTTTGAGGAGTAAGATAACTTTATTGCTCAAAAAAGGACTGAAAAAGATGTTTATAAAGCATTTACCGAATTGAATTTGTCTCCAGGCATTCATAAAACGTCATCACCTACTTACCTACGTCATCACTGCTACTTACTTCATCTTCTGCCATATAAGACCTCCGTATGCAATTTTGTTAGTAGCGGGTTTCAAATCAAAAAAAAAAAAAAAAGGAAAAGGAACGTGGGTGAAACCTTAGCAAAATAATAAACTGAAACATATGGCAGCAAACAGCATAAAAAGGCGTAACTTTCCTTTGGAGGAAAGTTCTCTTTGTTCCAAGTTGTGTGTGAGAATCAGCAGACTTGTTAATGTTTGATTTTCACGGTCTAAAAGCGTTGCCAGATATAACTAAATACTTCTGCTGATTTATTTTCACCGTTAAACGTGAGAACACTGACGAAAATGTAACAGTGCCCTAAAAAGTTCAGTCTTTCGATCAACCAAAAGAAGAATCTTAAGAGATCTTGGTTCTTAAGGTATAAATACACCTAAGATGGGTCCAGGGGACAAATTCTGTTTTTATTTTGATATCCTTGGCACATTCAAAGGTCTTGAATGGTTCTTGCACAAAATGCGTATAAAGTTTCTACGTGTATGAAGGACAAAGATTTCCGTAAACTACTACTACTACTAACAACTCACCGCAGCACCCAGCCGCCTGAGGCCAACACAGCTACGCACGCTCCTCCATCCCAATCTATTCAAAGCCTCCCTTTTTACACCCTCCCAGAAAGTTCCCATTTCCTTTAAATCTTTCTTTATGACGTCTTCCTGCCCAAGACGAGGGCGACCTGCTTTCCGTTCAGCCCTAGACGGTTGGCCGAAAAGGACAATTTTAGGCAATCTGTCATCCTTCATCCGCAGAACGTGCCCTAGCCATCTCAACCTTTCTTTCATTATAACCCTAGAAAGAGGGATTGAACTACATTTTTCTTGCAGCCTACTGTTTGAAATACGGTCAGTCAGCTGAGAACCCAGAACAATCCGTAGGCAATTTCTCTGAAAAACACCTAACAAGTTTTCATCCGCTTTTCGGTGCGCCCATGCTTCAGAGTCATATTTGATCACTGTCATCACTGTAGCTTCTAATATTCTAATCTTGGCTTGAAAAAATACCCTCAGCCTTGGCTATTCTGCTTTTAACATCTTCACTGCTCCCACCTTCTTTACTAATAATACTACCAAGGTAATTGAAGCTGTCCACCTGATCAATCTTTTTGTTACCCAACGTCACCTTTTATCGTCACTTATTCCTAGACTTAGTGACTTAGTCTTCTTAACAAAAAATTTTCAAACCTATTCTAGCACCCTGAACTCGCAAAACCTCTAAAAGTTCATTCATTTTGCTCACACTTTCATTAAGGATGGTTAAATCATCAGCATAATCTGAGTTCAGGAGAGTTTTTCCTCCCCATTTGATTCCGTGGTTTCCGATTGCCTTTCCTGTGCTCCTTAAGACAGAGTCCTTCAAAATGATCAACATAAAGGGGGATAGAACACAACCCTGCTGAACTCCTTATTTAATACAAAACCAGCTGCTAACCTTATTTCCTACCTTAACCGCAGCAGTGTTATTCTCGTACATAGCACTAATCACTTTAATGTATTTGTCTGGTATACCATACAAGGATAAGACCTTTGCTAAATCTCTTCTACCAACAGAATCGAACGCTTGCTCATAATCTATAAAACTGAGGATCAAAGGTGTTTGACAACTCAGGAACTTCTCAATTATTAACCTAAGAATGAAAATTTGGTCGACACATCCTCTACCTTTCATAAAACCGCACTGTTGTTCTCTTAAAACTTTGTCTATAGTATCTCTCAGTCTAAAAAGTATCATATTACTAAGTAATTTGCTACCTACAGAGATCAGACTAAAGACTCGATAATTACCACACTCACTCTTATCACCTTTCTTATACAGTGGTTTAATTAAGATTTTCCTAAAATCGTTAGGTACTTCCCTTTTTCAAAAATTCTATTCATAATCTTCAGTAACTTGTTTCTAACCTCAGAGCCACCATATTTAGGAAACTCATTTACCACATTATCAGCTCCTATCTTCCTTCAAATCCAAGGTATCACAAACTTTTTTATTTTCCTCTATATCTTTTCCTGCAACTATATCTCGGTTTGGCACATTCTCAAAATGTTGTGGTCATCTCTCTTTAACTCTTTCCTTATCACCAATTGTGGCCCCGTTCCTATCTTTAACTGGGACAAGTCCGGATTGACTACTCCCTCTCAATTTGTTAACGTGCCAGTACAATATTTTACTATTATGCCGTCTAGCTGCAACTTCCAGATCCTCGGCAATTTTATCCATGGCCTCCAGTTCACACCTCCTTAGTTCATATTTTAATGCTTTCTCCACTTTCTTTACATTCCTTTTGTTTTCGTATGATCTATCACTCAAATAATTCTTGTACAAGCCCATTTCCCCTCTCTATTAAACATAAAGCTTTCTCACTAATATTCCTAGCTGTAGTCTTGACTTTCTTCCCTAAGACACCATCAGCAACTTCACAAATTGTTTTTCTAAATTTACTCCAACCATCTTCTGCATTGTCAAATTTTAAACTCTTAAGTTTAGTTTCAACTGTTCCTGGAAAGTTTCTCGCAAATTTTTATCCTGGAGTCTACCAACATCATAACTTCCCGGGAGGTTGTTACCCTTCCGAAATTTCAGCTTTAAATTAACCCTTGACACTACTAGATGGTGATCTTTACTTTTAACATCAATAACAGCACTCCTATATACCCTAGTATCCTGTATTGATCCTGCCAATCTTTGGTTTACTATAACATAATCAATAAGGTTTGCTGTCTTACCATAACGTGAATACCATGTTAACTTATGGGCCATTTTATGACCAAACACCGTATTGGTTATAACTAGATTGTTGTACCTACAAAATTGCAAAAGTCTGTATCCATTACTGTTTTCTTTTCCTACACCAAATTTACCTAAGCTAGGATACCATCTATCCCTATTTCTACCAACCTGGGCGTTAAAATCTCCTAGTAAAAACATCATATTTCTACCTGGGACCCTGTCTATATGCTCCTATAACTGTAAGTAAAATTTATCTGAGTCACTAGTATCTCCGTCAGTCGGGTCCACAGGGGCATATACTACTATAACCGATACCCTGAACGCTGTCTGTGTACCCCATCCTTCCTGCCCGAGTAAACAAATTCTATATCACCTAATTTCATGCTTCCTACCGCTGGGATATGAGTTTCTGAAACTCCTAATAAGTCCAGTTCGAATCATCTGAATTCGTCTGTCAAAATGTCGATACGATAGTCATTTTTTAATGTCGTAACATTCCAAGTTCCAATTTTCATGTTCTTTAAATCATTGAAATTATTTTGGCCTCAGGAAAAGCAATGATCCCGGATACCAGTGCAGGACTGGGATCACATATCTTCCCAAGTCTACACCGAAGCGCTTAAATCGGCTTAGAACTGGACAGCAGGAAGTCTCTGGGACCTCTAGTATAAAGAATGGAGGCTTTGTGCAATCCTGGGCCCATCTTGATCACAACATGGTTTTCAGCACTTGGCGATGCTCTACTATCAACAAGAGTCGAAATCCTGCACGGACATTCTCAAGCCTATTACCTCCGACTCATTATATATTCATGCCTACAAAGATCATGCTACTACAGGGAGGCAGCCCATAACAGATAAATTAGCTAGGAAGAGGATTTTCAGCCCGAAAACGCCCGTCAAAGCAGACCAAGCCCAGATGAATTATCCATTAATCAGAGTCCCGTGCGAATGCTGTGTCGTTTACTAGGCTATAATTTCCTCGAGGGACGCCACTCCTCAGGTGCGAATAGAGTTGACCGCAAAGGTCTTGCGACCCCAGTCTTGCAGGTACCCCGAAAGGGTTGAGGCAGCACTTTGCAGTTGCCGTTGTCCATAGATCTGGATCTTACGCCCTGTCGCAGCTGTCCTCCTATAGAGTATCCTCCCACGATGGTGTTCTGCGTCACCATGCAATTTAACCCATTACTGGGAGAAAGTTTGTAACTCACGGGACGTGTGGACACCCCAGTAGGCCCTGTTGAGTGTACATTTTAGGCACCTTCTTCCTCCTCCACCTGTATTTATTGCCCCGGGCGAGGGTACTCCAGTTTCTGTTATGGACCCCCAGGGACTAGGCCGTCCCTTGGTCCGTGCCTCCTATTGAGGTACCCTACATATCCGTAGGGTGTTCTCCTATCGTCACCTGAGGATACTCTGAGTGGCCTCACTGAAACAGTAAACTTTAAAGAAACAGTAACAAATACAGAAACAGTAACAAAATGCCCGTCAGTTCGACGCAAATATACTATCTGCCTTATAATATGAATTCTAGTTCTCCCCAATAAATTTACCCCAGTCAGTTTGAGGCGAGATTTGGATTATATTCTCTTACACTAGCAAGAAGCGGAGTAAGAAATACAAATATCATAAATACGCATTTCAACAAAAAACTGAAAAAAGTGTAGGGAAATATCGACACTCGTTATTCTACACAGTCATACTAGCTCTTAAGAGTAAAATCTATTTTTATTTCTTGCTACCAGGATAAAATGAATTTATTAAGACCAGGAATAGAAGTGTACGGCAGTCATGACATATAGCTTGTCCTTGAGCAGGTATAAAATAAACAAAAACAAGTTTGCTCAACTAAAAGTAAGCAGCAACATTAAAACTCAAAACAAACAGAAATTATTACAGACATGAAGGAGTTTCCCATTTCCTCAATATCTTGCTTTCACGCTAAGATTTTTTTTTAGCTTTTAGAAAAACTTCTTGTTTTAATTAAACTGCCCTTGTGTTTCAAGAGTCGTTCTTAAAAAGTTGAGACAAATAGTCAAACTCTTACATAAAGAGTAAGGTATTGAGGAGGGAGGGCAAGCTCTTTATGTACGGTTTAAATTTTTCATAGTTTATCAAAATACGCCCGTAAATCAGAAACTAATCCGTAGAAAGTTTATCCTGCTAAAATACAACCCCCCCCCCTCCCCCCTATAAAATTCTCTTTGGACAATTCCATCCTCAATGGGAAATATCATACGTGAACAATGGGCAAATTTTGTAACTCACAGCCCTTTCCCCAGGGGCTGCATTGGGTCGTATTATCCCCAAACGTATGTTTATTGAACCTTTCAACTATTCTGAACAAAATGGCTATCTCAAAATTTTGATCGTGCGACTTTGAGAAAAGCGGCATAGGAGGGGGGCAAGCTGTTCTTCAATCTTTTTTGTCACTTAAAAAGGGCTTGAGAACTTTTGATTTCCGGTCAAATGAGCGCTCTCTCGATCTTCTAGGATAATTGGTTCGATGCGATCACCTCTGGGAAAAACATGAGAAAAATAAAATAAACACGCATCCGTGACCTTTCTACTGGCAAAAAATTCAAAATTCCACATTTTTGTATATAGGAGCTTCAAACATCTTCAGCAGGGTTCTCTAATATGCTGAAGCTTATGGTGTAATTTTTCTTAAGATCACTTGACGTTTTGGGGTTGTTTCTCCCCTTTTTCAGAAATTGAGCAAATTTTTTTAGGCTCGTTATTTTTGACGGGTAACACTAAACTTAATGAATTTTATATATTTTGAATCAGCATCAAAATTCGATTCGGTTGATCTATCTATTGTTATCTAAAATCTGTTTCTTAGAGTTCCGGTTATTATTGAGTCGCGTCGCTCCTTACTTACAGTTCGTTACAACGAACTGTTTGATAAAGCGTCATCACTACCCAACGCGTTAATTTTTAACCTTTAAAATGTCAAATTTGTCGTGGCGGCAAAAAAAAAGGAAAAGTTTGTTTGAAGTCAATTTGGGGGATGAAGCGTTTTTAAAATTTGTTTAAATATTTTAAAGAAACGTAAATTTTTATTTTATTATTTATTAGTTGAACAATATTCATTTTTTAATATTATTAATATTTTTATTTACATTAAAATTTATCTAAATATGTGTAATAAATTGAAGTTGATGAATTAATTATATAATAAGGGGCAGGTGGTTTACAAGGGACTATTCAAGTGACGTTTATTTTCTTTGTCGAGAAAGCTATTTTTTAAGATCTGAATATAGATTGGAACGGCCGTTATTCTTGGCCTTTACTTTTTCGTAGTATTATTATGGCCTTTATTTTCTTATTTTTGGAGAAAAATAAGAAAACATAGTATTAAGATAGTCAAAAAAGCATTATCTCAAATTATGAAAAAAAAGAAGATAATAATACAACTAATTCTAAATTGCAGGTAAGCCAATGGGAAATGGCCACCCTGTTGCTGCTGTTGTTACTACATATGAAATTGCTAAAAGCTTCGCGGGATTGGGAGTAGAGTATTTCAATACGGTAAATCCTTTTCTTCCTTATAATGTTTTATTATTATTATAATGATTTTATTATTTATTATTTTATTAGTATCATTATTATTATTTATTGTTAGTATTATTACTGTTATTATTATTGTTCTACTTGCTAACAGTTTCAGTGCGTATATTTAAAGCCAATAGTTTGTAACCACAGATCTATTACCTGAATAGATGCCAGATAATGCCATATATTGCCAGATGTCAGATAATGCCAGATGCCAGATAATACCTGATGCCAGGAAAATTAGGATGCGAGCAGAGCTACCAAAGACCTGGCAAGAATGATGGATTCTCTCATATAACGTCGGGTTCTCAGTGAAAACGTTGGATTCTCCCAGGAAACGTCGGATTGTACGAGGTAACGTCAAATAATAGAAAAAGATGTGAAAGAAACATTATTTTCAATTCATTTATTAATACAGGTATAAAAATGAAAAAAAACGATTCGCCTGTCCTTAATTTCTCGAAGCTAAAGCCTGTGGGAAGCTTTTAGGAAACCTTGGCTGGCGGCATGGAAGAAAAAGCCCATGGTTCTTGCAACATGCTGTGTGTTGCCATATTACGAATCCATGCACCTGTAATTATCCTACTGTCGTGACAGATTTCTTCAAAAAGAAAACACTTGCAGGCTTTGGCTTTTTGATTCAGGGATCGTATTTCTAACTGGATTATCTTACTGGCTCTCTATTTTTTTTTGAAAACTTCTTTTTTTAAAGCGTTTTTTAAATTAATTCTCCAGAAAGCAGACCCTTGTAGGCATGGCTGTTGGATTTAGGGATTATGTTTCTAACTGGATTCTCTTCACTGAATTCTGGATCCTCTAACTCTCTGCTTTTTTTAAACTTAATTAACTTGATTCTCTTTACTTCGGATGTGAAATACGTTGACAGCTGTATTCTGAAAAAAATAACAGAATTCTATAAAGAGAGGCAACGAATAGGTAACGAATAAGTGAATTGAAGTTATAAAGTATTTTGCAGTAGGTTGCATCAAGACATGGCTAATTGTAGACAGAGAAAAGCCAAGACAGATAGTTCAAGTAATTGAGAGGCAAATGTTTAAATGTTAAATGGCACGGGAGTATGCATGAATCTTATTGGACACATACTTGTCAGGTAACGTCAGGCAACGCTGTATATTTTGAATTTAAGTTATCAAGTATTTTGCAGTAGGTTTCATAGGTTGCATCAAGACATGGCTAGTTGTAGATAGAGAAAAGCCAAGACAGATAGTCCAAGTAAATGAGAGGCAAATGCTTAAATGGCTGGGGTACGGCTAAATGGCAGGAGTATGCATGACTCTCTTATTGGACACATACTTGTTTGATAGTTTTTGGAAAGGCATGCCTGCCTAGAGTCTCAGGCATGCTGACCAAGAATTTAAAGTTGACGTAAGACCGTTAGATTGCCTGTAATGAGAGGCAAACACGGCACGCCCGCCTATGGTATTAAGAAGGTTGACCAAAAATTTAGAATTGACATACGACCATAAATTTGCTTGAAATAACAGGCAAACAATCATTTAAAGCCATCTTTATCTTTCAAATAGTACCTATTCGTTGCCTATTCGCATGCTAAGTTTTGGTTTTTGAATTTAGCGGTTGCATTTCTGTGGCTGTTTCTCTATCTTTCTTTTTTCTTTTTTAAGAAAAAAAAAACAGCGCCACGCTTGTTTTGTTATGGTATCCTACCAATGATCTGTTTTTAATACGAACAATAGAATTATTGTCTGAAAATTTATCGAGTCTTAGATTCAAATAAATACAGACTCATAGGTTCCAAGTTCTACAGGGGCTTAGAGTTTAAAATTTTATAGGTGGACCGAAAAAATATTAATCATTGGTCCCTTACCCATAAATTTAAGATCCGAAATCCCCTGTGATACATAGAACATATATAAATAGAATATTTTGAAAACCGAATATGTATAGAATGTATTGCAGAATGATTTTACTTTTTTGAAATCAGAATTGTATCATCATTTTTAATCAACATGTTTTTATATTTTTTCCCTTTTTTCTCTTTTTTCTATCCTTTTTGAGCCTGATCAATGAAAAAAGGTTTTCTTGTTGAAAATGAAAAATTACTTTAAATGTATTTTTTGTTCCGCACTAATAAAACGGTAGCCTAAATGGTTTTTTATGTAATTTTTTTTGTTGTGGGTTTAAAAATAGAAAAATGTGGCTATGAAAAGGATTTCCAGATAACATTCAGACATCGTTTCTTTTTCCTTCACTAGTTCTTTTTGAGAGTTTACAGTTCTTTTTGTTGTTTTTACTCCGTGAATAATAGGGACAGCATTTCATTTATTGCTTGGAGTGGTGATCGTGGAATCAAACCTTTTTTTAAAGACGCCTAAAGATAAAATTGAATTTTTCTACTTGTGCCCCTTTTTGCAGAATTTTTTCAACTATGCCTTTGGTGGAAGGAGGTAGCCTATGAAATTTCAAGCAATTGAGCGTTTCAATTTGAACTTCTTTTTGATTTGAGGGGGAACTAGGTTGTTGACCTAGGTCTTCGATAATAAGGTCTTTGACCTGATTCAGTCAAATTGAATAAACGGAAATTGAACCAAACCGACCTGAAAGATAGCTAAACTGACCAATTTTAGCAAACGAAACGCCCGACATTATTAGCAATGGCTCCAAGGCTGAATTTAGTGCTTTGACGCTTGTTCACCCAAGCGTTTTTGCCACTTCGTCTTCGCGAGATTTTCGGGGAACTCCCTGAAAATTCAGTGATAGTGGAAGCACTGAACAGAACACAACTGATGAACCAACAGTAATGAAAGAGAGAGGTGATACCGACTCTCAGCTGCCATTCTTGGGAGACATCTGACAGTTTTTATGTAGCCACTGAATTCCTGTTTTAAAATCACTTTTCTGCAAATAGGCAGCGTTGCGGCCGAGTGCATCTGGTACTTAGACGATAAATCGCAGAGTTAAGAAAATAATCCCTCAGTAGTAATTTATTGCGTGTGCTTATTGGTAGTTCCTGGTCTGTAGACACTCCATTTAGCTCTGAGTTTATACACAAGGACCTAGTCATGGAAGAAAATTCTTTATGTGCGTTTTCATATCAAGATGAATCTATGTCTGCTGGAAATAGGCATTGCGAAACATATGTATACATGATCCATGCACAGTCGTTGAAATTAAAATTTTCAAAGTCGTTGAATTTAAATCTTAAGGGGAGAAAGTTGAATTTTAGAGGAGTTTGTTAATATCCACCTCAAAGATCATACACCACGGATCTGAGTAGAATAAACACTGTTCTTCTGAGAAATTTTCTAGGATGTGAAGTTAGGGTATGATTAGGTTAGATGTAAGATCTGGGTTTAGGCGTAAGATTAGGTTCTATTTAAAATCTACGGTGACTGATTATTTAAAAAAAGAGCACTAGAGGCAGTCAGGGTCAGATTTAAAGCTTTGACGCTTCTAGGTCCAAGTGTTTTTGCTGCTCCATTTTAGCGAGATTTTCGGGGAAGCCCCGCAAATTCGGGGATAGTGGGGAAACACTGAACAGAATGCAACTGATGAGCCAAAAATAAAGAAAGAGAGGTGATACCGAACTCTCAGCTGCCGTTCTTGGGAGACATCTGACAGTTCATAAATGGTTTCGGAATGTTGCTTTAAAATCACTTTTCTATAAAAAGGTAGTGCGGCGGTGGAGTGCACATGGCACTTGGACGATAAATCACATCAGTCCAGTTTTATTAAGAAAAAAAATCAATCAGCGATACTTTATTGCGTCCCTTGGCATTGTGAACCCTTAGACCGGAGACAAGTGTGTCTATTGGTAAATCCGGGACTGAATAAAATATATTCGGGACAAATCCGGGACAATAGAATAGGCGGGATTTGGGACGAACTTTCTTTCTATTTCAGGTGAAATTTATCATTGTAAAAAATAAAATCAATAGTTAGTTGCTATTGAGATTTGACTCTTCATAATCCAAATTAGTCACATGTACACACTATTTTTGTTTTGGATTCGGAAGGTGACTTGACTTTGGCCCTGTTTAACATCGGAACGTGGTCAATAAATAGGCCAGAACTGACCAACCTAACTAATAAAACGGCGAAGACCGTTAGTATGGCCTGTTTGAACCAGTAGAATAAGGCAAGTAAATAGGCCAGATGAATAATATAAGACTAGTAAAATAATATAGAAATGGAGACTGAATAATTGCTATAGAAAATGTATTACAATAATAAATAATTTAGGTTAAAATTTATAAAATAAAACGATGGTTGATGTAAATATTCCAATAAAGGAAAACCATAAACTGAAAAACTATAGACTCGAAAACCAGAGACAAAATAAAAAATATAAATCTGATTTAGATAGGTGAAAAATCAAAAAAGAAAAGTAGAGAGTGAAAGAGTGAAAAAGCAAATCAACAAACCTTTAATTCTTAGGAGGGTCTGGATTTGTAATATTACGGAAATGATTGGACTGAAGCGACCTATCGCTTTAGATTCTTGTGTTTTAATTTCAATTTCTTAAGATTAAGCTTTGAAAGCTCATATTTGAAATTAAACTATAAAATTACCACTCCCCCACCAAACATATTGAAAAACAATTGCCGTAAAGTACAGAAGAACAGAAAAAAAAGGCAATTTAGCCAAGTCCATTTTTAAATGCACTAATTAACACTCCATATTTAAGAATACTGTTTAAAAGTATATATATATATATATATATATATATATATATATATATATATATATATATATATATATATATATATATATATATATATATATATATATATATATATATATATATATATATATATGTATATATATGTATATATATATATATATATATATATATATATATATGTATATATATGTATATATATATATATATATATATATATATATATATATATATATATATATATATATATATATATATATATATATATATATATATATATATATATATATATATATATATATATATATATATATATATATATAAAGTATATATATTTACAGTATGGTGGCAACCCCGTTTCCTGTGCCATAGCCAATGCTGTTATAGATGTGATCGAAACAGAGAATTTAAGAGAAAACGCCACCAAAGTTGGCAATTACTTACTAAGCAGATTTACAATCTTGATGACTAAGTATCAATTAATTGGTGATGTCAGGGGTGTGGGAATGTTTATTGGAATCGAATTAGTCAAAGATAGAAGCACAAAAGAACCAGCAACGGTCGAAGCTAAACATGCAATTGCAAGGTGAGTTTGAGGATATTTATTTGTACTATGAATTTCCTGTCCGTTATTTATTTTTAGATCAAATAAACTCTATTATCTATGTGATCTTATTTTATATACAATGACATGATTTGACATGACGTATATGACATTATTGACAAGACAAACATGGCATTATGGCCTGTATGACGTATTTTTTTTTTTTTTTATATTTTCTGTACCATCTATAATTTCTATTACTTATGTACTATTAGTTCATTTGTGATGAAAAGGTTAGTTTTTACTCTGTAATTGAAGCTGTAGTTATAGATATACGCACAATTTTTTTTTTTGGGGGGGGGATCGAATTCTATGAATTGCAAAAATCAAAATAGGTCGTATGTAAAATTAAAAATTAAAATCTCGAAAATTTCTATAAAGGTAAAAAAAAACTGTTCTGGTCAACTTTTTAGGCGCAAATTCATTCTATGTGCTGCCAGTCACTATTAAATTTTAAACGTTCAACTTTTGCGCCGCATTAGAAGGGTGAATCACCAAATGGTATATTTTTCTTAACTTTTTCATATAGAATTTTTAAAATTAAAAGAAGCCCTTTTGCATTATTTTATTTGTACGATGCACAAAAATAGCTGCCTACTGTAAATGAAGATTGTTAACAGTTTTGAATGTGTTTGACCCTGTGCTACGGTAGGTGATATCCATTAAATGGAAATTCACAATGAAGAAAAAGAAAATTAAGAAGGGAGAAATTTTCAACCAGCTTTCAAAATATGAAAGACTTGCAATCAGTTTTCAAAAGATGAAAAAGTTTCAGCCATTTTTTCAAAAGATGAAACATTTTCAACCAGTTTTTGAAATATGAAAGACTCAACCAGTTTTCAAAAGCTGAAAAATTTTTCACTGTCAGAGAATTCCCTCGTTTTATTTTTTATTTTTTTTTTTTTTTTTAGTTCTCTTTGATTTTTGTTTCTAGCCGCTGTGGTCTTAGACCTTGTTTGTGATATCCCCAGGTATTGTGAAAAGTCATTTTTTTCATATTTTGCACTTTTAAATAGAAAATTCACTTTTGTTGCTACTCCAAATGTTAATTAATTTCAAGTAAAATTAAATTTTGAATAGAAATAAGTACAAAAGAAAGATTGCCCCTTCTGGAGTGTTTTTTGTATTTTCTGTTTTGTTTTAGTCTATCTTGAATAATTTTCACACCCTTGGTATATTTTGAATATTTGTTGCTAAAACTTAGACTTAATTCTCTTTTTTACGCCAAAGATTAACAGATGGAACACTTGTAAAAAAAAACCTTGTGTCTCATTATGCTTTCATTGTTTTAATTGGTTTGTGGCTTTAAACCGGAATCCAGTCAGATTTAAAAAAGACAGGTTCATTTGTGTCTCTCGAATTACATATCCTTGTCAGCTCAGATTTGTCGCTCTGTATTTACAATTACTTGTTCTGAAAGTTCACAACCCATTCCAGGTACTTTAGATTGGTGGCCGGTATTTACTCTCCTCCCCCGGCGATTACCCCCGCGTAAAATACCCCCCGGGAAATACCCCCAGCCGAATACACCCTCCCGGAAAATACTCCCCCCCCCGGAAAAATACCCCCCCCCCGTGGAAAATAAGGCTTAATTTTTTTTATAATAAGGAGAATTTTATTTGACAAGTAACAGAATATATGGGAAATATATAATTTGGGCTATATATTTGCACATAGGGGGGGGGGGGGTATTTGGACATTGTGAAGTCAGAAAATAATTTTTTCTAGGTATATGGCCACTAAAAAATTCCGGAAGAATAGCGAGGTACCCAGTATAAAGTAAATGTAATGTTTCATTTAAGTGTTTTTTCCAAGTGTTAAGTGTTTTTTTGTTTTTTCAATGACCGTTTTACCATTTATTAAGTACTATTATTAGGTTAATGTAGTGTTTCATTTAAGTATTTTATGATGATCGCTGATCAAAGTTTATGTTATTTGTGCCTTTCATTCATGTTATTTTACTGTGTTCATGGCCCTATATTTGGCTTTAAAGTACACTTATCTGTATATCTATCTAATATGCAGAATAATTGTACCAAACACATTTTGCATGCAGACCCACTATACTCCCCCCCCCCTAATATGCAAATCTATGGCCCAAATTTATTTCTAAAGTAACGAAGAAACTAACGAAAAAAACCGGTTTAGTCTCGAATTTTACACATCGTAAACTTGATGAGTGGCGCATAATACACAAATACCAAAATTCGTTCCCCCTACAGAAATAATAATAAAAAAAAATCAAATAAACTCTCAAAATTTGGAAAGCCTTGTTTTCCATGGGGAGTATTTTCCGGGGGGGGGGGTACACGCCTAGAACTCTTTAGATTATTCCTTATGTTTATTGCTACGTAGAGTTTTTGCCAGTGCTAAATCAATTGTTAAAGTCCGTGAAGCGATCAGACATCCTCTTTATGAATTACAATGGTGTCAATATTGTGTACAAGGAGTCTTACCTTTAGTCTAATAATTTTGGGATTCAAGTATAGAACATTAAAACGCTTATCGCGTAATTGCAATGTTGCAGGCTGTGTATTAGGAACTGGAAAAGGTTAAGCGCATGCCAACAAAATTAATCAAACAGTTAGTGGTAACAAACTGTAAGTAAGGAGTGACTCGGCTCAATAGTAGCCGAAACTCTAAAAAACGGAAGTTTGATACCAATAGATGCATCAAAAGAATTGAATTTTAATGCTGATTTCAAATGTATATGTCTCATGGAGTTTAGTCTTATCCATCAAAAGTTACGAGAATATTTGCCTTATTTTCGAAAAAGGGGAAAACACCCCCTAAAAGTCATAAAATATTAATGAACATCACACTATCAGCTTCAGCGTATCAGAGAACCCTACTGTATAGGTTTTAAGCTCGTATCTGCAAAAATGTGGAATTTTGTATTTTTGCCGGAAGAAAAATCACGGATGCGTGTTTATTTGTTTTTTTTTGTTTATTGTTGTTTTTTTTTTTCCAGGGATGATCGTATCGACCCAGTGGTCCTAGAATATCGCGAGAGGGTTCATTCGAACAGAAATTAAAAGTTCTGGTGCCAAAATTTTAAGCAACTAAAAGATTGGAGGGCAACTAGGCCCCCTCCCACGCTCTTGTTTTTCCCACAGTCACCCGATCAAAATTTTGAGAGCCATTTTGTTCAGCATAGTCGAATAATCTAATAACTATGTCTTTAGGTGTAAAATGACCCCCTACAGTCCCCGAGGGAAGGGCTGCAAGTTGTGAACTTTGTCCATTGCTTAGATATAGTATTGGTTATTGGGAAGTATACAGCCTTTTCTTGGGGAGTGGGCGGTTGTACTTCGGGTGGATTTCTGTGGGGAGAATCTTCCTTCGAGAGGGAAATTTCTGGGGAGTGAATATTTCAGGGGAAATGTTTCACTGGGGGGGGGGGGGGGGTGACAGAATTACTATACGAAACTTTTTAATTGTCTTACATTCTCTTTGCCAAATTTTTATGTGGTGATGTTCCGGGGGAATTACCCAGGGTATTTTTTTGGCGTGTTTGTTTTATGGGAAATAATTTCCACCGAAGGGGACATTTCTGGAGTGATCGAGAAACCAGTTGAAGATTAAAGTCTTATTAAATGAAAGAATGCTAAGGAGAATTTTTCAGGGTGAATCATCAACAAGTAATTTTACAGGGAGGGGGGATTCTCAGCAAGGATGGAAATATCTGGAGGGGATTTGACGGGGGGGGGTACACTTTACGTTGGATAAAATTTATACCGAGGAGTTTTCCGTGAGGGGGAGAGGTATATTTCATAAAGGATGGGCCAGATTTACCGGCATTATTTGAAAAACGAACAGAAAATATGCCATATATGAAGGGTTGCCTCCTCCTCAATACCTTACTCTTTACGCATAAGTTTGACTGTTACTAAAATTGAAACGCGGTGGCCGTTTAATTAGAATAGGGAGCTTTTTTTAAAAGTACTAACAGCTTTAGCGTAAAAAACAAAGTTTTGAGGAGGGGGCAACCCTTTATATTCGGAATAAACCTGCCAAAATTAATATGCAAATTTTGTTTTAGTTCTTCATGTACGGTGAGCCAAATTCAAACCTGCATTAGTTAAAAAACGTTCAGAAATTAAATTAAAAAACGAGTATTTTTTAACTGAAAGTAAAGAGCGACATTAAAACTTAAAACGAATAGAAATTATTCCGTATATGAAAGGGGATGTACCCTCCTCAACGCCTCGCTCTTTACGCTAACGTTTTTATCGTTCCAAAAAGTAGAGTTGTGACAAAGAGTCAAACTTCAGTGTAAAGAGAGAGGCGTTGAGGAGGGGACAGCTCCTTTCCTATACGGAATAATTTTTGTTCATTTTAAGTCTTAATGTCACTCCTTATTTTCAGTTTAAAATTTTTTTTTTTTTTTTTTATTTAAGTTTGAGAAAAATGTTGATACGACAGGGCTAAAAGTAAAAAAAGGGGATGAGAGAAGAGTATAAGGAAAATGCAGACACAAAAAAACTTGCAGTGTAGCCAAACTACAATAATGACATAATTGCTAGGGTGGAGCTCCTTTCCCAATAATATCAAAAATAAAACAGTTAGTGGGAAGAAGGAGGTATGCACCCTTTCCTTAGATCTTGAAAAAAAACTTTTTTGGTGGTATTTTCGTTGCAAAGCACCATTTTTGGTATTAAAGTCTCACTTTCCCCTTATCATATGCAGCGCGCTAGCGCTGCCTAAGTAAAGAACGATGTGGGCACAATGTGTTTTTTTTTCTCCATACCCGGGCACTTCGTATCGAAGGAGTTGTCGTAGAAAGTTCGAAAAGGGCTCATTCGATTGCAAATTGGAGTGGCTAGTGCTCTTTTTAATAGTCGAAAGTGATTGGAGGGCAACTAGCCCCCCCCCCACGCCCATCATTCCCCAAAACACATCCAATAAAAATTTTGAGATAGCCATTTTGTTCAGCGTAGTTGATTTCCACATAGAAAATATCTTTTTGAGTAGGACACTCCCCCACAACCCTCGGGGCAAGGGTTTTAAGTTATGCCCTGGGGGTATATAAGGTTTTTATAGAAGGCGTTGTTGTAGAAACTTCAAAAAAGCTCAATCGATTGGAAATTCAAATGGCTAGTGCCTGTTTTATTAGTTGAGAGTGATCGGAGGGCAACTAGTCCCCCCACCCGTGCCCATTATTCCCCCAAACACATCCAATTCAGATTTTGAGATAGCCATTTTGTTCAGCTTAGTTGATTTCCAGGTAGAAAATATGTTTTGAGGAGGACACTCCCTACAACCCTCGGGGCTAGGGTTTTAAGTTATGCCCTGGGGGCATATAAGGTTTTTATAGAAGGTGTTGTCGTAGAAACTTCCAGAAAGGCTCATTCGATTGGAAATTCAAAGGGCTAGTGCCGTTTTTAATAGTCGAAAGTGATTGGAGAGCAACTAGCCCCCCCCCTCCCGCCCATCATTCCCCCAAACACATCCAATAAAAATTTTGAGATAGCCATTTTGTTCAGCGTAGTTGATTTCCAGACAGAGAATATGTTTTTGAGGAGGACACTCCCCCATAACCCTCGGGGCAAGGGTTGTAACCTATGCCCTGGGGGTATATCAGGTTTTTATAGAAGGCGTTGTCATAGAAACTTTAAAAAAGGCTCATTAGATTGGAGATTCAAAGGGCTAGTGCCCTATTTAATAGTTGAAAGTGATTGGACGGTAACTAACCTCCCTCTCACGCCCACCTTTTCCCCAAACACATCCAGTCAAACTTTTGAGATAGCCATTTTGTTCAACGTAGTTTAAAGTTCTGGAAATTAGGTCTTTGAGGATGACAACCCCCTCACAGCCCTCAGGACAAGGATTATAAGTTATGCCCTGGGGTAATATAAAGTTTTTATAGAAAGTGTTGTCGTAGAAACTTCAAAAAGGGCTCATTCGATTAGAAACTGAAATGGCTTGTGCCCTTTTTAATAGTCGAAAGTAATTGGAAGGCAACTAACACCCCTTCCACCCCCACCATTTCCCCAAACACATCCAATCAAAATTTGAGATAGCCATTTTGTTCAGCGTAGTTGATTTCTAGATAGAAAATATGTTTTTAAGGAGGACACTCCCCCACAACCCTCGGGGCAGGGATTGTAAGCTATGCCCTGGGGCATATAAGGTTTTTATAGAAGGCGTTGTCATAGTAACTTCAAAAAAGGCTTATTTGATTGGAAATTCAAAGGGCTAGTGGCCTTTTTAATAGTTGAAAGTGATTGGACGGTAACTAACCCCCCACTCACGGCCACCTTTTCCCCAAACACATCTAATCAAAATTTTGAGGATGACAACCCCCTCACAGCTCTCAGGACAAGGATTGTAAGTTATGCCCTGGGGGCATATAAAGTTTTTTAGAAAAGATTGTCGTATAAACTTCAAAAAGGGTTCATTCGATTAGAAATTGAAATGGCTTGTGCCCTTTTTAATAGTCGAAAGTAATTGGAAGGCAACAAACTCCCCTTCCGCGCCCACCATTTCCCCAAACACATCCAATCAAAATTTTGAAATAGCCATTTCGTTCCACGCAGTTAAAGTTCAGGAAATTATACCTTTGAGCAGGACATTCCCCTCACAGTCTTCAGAGCAAGGGTTATAAGTTATGCCCTGGGGGCATTGAAGTTTTATTGGAATCTTTGTCGTAGAAACTTGAAAAAGGGCACATTCGATTGGAAATTCAAAGGTCTAGTGCCCTCTCTCGCCAGCTTTCCTCAAACACATCCAATCAAAATTTTTAGATAGCCATTTTGTTCAGTGTTGTGGATTTCCAGATATAAATTATGTTTCTGAGGAGGACACTCCCCCACAGCCCTCAGGGAAAGGGTTGTAAGTAATGCCCTGGGGGCATATAAGGTTTTTACCGAACGCGTTGTTGTAGAAACTTCAAAAAGGGCTCATTCGATTGGAAACTGAAATGGCTAGTGCACTTTTTAATAGTCAAAATTGATTGGAAGGTAACTAACACCCCTTCCACGCCCACCATTTCCCCAAACATATCCAATCAAAATTTTTAGATAGTAATTTTGTTCCACAAAGTTTAAAGTTCAGGAAATTATACTTTGAGCAGGACACTCCCCCCACAGTCTTCAGGACAAGGGTTATAAGTTATGCCCTGGGGGCATATAAGGTTTTTATTGAAATGTTTGTCGTAGAAACTTGAAAAAGGGCACATTCGATTGGAAATTCAAAGGGCTAGTGCCCTTTTTAATAGTCGAAAGTAATTTGAGGGTAACTAACCCCCCTCTCACGCCCACCTTTTCCCCAAATACATCCCATCAAAATTTTTAGATATCCATTTTATTCAACGCAGTTGAAAGTTCTGGAAATTAGGTCTTTAAGGATGACAACCCATCCCCCCCCCCACAACCCTCAGGGCAAGGGTTTTAAGTTATGCCCTGGGAGCATGTAAGGTTTTTATTGAAATTTATGTTGTAAAAACAACCAAAAGGGCTCATTCAATTGAAAATTGAAAGAGCTATCGCCCTTTTAAAAGTCGAAAGTGATTGAAGGGCAACTAACCCCCCTCTCACGCCCACCTTTTCCCCAAGCACATCCAATCAAAATTTTGAGATATCCATTTTGTTCAACGTGTTTGAAAGTTCTGGAAATTAGGTCTTTTAGGATGATAACCCCATCAGAGCTTTCAGTGCAAGGGTTGTAAGTAATGCCCTGGGGGCATATAAGGTATATATAGAAAGTTATTGTAGAAATTTCAAAAGGGGCTCATTTGATTCGAAATTGAAAGTGCCCTTTTTAATAGTCGAAAGTGAGTGGAGAGTAATTAACCCCCCCCCTCTCTTACGTCCTCTATTTCCTCAAACACATTCAATCAAAGTTTAGAGATAGCCATTTTGTTCAATGTAGTTGAAAGTTCTGGAAATTATGTATTAACGGATGATAAACCCCCCAGAGTCCCTAGGGCGAAGGTTGCAAGTTATGCCCTGGGGGGTTATTGGGTTTTTAATGATAGAGACTATGATAAAAACTTCAAAAGGGGTTCATTCAGTGGGAAATTGATAGGGCTAGTGCCCTTTTTAATAGTTGAAAGTGATTGGACGGTAACTAACCCCTCTCACGCCCACCATTCCCCCAAACACATCCAATCAAAATTTTCAGATAGCCATTTTGTTCAACGTAGTAGAAAGCTCTGGAAATTAAGTCTGTGAGGATGAACCCCCCCCCCCCCCCCCCCAGCCCTCAGGGCGAGGTTTGTAAGTTATCCCCTGGGGGCATATAAGGTTTTTATTGAAAGCGTTGTCGTAGAAACTTCAAAAGGGTTCATTTGATTGGAAATTGAAAGGGCTAGTGCCTTTTTTAATAGTTGAAAGTGATTGGGAGAAAGACTAACGCCCCTCTCACGCCCACCATTTTCCCAGACACATCCAATCAAAATTTTGAGATAGCCATTTTGTTTAACGTAGTTGAAAGTTCTGGAAATTAGGTCTTAGAGGATGACAACCACCCTCACAGCCCTTAGGGTAAGAGTTGTAATTTATGCCCTTGGGGCATATAAGGTGTTTATAGGAAGTGTTGTCGTAGAAACTCAAAAAGGGCTCATTTGATTGGAAATCGAAAGGCCTAGTGTCCTTTTTAATAGTCGAAAGTGATTGGAAGGCTTGACATTTTTATAGTAAAGATCGATGTGGGTAGAATTTATTATTTTTTGTTGTTGTTGTTGTTTAGACCAGGGCACTTTGTATCGAAGGAGTTGTCGTAGGAACTTCGAAAAGGACTCATTCGATTGAAAATAGAAAGGGCTGATGCCCTTTTTTAATAGTCAAAAGTGATTGGAGGAAAACTAATCCCCTTCCCACGCACACCCTCCCATTTGACTTTATGGTTAAAAACTAAATGTTGACATAAGATTAAATCAAAATGCACTGTGTTAATGCTAATTCCCAATAAGGCATCTCAGCAGTATCCCAAGAACGACTGAGGGTTTTATATTCTAACTTTTGGGGCTGCTTCTGCTCTTAATATTTAAGCAAATCAAAATAGCGTAAGTGTATCCAAGCTATCAAAGAAAGTAAAAGATTTTTTTGCGAATGGTATCAAGTTTTCCATTTCAGGTCAACTAAACGAGGTATGAAACAAAATTAAACACTTCTATTGGTGTCCAGATTTTTAAGAGGGTTTATATTGTTAAAAATTGCTGGAAAATTTTCTCCAGCATACAAATAGCAGGCCAAACTATAGTCTTAAAAAACGAAAAGATTTAAAGTATTATTTTCTTTTTCCCTGAAAAGACTATGTCAATATAAAACGAACAGAAATTAATTAAAAAAATTTCCACAAAATAAGTTTTTCAAAGAAAAGTAAAGAACTCCATTAAAAAAAATGAGCAAAAATAAACTCAAATAATCTACCAAGCGTGAAAATATCACAAATCAGCATCGATAAATAAATGAAACTCAAAACGAACAGAAATTACAATAAATAACCAGGTCAAACTCAAAACGAGCAGAAATTAACATAAGTTGGGCTCAAAACCTCTATGCCTTCCCAAGGCCAGAACAAAATTTGCACTTTACTGAAAAAAATACAAATGAATGTGCATTGTCAGTTTAATATGCATATACTGATATTTAGTAATCAAAATCTTAATATTATTTTATTTATTAAAGTTATACAAGTAAAAACATTTATATTTTTTTCAGTAAAGTGCAAATTTTGTTCTGGCCTTGGGAAGGCATAGAGGTTTTGAGCCCAACTTATGTTAATTTCTGCTCGTTTTGAGTTTGACTCGGTTATTTATTGTAATTTCTGTTCGTTTTGAGTTTCATTTATTTATCGATGCTGATTTGTGATATTTTCACGCTTGGTAGATTATTTGATTTTATTTTTGCTCATTTTTGTTTAATGGAGTTCTTTACTTTTCTTTGAAAAACTTATTTTGTGGAATTTTTTTTTTAATTAATTAATGAAACAACCATGTGATAAATGCCTCGCACAGAGGCAAGGTCCAATTTTGTGTTTTTCTTTATTTATTTTTCTACGCCGAACCCATTGTGTTCATCTGCCATAATTTGTGGGAAGATAAAACAAGCTTAATTTGCTTGAGTTTGAGTTCTTGTGCTCCAATAATGACTTCATTGCTAGGGTTGAGCTTCCTTCCCCAATACAATGGACAGTCCTGACTAGTAATAAACAACAATAAATTTGCTGCTTGTTGCTTTGAACCCAAATACATATGTAGTATAAAGTCCGTATCCAAGATTTTTTTTTTGGGGGGGGGGGGTACACAAAAAACGTAAAAAAACGCATAAAAATAAGTTTATATTCATTTTTGTTACGTTTTTACGAGTCAGACAAATTTTTTTTTGGGGGGGGGGGTCAAACCCCCTTCCCCCCCAAAAAAAAGGAAAAACCCACCAAAGACAGAAGAATAAAATCATGAAAAAGAAATAACACTTCAGTTTTTTTTTTCTTAATTCTCACCTTTCTCAAATTTCCTGCAATGTTTCGTTCCAACTTCAAAGATGGCAATTATGGCGGTTTCAAACAGTCTGATATTTTCTTAGTAGTAACACAACTATGAGTAAAATGTATTGCACTGAGGTAATATTCAATTATTCATCTGTCTGAAATCTTTCTTGTGTGTTTAAGCCTTGATTTTCAAGCTATTGCGCTCCTACAATTATTTTTCAATACATGCTTTTCTTAAATATATCTGCTGTAAGCAAAACAATAGCTGGTCTTTTTCGTTGGTTTTCACATTATGTGTCAACAGTATTTGTTATGTGTCAACAGTGTCACGTATTTAAAATACTTAGCCATAAATTAATCGTAAAAGGTTTCCCCGCCAATAAACTTGCTTGGCAATTTAAAAAATTTAGTTTTCAATATAATGAACTTTTAAATAAGTATAATAAAAATTATCAAGATATTTCGAACGATATTTTGATGTAACTTTTTTGGATGTATTTTTTCTCTTCCCTATATTTTTTTTAATTTAGAGTTTGTTTCGACACAAGCAGGTGCCTAGTTACAGAGGATAGGTTGACATTAGTTCGTAGAATTTTGGCAAGAAAGTGAATGGGTATTGTTCTGGGATGCCAAATGGACACTTTTAGTGGCTTTTGGACACTTTTTCACTCTGAGGGACACCGGGACACTATTGGGTCAAAAAAGGCAGCTTTTTGAAAAAAGGGACACTTTTTGGACATTTTTCCAAATCAAAACCAAATGTCTTTATTTTCTTCTCTTTTTATAAATACGACTGCTTTTAATTTGTACTTTACTTTTAAGCTGTGGTAATGGCTTGGGGATTTTACTTAGATGCTTTTGCGCCCTGTGTGAACACCATATATCAACCAAATAGGAATGGGACCTAAATTCTTAACCAATGTGGTATGCAAGAACTATTGAATCCATCTTTTTCTTGTATCTTACGGATGACGTTTGTCATCAAGTCGGTCAACTTCAAGGACCCACCTACTGCTGGTGGCAAAGTCACAAAGGCCGCTGAGAAGGCCGGAAAGAAGTGAATGGCCATTCCCTGCTGGCATGTTCCGTGTAAATCCCTGTGGCGTGTAGTCTTGTGCATATGGCTATTATTACACTGCTGCCATTAATAGAGAGAAAGGAGTTTCACAGAAAAGCTGTGTTGCGGCTCAATTTCATTTATAGCCGCTAGCGACTGTTTCTGTTTTATTTTCTATACTTTCAGCTGTATTTTTTTGTCAAACGCTGGTCACCAGTTTCTATCGAGTATAACTCAAGCGAATTTATTTCAATTGACCTTGTCTTCTCACTTTTTTAGTTCTTGAAAACGTCATTTTTGCTCAGGGCTACTGCTAAATGTTCAGAAAACGGCAAGATAGAGGACTTGTTAAACGATTTTAATCCCCTGACCAACCAGTTGACTGAGTGGTTAAGGTGATCGACGTCTTTTGTTTAACTTTAAAACCATGTAGGTCAAAATAGACATATTGTTGCTACAGCCGTTCGGACTTTGTCGCACCCAAAGATCCTTAATAGCTACCGAAGATCGACAACTCGCATCTTTTTCGCATAACTTATGAAAATTCCGAAGTGAAAATGAATCTCTAAGATTGGTTCTTCACTTTTCGATTAAGATAAGTAGCGGTATTCGCTCTGTTGACATTCTCATGACGATTTTTTTCTGCCATCTTTCAAATTGAACTAGCACTAAACTTAATTTACTGGTAGCGTTAATGTCAAAGCTGGAAATGCCTGCAAAACTCATGCAGGTAACAGACCCCTAGGTATCAGAACAAAGAAGGACAAATTTCACAGGCTTTTTGGTACTTTTTTCACAGGTTTGAAAATTCATAGTGGCAACCCTGTATATTGGCTAATTTTCTAGAGGGACACTAAAAATGTCCTTTTTTGACTGATTTGGACACTTTTGTCTCTAAAAGTTTTGGCAACCCTGATATTGTTGACAGTTGTTGTTATGCAATTATGGGAGGTAAAATGGGTGAAGTGTTATTCTTTCAGATTTGGGTAGTTTTTACTTTAAATCAGTTCTAGGTGAGCGGTGGTTAATGAAGTTTTGAAAACTTCTTGGGGGAATTTTTATATTTTTGGGTATTGTATTTGTGTAGATATTCCACAGGTGACACTACATAGGGGTATGCCATATGGTTCTATGTCAGGCGCGCTCATTAGCCTGGGTCAGGAAGTTTAAGCGCCGAAACCCGTATGGGCAATTGAGTTTTCCTCTGAGGAGCCCTGATATGTGGTGATTACTTGGGGAATATTATATTTTGTAGACTTAAGGTGCTTTGGCTTGGTTTTGGGACACTGATTTACATTTATTAATGTTGAATTTGCTCTATTTTGGACATGATTTTTGGACTATTGGTTTGGATTTACTGTTTTGTTGTAGGTGATTGGAAGGATGAGTAACCTTGTTCTAGTGCTCATTTATCCCAGTTACTAAATTAGGATTTTTTTTTTTTTTTTTTTTTTTTTTTTTTTTTTTTTTTTTTTTTTTTTTTTTTTTTTTTTTTTTTTTGACCAAGTAATTACCTGTAATACACTATACAGAAAAGTTTCAAAATTGTCACTATTTATTGTTTTGGTCATTATACAGGGTTGTATCTAGGATTTTGGTTTGGGGGGGGGGGGGTACAGAAAAGACGCGTCAAAATATGCATTTTTTTCTGTTTTTACCAGTTGGACAAACCTTGGGGGGAGGTCAAACCCCTAACCCCCTCCCTGGATATGAACTTTCCATCGTGTATACCTAAACTACGTATTAGGCATAGTTGAACTGCTACCCAAGGGTCAGGCACTATAGGTGATGAACTTTAACTGCTGGAATTAGAGAAAGTCGGTCTTCCTTTGTTGTCTGCAAGAACTGATTAATATTGGTATAACCTTGCGAGCATTACAAGTGCGAAAGGAGATTTAAAAGATGTTTCTTTTAAGATGGCATTAGTAGTACCCCGTAGATTTGAAGACAAAGAACTTAAGGATTGCTTTAACAAGGTCCATGTCAGACGCTAGAAAAACTTCTAAAAATATGGCAAGTATCATAGCGTTTCAGAGCTTTAGAAATGATCCAGAATTAAGGACATTAGTTCTTTGCATTTATTTTGCATTTTTGTGTAAAATAAACAGTGAGAACATGTTCAAGATCCCTTTAGGTGTGAGAGTTTGAAACAGGGTCTTGCAAGCATGGTCTCCTCCGACATGGCATGATATAAAATCAGTGTGGATAGTGTGAGATGTCTTGCGTTCTTTCTTGCCTCAATATTTCCTTAATCACTTTTGCTGATGACATTTTTAACATCAGCCGAACTCTGGACAAAATTCTGAAACTTTCCAAAAACTGGAAGCAGAATACTTAAAATCTGGTCTTGAATTTAACGCTGAAATGTCCGACGCAGTGCTTTTTAATTGGAAAGACCCAGTTCCTCATGAAATGGTACTTGGTAATTCAAGGATCTGCCCCTTTGACTAAATCCCATTGGAAATACCATTTCTCACGGTCGTCATCTAACAGAAGGCATCACAGATACAGATACAGATATTTTATTTATGTAATATACATAATGCTAAAAAATACACCTGTGCACATGTTTGGTGGCATAATTGAGCGCATTAAAAATTACAATAAATTATTAAACATCGTTAGCAAAAAAAAAAAAAAAACAAACAAGCCTCTTGGACAACTGCCCAATACAAACAGGGTAAATAAAACCAAAGTCAACCATCAGAGATAAATTTCTCCGCCGTTCTGCGAAAATGCTGGTAATCAGCGCACTCTCTAATATCCAGGGGAATAGAATTCCACACCTTTGGACCAATATGCCTCAAACTAGATCCTGCTCTAGTTGTTTGCCTAAACTCCTGCGAGAAATTAAACCTGAGCGATGTCGGATATGAATGACGCTGCGAGTTAAGAGGGAAAATTCCATGGAAATCTAATGCTAACTGACCAAAAACGTAATTGTGACATATCTGGGATATTGCAATGAAATGAAGTTGATGTAAAGGCTGATATTCAGAAGCTGATATCCAATCGCCGAATATCAGCTTTATATTTTTCCATAGTTTCGGCTAAGCTTCGTTTTAATCGCGGTTATCTTGCAACGCTGTACAACACTGCTGCTCTCCCCCACAATCTCTACATTTCACCCTTCTGGGAGATTGTTACAAATGCTGATAAATTGAAAATCCGCTCGACTTTTTTCCATTTCGCAAAATTCCTACTGAGATATCCAATTTGAACAGGCAATTCAAAGCTCATCAATGGTGTTCACATAGCAGATCCTACTAAAACCGTTGCTAAACTTGTGGAGAAACACAACAACAAGATTTCAAGACATGCTTTTAGCCAACTTCTTCAACTCTAGTTACGTTGCCATAGTTGTATATGACAACGTAATACAACGTTTTGCTCTTTTTTTTCGTCATTTTCTTTTTTGTATGAAGACGGGTTTTCAATAAATAATAATAATTATAATAAAACGATATCGAATTGTGTATAACAAGGAGAGGAGTAGAGTGTCAGGAAAAAGTAGTTTGGAGTAGTATGAGTAGTAGTATGTAAGAATAGAAGTAGTATGTAGGAGAGGAGTAGAAGTAGTATGAGAAAGTTATCGACTCGATTAGCATTTGGGCTGAGAAAAACAAAACAGATTTTGACGAATTGTTTGGTATGAAAAAGAGGAACAATAGTTCGATTTCTATTGTATTTGTTGTGTTTCAGCTGTGATTTTTGTACCAATAAACGAAGTGTATTAGCTGCAAAAAAGAAAGGAAATTCCAGAATGAGTCAGTAGGAATGTGATGAGAAAATAGAAAGCCAACGTTTACCAGTTTAAGGTAGCTTAACGACTGATGAAGGATGCGCTTGATGTTTTTCAAGGAAATTGCTTAAGGGTTGTTTTGGCTGCCCGACGGATTGATCGTATGTCAAGAAGTAAGCTGTACGAAAAATATTGTTCAATCCTTCTTTTTAGGGCTATAATGAGAGAAAGGTTGAGATGGCTAGGACACGTTCTGTGGATGACGGATTTCCAAAGATATGCCTTGTCTGCCAACAGAAAAATAGGTCGTAACCCGATTGGAGGGAAAGAATATTACTTGCCGATACCTCTGAACTCCTGAAACTCCCTAAAGTAATTTTGTGACTATGCTTTTTGCAAGTTATCTTGCTTTTGATGGATAGTTGCCATTTTTTTGTGTTTCTCTATATGTTACATCCTCGTTATCCTGTTTCCTTGGCTATTTCTATTGCCAAGTGATCCCTAATTAATTCTGTTATTAATTTTTCATTAACTCTCAAGTGGTTGATCTAAAACAAACTTGTTTATAAAATAAATTTTCATCTCCTTTTGATAGGGCAAAACAAGAAAAAATTTTACTCAGTGTTGATGGTCCCAACGAAAATGTGATAAAATTTAAACCACCAATGGTTTTTAGCCTTGAGGATGCTGATCATCTGGTCAATATTCTAGATAGGATCTTCGGGGAAATTGATGACTCCAGAAAGGTAAGATTAGTTTATTCTTCGCTTATTTGATACATAGCTAGGATAAACAATCACATTTCAGATATGACCACATTCCGGACATGGGTGTGACAAATGGCTCAATGGGTTTCCCATGTTATGACACGACTGGAATATGGACAACATTAGCGACGTGTTGATGTGGAACCTGGCTCCCACATCTCTGCAAGTCTGTTATTATTGAGTTATGAGCTGTTGTGAGTTTTTAAGGGGTTTGTTGGAAAATAGTTTCGGAAATTTTTCTATGGTAAGAACCTGATTTTGCGGCTGTTTCTTTCTAATTTCCAAATTATAAAAATTGTACGAGATTTTATCTAGATTAGTGTTATCAGTAGTTAGCAGTGTCATTGCTGTCGGTAAGTATATTGTACACATTCTTATTCTTGAAAGAATAATTCCTAAGAATTCCTATTATAAGAATATATTTTTATTATAAGATTCTTATTAATCAAAATTTTGCTATTAATTTTTATTTTAATGAATAAGAAATCTTATTTAATTTTTGTTCTGCTTGGCAATATTGCTATAATCCATCAATAGGTCTTGGGAACTGAAATAATTATCCTACCCTTTTTTGGAAGCCACCAATTCTATGAGTTATATGTGTTTACAAAGTTAATTATTATGCTATTAATTTATTCCATTTATGAAATACAATTTGAATAGCTATTGGCAGAAAGCCTTTGTCCAGCTCTGAGATTATTTGGTTGTAAATAGATTTGTTCCTTTTAGAAGAACTATTTTGCTCTTCCGATAGAATCATAATAATAGAAATAGAAAAAAAACTCTCGAGTCATTGCCTACGCATAGGGCGTCAAATCAACGTTTCAGTTGCTGGGTCTTTCTTTACAGGGGCAAGTAGCAAGCCTGTTGCCCAACCTTGCTGCGGCAGAGATTGATCCCCGGGCCCTGTGTTGCCCAGCAGAGGATAGAATATACGAGCTAATAATATTTATGGACCGGTTAAAAATACGATGATTAATTCCTTTTGGGGAATTTATTTACTTGGAGCAATAATCAGAGGCAACGCGTTAGCGTTGCTATTCTAAAGGCCTGTTAGGTTCCAATGTTTTTTCTTTGTTTTTTCCCAAAAGGCACTTTATATGGAAGGGTTGGTCGTATAAACTTCGGAAGGGGCTCATTCGATTGGAAATTGGAAGTTTTTGTGCCCTTCTTCAGAGTCAAAAGTGATTGGAGGGCACCTAGCTCCCATCACGAACTATTTCCCCAAATTTCTCTGGAAAAAATTTTCAGATAGCCATTTTGTTAAAATTGATCAAAGATCACATAACAAATATCCCGGGATCGACATAACTCCTCAGGGCTCGAGGACAAGTGTTTTAAGTTATACCCTGGGGGCATATATGGCTCTTATTGGAAGGGATGATCGTATATACTTCAGAGGGGCCTCGTTCGATTGAAAACCGGAAGGTCTAGTGCCTTTTATAAAACTCAAACGTGACTGGAGGGTAACTAGCCCCCCCCCCTTCCAGGCCTTTTCCCCCAAATGCATCCTATCAAAATGTTGAGATAGCTATTTTGTTCAAAATAGTTCAAAGATGAAATAAAAAAAAAATCCGGGGTCGGCACAACCTCACAGAGCTCGGGGGCATGTGTTGGAAGTTACGCCCAGGGGGCATATAAAGTTCTTATGTATGGAGTGGTCGTATAAACTTCAGAGGGGGCTCATTTGATTAAAAATCAAGATTTCTAGTTACCTTTCAATGATTCAAAAGTGATCGGAGGGTATCTACCCCCCCCCCCCCCCCGTCTCCCCACACATACCCTCTTTTTCCCAAATGCATCTGATCAAAATTTTGAGATAGCCAGTTTGCCTGAAAAAGCCCAACACCCAGATAACAAAAATTTTTGGGGTCAACATACCCTCCCCCCCCCTCCCGAGGGAAGGATTGTTACTTATGCCCCGGGGGCTTATAATGTTTTATGGAAGAGGTGGTCGTATAAATTTCGGAGGGGACTCAAATAATGGAAATTGAAAGTTCTAATTCCCTTTTTTAGAGTCAAAAGTGATCCGATGGCAACTAGACCCCTCCCCAACCCTCTCTTCCCTAAATGCGTCCAATCTATTTTTTATATAGCCATTTTGTTCAAAATAGACCAAAGACACCCAGAACCCGAGAGCAAGTGTTGGGAATTATGCCCGGGGGCGTATAAGGGGTTCATGGAAAGGTGGTCGTATAAATTTCGGAGTGGGGTTCATTCGATTGAAAGTTCTAGTTTCCTTTTTAAGAGTCAAAAGGGACTGGAGGGCAACTACCCCCCCCCATGCCCTCTTTTCCCCAAGTCAATGCGACCGCATTTTTTTAGATAGCTATTTTGTTAAAATAAGTTCAAAGATTAGATAACAAAAACTATAGGGTCGACAAAACCACCAAGAGCCCCAGGGCAGTATTGTAAGCTATGCCGCGGGGGCACAATGTTTTTATGCGAGGGCTTTTAAAATAGTTAAGATATCAGATAAGCCTGACCCTCACCCCCACTTAAAAAAACTTATTAACAAAATTTTATTCCAAAGCTTAAGGGATTTGACCCCTGGCCCTACATGGCCCGATTCCCTCCCCCCTTGAAAAAACTTATCAATGATACGTCATGGGAGCTGGCCCCTGGTCTTCCTATTAAGGCCCGACCCCTCCCCCCTAAAAAACCTTACTAATGTTATTTTATTCCAAAACATATGGGAGCTGACCCCCTAGCCCTTCATTTATGGCCTGACCTCCCCCCCCCAAAAAAAAACACAACTTATTAACGATTCCTTATCACAAACACAAAATCATGGGAGCTGATCCCTGGTCGTCCCTCCATGGCCCGACCCCTCCCCCCTAAAAAACTTACTAATGTTATTTTATTCCAAAACATATGGAAGCTGACCCCCTAGACCTTCATTTATGGCGTGACCTCCCTACCCCCTCCCCCCCCCAAAAAAAAAGCAAATAAACAAACAAACAAAAAACTTATTAACGATTCCTTATCACAAATACAAAATCATGGGAGCTGACCCCTGGTCGTCCCTCCATGGCCCAACCCCCTCCCCCCAAAAAACTTATTGACGATATTTTATTCCAAAAATCCTAAGAGCTGATCTCTGGCCTTCCATCCATGCCCCGCCCCCACAAAAAACCTATTAACGGATTTATTCCAAAAATCAGGGGAGCTGATCCGTCGCCCTCTCTCCTTGGCCCGACGCTCCCCCCTCCCAAAAGAAAATGATTAAAGATATGTATTCTAAAAATCATAAGAGCTGACCCCTGGCCCTCCCTCCATGCCCCCGCGCCCCACCTAAAAAAAAACTTACTAACGATATTTTATTCAAAACATCATGGGAAATGACCCCGGGCGTCCCTTCATGGCCCTTCCCCCAGAAAAACTTATTAACGGTATTTTATTCGAAAAACAATGGGAGCTGACCCCTGGCCCTCCTTCTCCTCCCCCTCCCCCCAAAAAATTATTAAAAATATTTTATCCCATAAATCATGGCATCTGACCCCTGGCCCTTCCTCCATGGCCCGGTCCTCCCACAAAACTTTTAACGATATTTTGTTCCAAACATCATGGAAATTCTGTTAAATTTATTAGCTCTTTCCAAGATTTTTCCAAACACCTATAGTTTTCACTACAAACAAGAGTTTGGCTACTCCTCGTATTCCTAACGGTAATTAAATAAAAAAAAAACAAGTTTTTTTAACTGAAACGATATTAAAACTTAAAACGAACAGAAATTATTGCGTATATGAAAGGGGCTGCCCCTCCTCAACGCCTCGCTCTTTACGCTAAAGTTTTTTATTGTTAAGAAAAAATAGAGTTGTGGGAAAGTCAAACTTTAGCGCAAAGAGCGAGGCGTTGAGGAGGGGCAGCCCCCTTCATATACGGAATAATTTTTGTTCGTTTTAAGTTTTAACGTCGTACCTTACTTTCAGTTAAAAAAACTTGTTTTTTTTTATTTAATTTTTGAACGTTTTTGAATTAATGCAGTTTTTGATTTTGGCTCACTGTACATGAATAATTAAAACAAAATTCGCATATTAATTGTACTTTTATTTGGTTAAATGGCTTTCTCGAAACTTGTTTAATTTTATTTACGAACGTTTTTATTAGTAATAAATATACGTAACTTACGTAACGAACATCTATATTCATAAATTTTTAACACGTATATTAGGGGGTTCACCCCCTAGTCAATACCTTGCTCTTTACTCTAAAGTTCGAATTTTGTTCCAATTCTTTGAAAATGACCCCTTAATCACATTCAGTTGATCAGTTGAAAAACTTGTTTTTTTTTATTTAATTTCTGATCTTTTTCTTTAATAATGCTGGGAAATCCGGCGCCCCCTTCATAGCAATGTCCCTTCCTCCATGAAAACATCCTCCCATATAGCCCCCGACCCACCCCTCCCCCCCACCTACCAGAAAAAATCCCCCCTGAAAACGTCTGTATACTTCCCAATAACCAATACTATATGTTAACATTGAGTAAAGTTCATAACTTTCAGCCCTCCCCCCGGGGACTTTGGGGGATTAAGTCATCCTAAAAGACATTTTTATCATATTTTCGACCATGCTGAACAAAATGGCTATCTCAAAGTTTTGATCGAGTGACTTTGGAAAAAAATGAGCGTGGGAGGGGGCCTAGTTGCCCTCCATTTTTTTGGCCACTTAAAAAGGGCACTAGAACTTTTAATTTCCGTTTCAATGAGCCCTCCCACAATATTCTAGGACCATTGGGTCGATACGATCACCCCAGGAAAAAAAACAACAAAAAAACAACAAATAAACACGCATCCGTGATCTTTCTTCTGGTAAAAAATGGAAAATTCCACATTTTTGTAGATAGGAGCTTGAAACCTCTACAGTAGGGTTCTCTGATACGCTGAATATGATGGTGTGATTTTCATTAAGGTTCTATAACTTTTAGGGGGTATTTCCCCCTTTTTTTCAAAAATCAGCCAAATTTTCTCAGGCGCGTAACTTTTGATGGGTAAGATTAAACTTGATGAAACTTATATATTTGAAATCAGAATTAAAATCTGATTCTTTTGATGTATCTATTGGTATCAAAATTCCGTTTTTTAGAGTTTCGATTACCATTGAGCCGGGTCGCTCCTTACTTACAGTTCGTTACCACGAACTGTTTGATAAAAGCATAAAGTCTACTGCGTATTTAGTGCTTTACTAAAACGAATTATATTGCAATTTTTTTTCTGTATTTGTTACGACATTGAAAATAAAATCCAATTTCTGTAAAATAGAATCTTGAGCTGATGAGCTTTCAGCAATTAAAATAATTGTATATCAAACATTTAGTTTAGTTTTATTAGTTCTTGCCAAGTTTTTTTCCAGAAACATATCTTTTTATTTTGGAATTTATTTTGAAATAAAAATTATTTTGAAAGAGGGAATTTGAAAAACTTGAAGCTCGGGCAATCAAAAATGAACAGAAATTAATAAAAAAAAATACGAAAAAGAAGTTTTTCAAAGAAAAGTAAAAGCTATATTAAACTTACGATTAGAAAAAATTGGAACCTACAATAACTCAAACTTTAAACGATCAGAAATTACTACTAAAGAATAAATGAAACCCAAAATCAACAGAAATTAAATAAACAATCATAGCAAAAGCGGTTCCATTGTAACTGAACCCCAGGCAACTGAACCCCTGTAACTGACCCACCGTGTAACTGGACCACCGTGTAACTGAACCACCGTGCAACTGAACCCCTGTATAACCGAACCCCCGTGCAACTGAACCCTCGTGCTACTGAACCCTCATGCAACTGAACCCCCTTTAACTGAACACTCGTGCAACTCAACCCCCATGCAACTCAACCCTATTTAACTAAACCCGCGTGTAACTGAACCCCCATGTAACTGAACTGAAGCCCCTATGTAACTGAAGCCCGTTTCCCTGAATGTAAAATTAAAGCCTACTCCGTATTTGGCGCTTTACTAAAACAAATTATATTACAAATATTTTTTTTTGTATGTATTACAACATTGAAAATGAACATAAAAATTACAGTAAAATTAAATTCTGAATTGATGAGCTTTCAGCAATTAATATCAATATATATCGAATATTCATTTAAATTTTATTTGTTCTTTCCAAAACTGTTCAAGACAAATATAGTTTCACTACAAACAAGAGTTTGGATACTGCCCCCTTCCCTAACTTTAATTAAATAAAAAAAAACAAGTTTTTTTTTTAACTGAAAGTAAGGAGCGACGTTAAAACTTCAAACAAACAGAAATTATTCCGTTATGAAAGGGGCTGTCCCCTCCTCAACGCCTCGCTCTTTACGCTGAAGTTTTTTATTGTTTAAAAAAATAGAGTTGTGAGAAAGTCAAACTTTAGCGTAAAGAGCGAGGCATTGAGGAGGGGGCAGCCTCTTTCGTATACGGAATAATTTCTGTTCGTTTTAAGTTTTAACGTCGCTCCTTACTTTCAGTTAAAAAAACTTGTTTTTTTTTAATTTAATTTTTGAATGTTTTTGAATTAATGCAGGTTTTGATTTTGGCTCACCGTACATGAATAATTAAAACCAAATTTACATATTAATTTTACTTTTATTTGGTTAAATGGCTTTCTCGAACGTTGTTTAATTTTGTTTACGAACGTTTTTATTAGTAATAAATATACGTAACTTACGAATTAACTTACGTAACGAACTTCTATATTCATATATTTTTAATACGTATATTAGGGGGTTCGCCCCCTAGTCAATACCTTGCGATTTACACTAGAGTTCGAATTTTGTTCCAATTATTTAAAAATGACCCCTTAATCACAAAGACCGTTAATTAGAATAAATAGCTCTCTTGAAAGTACTAAAAAATCTTTGGCTTAAAGAGCGAGGTATTGACTAGAGGGCGAACCCATTCATATACGTAATATTTTCTGTTTGTTTCAAGTTTTGATGTTGCTCCTTACTTTCAGTTGAAAAACTTGTTTTTTTTATTTAATTTCTTATCTTTTTTTTAAATAATGCTGGGAAATCCGGCGCCCCCTTCATAGCAATGTCCCTTCCCACATGAAAACTTTCTCCATGTAAAGATCCTCCCACATAACCCCCGACCCACCCACCCCCCACTACCAGAAAAAAATCCCCCCTGAAAATTTCTGTATACTTCCCATTCACTAATACTATATGTTAACATTGGGTAAAGTTAATAACTTTCAGCCCTCCCCACGGGGACTTTGGGGGATTAAGTCATCCTAAAAGACATAGTCATCATATTTTCGACCATGCTGAACAAAATGGCTGTCTCGAAATTTTGGTCGGGTGACTTTGGGAAAAAAATGAACGTGGGAAGGGGCGTGGGGAAGTTGTCCTCCATTTTTTGTTCACTTAAAAAGGGCACTAGAACTTTTCATTTCCTTTCCAATGAGCCCTCCCACAATATTCTAAGACCACTGGGTCGATACGATCACCCCTGGGAAAAAAAACAAAAAACAAATAAACCACGCATCCGTGATCTTTCTTCTGGCAAAAAATAAAAAAAAATCCACATTTTTGCAGATAGGAGCTTGAAACCTTTACAACAGGGTTCTCTGATACGCTGAATCTGATGGTGATTAAGGTTCTATAACTTTTAGGGGGTCTCTCCCCCTTTTTTCGGAAATCAGCCAAATTTTCTCAGGCGCGCAACTTTTGATGGGTAGGACTAAACTTGATGAAACTTATACATTTGAAATCAGCATAAAAATACGAATACTTTGATATATCTATTGGTATCAAAATCCCGTTTTTTAGAGTTTCGGTTACTATTGAGCCGGGTCGCTCCTTACTTTCAGTTCGTTACCACGAACTGTTTGAAAGTCTAAAGCCTTCTGCGTCATTGGCGTTACACCGAAAACGAATTATACAAATATTATCTTTTCCAGTTATTACAGCATTGAAAATAAAAATTCAAATTAGTCAAATAAAATCTTGAACTGATGAATCTTTCAACAACTAATATCATTATATATCAAATATTCAGTTTGATTTTGTTTGTACTTTCCAAGACTATTCAAGACACATAAAGTTTTCAGTAAAGCGCAGATGACGCAGTAAGTTTTAGAATTTTACACTGAGAGAAGGAGGCAGTACCCAAACTCTTGTTTGTAGTGATTTTTGTTCGTTTCAAGCTTGATTTGCATATTCAATTCAAGTTTCACTCGTTTTAACATTGATTTTTTTTCGTTTATATTATTACCTATTGTATGTTTGTTTGCTATGGTTGTTTTATTTAATATCTGTTCTTTTTAAGCTTGATTTGCATATTTATTTTAAGCTTTACTTGTTTCAAGATTTATTTATCCATTTATAGTAGTAGGCTACCTGTTTTATGTTTTTTTTTTTTTTTACTCTGATTGTTTTTTTAATTTCTGTTCGTTTTGGGTTTAATTTTTTCTTTAATATTAATTTCTGGTTGTTTTGAGTTATTGTAGGTTTTTATTTCTTCTTATCTTAATTTTAATATGGCCTTTAGTTTTCTGGAAAAAACTTCTGTTTCGGAAAGTTTTGTTTTTAATTAATTTATGTTGAAAAGGCATCTGTTATTTCTTTAATGAACATGATTGATCTTTTATCAAAACCGCTTTTTTTGGGTGATGATGGGGGGAGTTGTCTTGTGACTTCCAATCCATTAATAGGTCTTTTAAATTGAAATAACTACCTACCCTCCTTCTTTTTTCTGGAAATCACTAACCTCAAGAGCTTTGAAAGGTTTTTTAGGTTAGGTCTAAAGTGCAAGAAATTATTTTGTTTTAGGGGCATCTCTGGATTTTAATGTTTTTGCATTTATTTCAGGTTGAAAAGCTGACGGAAAAGGAATTAATAAAGCGAATAAATGGAGCCATCATATCTTGAATTTCACTATTTTTGTGTTTTTTTTTTTTTTTTTTTTTGCCCAATTAGTGTTATATTTTCAATTGTATATTTCGCACAAAAATTGAAACATTTGCGGGTAAATGTACCTATAGCTTATAGAACAAATCATAGAAATAAAAAATTTCAATTACGATAAAAATTGGATTAAAAGAAATATATAAAGTTAATTTGATTCTCTGGAAATTGAGCAGTGAAAATAGTACAAAATATAGTTACGCAGTAATTTTGCGTAGACCATCGTAATGGAATGAGAAATGTTGAAAGCCCGTGGTTGCCAAATACATGCTTTTGGCAATATTCTTTTTAGGCTCCTGCGGAGTAAAGAAAAAGATAGTAAATATAGTTAATATGCGTTTTTTCGGAAAGAGGTACTAAAAATATCTAGCTTTGGGCTGAAATTTGGCAACTCAATCATGACTTATTTTTGTGTTAATATTTAATTGAACTAGTTTTCTTGGTAAAAACTTCTTTATTTCTTTTAATAATCTAATTATTACTTTGATTATCTTTTAATAATTTATTATTTTATTTTTATAGTTTAATAGTTTATTATTTTAATTATTACTTTATTTGAACTATGATTCGTCTACCGTGCAGTATTTACCGGTAAGAGTTTCTCGTTTTATTGAATGACTTTTGGTTTTATGGGAATTGGATTTTGCGGAATAAATAAATCGTATGCTTATAATTAATTGCTAATTTTGTTATTAGATGTCAAGACGGGGTATAGCGTCGTTTTACAGTTACTAACCCTTCAACATGTGGAGCAAGGCCTGTTTTGGATAATTTCTATCTTTCCGCGATATACCCTTTCGTGTTCGTGTACTTTGTTTATTTAAATTAATTAAAAACTTTCCGCAAAATAAGTTTTTCAAAGAAAAGTAAAGAACTTTATTAAACCAAAAATGAGCAAAAAAAAAATCAAATAATCTACCAAGCGTGAAACTACCACAAATCAGCATCGATAAATAAATGAAACCCAAAACGAACAGAAATTACAATAAATAACCGAGTCAAACTCAAAACGAGCAGGAATTAACATGAGTATGGCTCAAAAGCCCTATGCCTTCCCAAGGCCAGAGCATAATTTGCACTTTACTACTACTACTACTAACAACTCATCGCAGCACCAAGCCGCCTGAGGCCAACACAGCTACGCACGCTCCTCCTCCACCCCAATCTATTCAGAGCCTCCCTTTTTACACCCGCCCACGAAGTTCCCATTTCCTTTAAATCTTTCTTTATGACGTCCTCCCAACCCAGACGGGGACGACCTGCTTTCCGTTTAGCCCTAGATGGTTGGCCGAAAAGAACAATCTTCGGCAATCTGTCATCCTTCATCCGAACAACATGCCCTAACCACCTCAACCTTTCTTTCATTATAGACCTAGAAAGCGGTATTGAACCACATTTTTCGTATAGCCTATTGTTTGAAATACGGTCAGTCAGCCGGGTACCCAGAACAATCCTTAAGCAATTTCTCTGGAAAACATCTAGCAAATCTTCATCCGCTTTTCGGAGCGTCCATGCTTCAGAGCCATATTTGACCACTGTCATCACTGTAGCTTCTAAGATTCTAATCTTGGTTTGCAGACTTATCTTCCTATTCTTCCAGACTTTTTTTTAACTGTGAAAAAACACCCTGAGCCTTGGCTATTCTATTTTTAACATCTTCACTGCTCCCACCATCTTTACTAATAATACTACCAAGGTAAGTGAAACTGCCCACCTGATCAATCTTTTCATTACCCAACGTCACCTTTTCATCTTCACTTATTCCTAGCCTTAGTGACTTGGTCTTCCTAACATTAATTTTCAAACCAATACTAGCACCCTGAACTCGCAAAACCTCTAAAACTTCATTCATTTTGCTCACACTTTCATCTAGGATGCTTAAATCATCAGCATAATCCAAGTCCAGGAGACTTTTTCCTCCCCATTTGATTCCGTGGTCTCCCATTGCCTTTCCTGTGCTCCTTAAAACAAAGTCCATCAAAATAATCCATATAAAGGGGGATAGAACACAACCCTGCTTAACTCCTGATTTAATACAAAACCAGCTGCTAACCTCATTTCCTACCTTAACCGCAGCAGTGTTATTCTCGTACATAGCACTAATCACTTTAATGTATTTGTCTGGTATACCATACAAGGATAAAACCTTTACAAAAGCTCCTCTATCAACAGAATCGAACGCTTGCTCATAATCTATAAAACTGAGGACCAAAGGTGTTTGAAAACTTAGGCACTTCTCAATTATTAACCTAAGAGTGAAAATTTGGTCAACACATCCTCTACCTTTTCTAAAACCGCACTGCTCTTCTCTTAAAACTTTGTCTACGGCATCTCTCAGTCTAAAAAGTATCATATTACTAAGTAATTTGCTAACCTAGCAGTAGACCAGACTAATGCCTCGATAATTACCACACTCACTTTTATCACCTTTCTTATAAAGTGGCTTAATTAAGGTTTTCCTAAAATCGTTAGGTACTTCCCCTTTTTCAAAAATCATATTCATAATCTCCAATAACTTATTTCTAACCTCAGAGCCACCATATTTAAGAAACTCATTTACTACCCTATCAGCACCTGGAGCCTTATTATTCTTTAATCCTTTTAGTACTGTTTCTAATTCCTCCTCACAAAACAAATCTTCCTTCACATCCAAGGTATCACAAACTTTTTCATTTTCCTCTATATTTTTTCCTGCAACTCTATCTCGGTTAAGCAAATTCTCAAAATGTTCGGCCCATCTCGCTTTAGCTTTTGTCTTATCGCTAATTGCCACCCCATTCCGATCTTTAACTGGGACAAGTCCGGATTGACTACTACCTCTCAATTTGTTAACGTGCCAGTACAATATTTTACTATTATGCCGTCTAGCTGCATCTTCTAAATCCTCGGCAATTTTATCCATGGCCTCCACTTCACACCTCCTTAGTTCATATTTAAATGCTTTCTCCACTTTCTTTACATTTCTTTTGTTTTCATGTGATCTATCACTCAGATAATTCTTGTACAAGTCCTTTCTCCTTTCTATTAAACTTAAAGCTTTTTCACTAATATTCTTAGCTGCAGTTCTAGCTTTCTTCCCTAATACACCTTCAGCAACTTCACAAATTATTTTTCTAAAATTATTCCAACCATCTTCCACATTATCAAATTTTAAACTCTCAAGTTTAGTATTCAACTGTTCCTGGAAAGTTTCTCTCAAATTCTCATCCTGGAGTCTACTAACATCATAACTTCCCGGGAGGTAATTACCCTTCCGATATTTCAGCTTTAAATTAACCCTTGACACTACTAGATGGTGATCTTTACTTTTAACATCAATAACAGCACTCCTATATACCCTAGTATCTTGTATTGATCCTGCCAGTCTTCGATTTACTATAACATAATCAATAAGGTTTGCTGTCTTACCATCACGTGAATACCATGTTAGCTTATGAGCCATTTTATGACCAAACACCGTATTGGTTATAACTAGATTGTTATACCTACAAAATTGCAAAAGTCTGTATCCATTACTGTTTTCTTTTCCTACACCAAATTTACCTAAGCTGGGATACCATCTATCCTTATTTCTACCAACCTGGGCGTTAAAATCCCCCAGCAATAACATCATATTTCTACCTGGGACCTTGTCTATTTGCTCCTGTAACTGTAAGTAGAATTCATCTGAGTCACTAGTATCTCCATCAGTCGGTTCTACAGGGGCATATACTACTATAACTGATACCTTGAACTTTCTAGTCATAAAATGAGCAATTAGTATTCTATTATTAATACCTTCCCAGCCTAAACAAGACTTAGCAGCTTCCTTATTTATCATGAGCCCTACTCCCTATATATGTAACCCACCCTTCCTGCCTGAGTAAACAAATTATATATCACCTAATTTCATGCTTCCTACCCCTGGGATATGAGTTTCTGAAACTCCTAATAGATCCAGTTCGAATCGTCTGAATTCGTCAGTCAAAATGTCGATACGATAGTCATTTTTTAATGTCGTAACATTCCAAGTTCCAATTTTCATGTTCTTTAAATCATTGAAATTTTTTTCGCCTCAGGAAAAGCAATGATCCCGGATACCAGTGCAGGACGGGGATCACATATCTTCTCAAGTCTACACCGAAGTGCTTAAGCCGGCTTAGAACCGGACAGCAAGAAGTCCCTGGGACCTCCATGAATGGAGGCTTTGTGCAATCCTGGGCCCATCTTGGTCACAACATGGTTTTCAGCGCTTGGCGATGCTCTTCTATCAACAAGAGTCGAAATCCTTCACAGACAATCTCAAGCCTATTACCTCCGACTCATTATATATTCATGCCTACAAATATTATGCTACTACGGGGAGGCAACCCGTAATAGATAAATTAACTAGGAAGAGGTTTTTCAGCCCAAAGACGCCCATCAAAACATACCAATCCCAGAAGAATTGTACTTTGCACTTTACTGAAAAAATATAAATGTTTTTACTTTTATAACTTTAATAAATCAAATAATATTAACATTTTGACTACTAAATATCAGTATATGTGTATTAAACTGACAATGCACATTCATTTGTATTTTTTTTTTTCAGTAAAGTGCAAATTATGTTCTGGCCTAGGGAAGGCATAAGGGTTTCGACCCTTACTTATGTTAATTTCTGCTCGTTTTGAGTTTGACTCAGTTATTTATTGTAATTTCTGTTCGTTTTGGGTTTCATTCATTTATCGATGCTGATTTGTGGTAGTTTCACGCTTGGCAGATTATTTCATTTTATTTTTGCTCGTTTTTAGTTTAATAGAGTTCTTTACTTTTCTTTGAAAAACTTATTTTGTGGAAAAAGTTTTTTTTAATTAATTTCTGTTCATTTTATATTGACATAGTCTTTTCAGGGAAAAGTCCCCAATCTAATACTCCCAATCTTTTCGTTTTTTAAGACTTTATAGTTTGGCCTGCTGTTTGTACGCTGGAGAAAAATTTTCAGCAATTTTTAACAACATCCAATCTTTTAAAAATCTGGACACAAATAGTAGTGTTGAATTTAGTTTCATACCTCCTCTAGTTGACCTGAAATAGAAAACTTGATACGATTCGCAAAAAAAATCTGTTGACTTTCTTTGATAGCTTGGACACACTTACGCTATTTTGATTTGGTTAAATGTTAAGAGCAGAAGAAGCCCCGAAAGTTTGAACATAATACCCTCAGTCGTTCTTGGATACTGCTGAGATGCCTTGTTGGGAATTAGCATTAACACAGTGCATTTTAATTTAGTCTTAAGGTAACAGTTCGTTTTTAAACATAATGGGCGAATGGGAGGGTGGGCGAGGGAGGGTACTAGTTGCGCTCCAATCATTTTCAACTATTAAAAAGGGCATTAGCCCTTCCTATTTTCAATCAAATGAGCCCTTTTCGAAGTTCCTACGACAACTCCTTCGATACGAAGTGCCCTGGTCTAAAAAAAAAAAAAAATAATACATTCTACCCTCATCGATTTTTACTATAAAATTATCAAGCACTCCAATCATTTTAGACTATTAAAAAGGGCACTAGCCCTTTCAACTTCCAATCGAATGAGCCCTTTTTGAGTTTCCACGACAAGGCTTTCTATAAACACCTTATATGCCCCCAGGGCATAAATTACAACCCTTGCCCTGAGGGCTGTGAGGGGGTGGGCGTGAGAGGGGCAGTAGTCGCTCTCCAATCACTTTCAACTATTAAAAATGGCACTAGCCCTTTCAATTTCCAATCAAATGAGCCCTTTTGAAGTTTCTACGACAACACTTTCAATAAAAATCGTATATGTACCCTGGGCATAACTTACAATCCTTGCCCTGAGGGCTGCGGGGGGATGTCATTCTCAAGGACATAATTTCCAGAACTTTCTACTACGTTGAACAAAATGGCTATCTGAAAATTTTGATTGGATTTGTTTGGGGAAATGGTGGGCGTGAGAGCGGCGTTAGTTGCTCTTCAATCACTTTCAACTATTAAAAAAGGCACTAGCCCTTTCTATTTCCAATCGACTGAACCCTTTTGAAGTTTCTACGACAACGCTTTCAATAAAAACCTTATATGTCCCAAGGGCGTAACTTACAACCCTTGCCATGAGGGCTGGGGTTGTCATCCTCAAAGACCTAATTTCTAAAACTATCAACTACGTTGACCAAAATGGATATCTAAAATTTTTATTGGATGTCACTTTCGATTATTAAAAAGGGCACTAGCCCTTTGAATTTGCAATCGAATGAGCCATTTTTCAAGTTTCTACGACAAAGTTTTCAATAATAACCTTATATGCCCACAGGGCATAAATTACAACCCTTACCCTGAGGGTTGTGGGGGGAGTGTCATCGTCAAAGATATAATTTCCGGACCTTTCAACGATTTTGAACAAAATGGCTATCTCAAAATTTTGATTGGATGTGTTTGGTTAAATGGTGGGCGTGGAAGGGGTGTTAGTTGCCTTCCAATCACTTTAGAATATTAAAAAGGGCACTAGCCATTTCTATTTCCAATCAAATAGAACCTTTTGGAAGTTTCTACGACAACGCTTTCAATAAAAACCTTATATGCCCCCAGGGCATAACTTACAGCCCTTTCCCTGAGGGCTATGGGGGGTTGCCATCCTCAAAGACCTAATTCCAGAACTTTCAACTACGTTGAACAAAATGGTTATCAAAAATTTTTGATTGGATGTGTTTGGGGAAAAGGTGGGCGTGAGAGGGGGGTTAGTTGCCCTCGAATCACTTTCGACTATTAAAAAGGTTGAATTTCCAGTCGAATAAGCCTTTTTTAAATTTTCTACGACTACGCTTTCTGTAAAAACCTTATATGCCCCCAGGGCATAACTTACAAACCTTGCCCTGAGGGCTATGGAGGAGTCTCCTCCTCAATAACATAATTTCTGTCTGGAAATCAACTATGCTGAATAAAATGGCTATCTCAAAATTTTGATTGGATGTGTTTCGGTAAATGATGGGCGTGGAAGGGGTGTTAGTTGCCTTCCAATCATTTTCGACTATTAAAAGGGGCACAAGCCACTCCAATTTCCAATCGAATGAGTCCTTTTCGAAGTTTCTACGACAACTCCTTCGATACGAAGTGCCCTGGTCTAATGAAAAATAATAAATAATACATTGTACCAACATCGTTCTTTACTTAGGCAGAGCGATTGCGCTGCCTATGATAGCTATGAAATGAACCCACAATAGCTTTGAAATGAAAAGAAATGAACCCAGAATAATAATGAAATGAAGTTAACGCACAGCTATGAAATTAACCCAGAAATATGCTACTTTTAGAATCACAGAAAAAGGCAAAAAAAAATTCAGATTAAACAAGCTAAAAAAAAGAGCATAAAGAAGTTTGCAATCTGTTCCTATGGCACCTGAAAGGTTGGAGATGCAAGTCTGCAATAGAGCATTATTTCTCATTGGCTAATAGCGTTTTCCAATTTCAATACTAGATCATGTTTTCAATTGAGGAACACAGGCAAGTTCAAGAACTCAAGGGCACTGCCGTAACTGCTGTAATGGGGTTCCACTGTGTTTTTATACTGATCGTAAAACAACATAACTATCGGCTTCAAATGCTATTTTTCAGTTATTCAAACATAAAAATTCTGGCTCTACAAAACAAAAAAAAATATATATATTGTATTGATTCTTGGAACTGAGATGTACCAGGACTACATATCATAGTTAAAGGTTATATAATAAGAAGGGGGAAATAAACGTTTTGAGTGTGCCTACTCATAAGATTGAGATGGCATATTCAGCACAAGCTTCACCCGAAGACCCCTCTCCCCTCCTGAACCTAAACAGTGAACATAACCTAAAAAGTCGATTTTTGATCAACACTTATTTCTTAGTGGTTGGAAAACTTCGTTACGAGAAAAAAGAGAATTCATTTTATACAAAACACACGGCAAGTGCCAAAGTTTATGCAATATTATAACTTATAACTTTCCTTCTTATTGTCGATAAATCTTGTAAAATTTTGAACGGTAAAAATTATTCAATCTACATTTTTGGACTCTTTTCAGAGGCGCCAATTCTCGAAAATGTAGGGGAGGTGAGGATTATTTCGTTTTTTATTTAATGTAGGCCTAGAAGGGGCACTTTTTTCTACAATTAAAACATAAAAAAGGAGTTCCGAAGCCTAGATTTACCCCCTTCCCCTAATTGGTGCCCCTGCACATGTTCTTTTCAGCGTTAAAGGTTTTATAAAATAGAACAGTATTCAGCTTGCCTAATTTAAACTGAGTTTAAACGAATCGTATGCTATGAATTAGTCACTATATTCCGAACTATCTCGATCATCTTGCCTTGCCTTAGACCTGTGCCATCGGAGGTTCCCACGGCGTCAGTGAAAGAGCCCTCTATCTTTTCACTGGTGCGAAGAAGCACAGGAACCTTCCCGCTATGGGTTTACGCTCGTGTGGGGGCACCTCTGTCTCATTCCGTATGCCCTTCGAAGCACGTTTTTCACCCTTCTCCGTCGTTTTGTTCCCTTTAGCTACCGCTTGAGAACATTGGCTTAATTTTGTCAAAATCCGGGGGGGGGGGGCAAAGTTCCCAATTCAAGTGCCAATTTTCCCAAATCAAGGGAAAATGACAGTAAAAACTGAAAAATAAGCCGTTTGGTACCATAAAGGTACTATTCAGTAGGCTACTATGAAACTACTATAAAGGTAAATATACACCAAAAAAACTGATCTGTTGATGCTTGAATTATGCAGGTTTATCTTAGTTTAGACAAGATTTTGGTAGAAACTAAATTTCATCTGGGGGGGGACTGAAGTCTGGGAGGGGCAGCTGCCCACCCCCCCCCCCCAGCCCCTGCCTCATAGCAAATTACACCCCTGCTAGAGAAGAATATTGGATAGTCTGGATGCTGGCATGCGAATTACCTGACATAGGTAGTGCCATATTCTTTGTCTTTTTTCCAATAAACGCACACAAGTCTGCCGGGTTTGCGCATTGTCATGACTATTTGCAGAGCACAATTTCGTATGGCCATTTTTGTATACTTATTACTAACTGTGATAAAGAAATTAAGGTGTTTGATAAGAGACGGTATATTTGATCACGCGCGAACAATCAAGCGACGTCATTCTATGGATCCTGGGTGGTAAGTCTGTTTGAATGCGAAATTACCTGACGTCCTCCTTGAAGCTCTTGTAAAAAATTATCATAGAAACACATATCTGAGAAGTGGCAATATTACATTTTTTTTTTAAGTTTATGTTTTTAGTGAAACATGATTTTGCAACAAGCTATATGCTTGCAGCTTAATGAAAGGAAAAACTAGAATCTTAATTATTTAATTAATCATATGAGAAAAATAATAGTAAGAGTAATAAATGGCAGTTAGCGGTGGTTTTATACGTGTTTACTTATTGTTTAGTGTGTTTTAATTGTGTAGTTTAGTCTACTTAGGATTTTTAATGTTAATATTGTGATGTGGTCTATTCTTCCTAGGGAAGGAATATCAGGGGTTTCTACGAGAAAGTCTTTGAATGAATTAAATAAATAATCAGATGAATATAAGTTTAACCAACAACCTCGCTTCGCTAGGAATAATATCTTACTTTTTCTCTAGTGATTAGTGCTATGTACGAGAATAACACTGCTGCGGTTAAGGTAGGAAATTAGGTTAGCTGCTGGTTTTATATTAAATCAGGAGTTGAGCAGGGTTGTGTTCTATCCCCATTTATATGGATCATTTTGATGGACTTTGTCTTAAGGAGAACAGGAAAGGCAATGGGAGACCACGGAATCAAATGGGGAGGAAAAAGTCTCCTGGAATTAGATTATGCTTCAATTTAATTCAATCGGGTTTTATTAAAACAAATAGAAATAAATGATTTAGCATCCTAGATGAAAGTGTCAGCAAAATGAATGAACTTTTAGAGGTTTTGCGAGTTCAGGGTGCTAGAATAGGTATGAAAATTTACGTTAAGAAGACTAAGTCACTAAGGTTAGGAATAAGGATGAAAGGGTGACGTTGGGTAATGAAAAGATTGATCAGGTGGGCAGCTTCACTTACCTTGGCAGTATTATTAGTAAAGATGGTGGGAGCAATGAAGATGTTAAAAGTAGAGTAGCCAAGGCTCAGGGTGTTTTTTCACAGTTTAAAAAAAGTTTAGAAGAATAGGAAGATATCTGCAAACCAAGATCAGAATATTAGCAGCTACAGTGATGACATTAGTCAAATATTGCTCTTAAGCACGGGCGCTTTGAAAAGCGGATGAGGGTTTGCTAGATGTTTTCCAGAGAAATTGCTTAAGGATTGTTCTGGGTACCCGGCTAACTGACCGTATTTCAAACAATAGGTTGTACGAAAAATGTGGTTCAATACCGCTCTCTAGAGCTATAATGAAAGAAAGGTTGAGGTGGCTAGGCCATGTTGTGCGGCAGAAGGATGACAAATTACCGAAGATTTTTCTTTTCAGCCAACCGTCTAGGGCTAAACGGAAAGCAGGTCGTTCTCGTCTGGGGTTGGAGGACGTCATAAAGAAAGATTTAAATAAAATGGGAGTTTCGTGTGAGGGTGTAAAAAGGGAGGCTTTGAATAGATTGGGATGGAGGAGGAGGTTAATAAAAGTGATGAATCCACGAATTTCAAAGAAGAGTTTGCGATTTTTGAAGCTTTTTTTTTACAGAAAGCAAAATACAGTAATACATCGTGTTTTCTGGAATATTAAGGCTTACGTTTACGTCTGAAATGTACGACAGTAATAGGCCCGTACTTAACAAACATTGCTACTTGAAGTCGTCAACTGCTTATCGCATTGGTGATGGTTTATGTTTCCTGTGAAACGTGTGATTTTCCGTGTAGATTTATGTAGATTCATAGTGATGAATCTACAGAAGCTTTAACTGGCACAAACGGAACATTTTTTTTTTTTTTTTTTTTTTTTTTTTTTTTTTTTTTTTTTTTTTTTTTTTTTTTTTTGTAAAAGAAATGTTACCATGTCTTGTTTGCCCTCGCGTCAGTTCGCCTAGACGCGTCCCTGAATTGAGAGGAAGGTGGTTCTAGCTCAGCCAGAGAGCAGCGGCAACAATTCACGAAAATTAAGGGGAGGGGGAATACTTTTTTTCCAAATTTATGGGGGATATTTTTTCCATTGAAAATACCAAAATAACCAATTTTCTATTGGGTCGAGCGTCAAAAACATCTCTAACAGAGCGTCAAATCTCTAACATCTCTAACATCTCTAAAAACATCTCTAAACGGGAATAAGCGTAAATATACATTTACATTTCAAGTGTTTATAGGGGTTATTAATCAAATCTCTTAAAACAATACCCCTGCGTGGGGGCACTAAATAGTCTTTATGACTATCTTCAGTCTTCATAGATTTCATGTCATACAACTTATCTCCAGAGCCAATTAACATCTTTAAAAAGTAAATAAATAAACAAACATATCCGTCACTTAATTATTACACATTTAGTAACCTTAAGATAAGCGAAGCACCCTTTTTTACTGTCACTACAACGTCTAAGGGTCGTATCTGACATTTTCATAGTTCTAACATAACTTCCAATACCTTTTGCTAAACTATTCTCAAAGGAAGGATGAGGAGGTCAATGCAGATCAGTAGGATGTGAGTATGATTTAACACATATTACCCTAACTATCCCCCACTTGAGAACAGCTTAGCAAACTGTTTTTGGAAATTACCTCAGCAGTGTGAAAAGGTCAATTAGGATGTTTAGGCATGACAGCCACGATATTAAAGACATACTATATGGTATTTTTACATTATGACGTCATATATGCTATATGACGCAAATAATTTGTGACGAAGTTATAGATATACAAAAAAAATGGGGAAAGTTGAATTATTTATTGCTCATATTTTTACATAACAAAATCATGAATTTTTTCGGCAGTGGTTACACGGGACAACAAGCCCGAAGATAAAGAAGAATCGTCCTCTTTCTCAAAGAATTGTTCTCAAATTGGTCACCCAGTAAAAGAAAATCACAAAACCACCGGCTCACTGGAAACATTAAAAAGAAGACAGGGGATAAATATTAATACACAATTTGCCCCTCCTTCTAAAAACAGTCATTATTATACTTCGATCTATGTAAAGGTAAGACCAGCTTCTCTGTAGGTGTTGAAGATTTTCTCAATTGAGTTGACATAGGCAGCAGTGCGTAGGTCAATTCCTAGGTTGTATTTCATAGCTGTGCGCATGATGGCACGGGCTGATCTTTCCATTGAATAGTCCAAACCACTATGAACTATGTCTTTCTCAGATGCACCCTAAAAACAGATAAGAAAATATAGTTAAAACTCTTTTGTTTTACAAAATACTAAAAAATATAAACAATTAAAAAAAGAGGGTGATTTCCAGCCAGTTAAAAAACAAACAAGAAAGCGAAAAGACAAAAAAACAGATATTTCGGCAAGGCCATCCACAAAGCTGTTTTCATTGCTAAAAGAGAACAAAAAAAAAGCAAATTAAGCTTTTGAAGTGAAAGATAACAAAGCAGAAGAACCACAGAAAAAAAAGCCAGAACAAAAAAGATTATTCAGAAATTAGATTGGGCAAGAATTCTCTCTCTAGCGATTAACAACAGCTTGTCTACTGACCTGTTTTTTCATTATTATAGTCAAAGCATCTTGGGGTTTAAAATGAAAAAGAATATTACTTGATTTTCGTTGCATAAAGTTATCGTTGATTGAATTTATAGAAACATCCCAAGTACCTCTACTTAAAGCGAGGTCTTGTATGTATACTTTAATTTCGATTGTGGTAAACCATTTTTGGTTGAAATTAAAATTACCCCGTCAAAAATAACTGAATTATTTGGACGTTCAAAACCATGGAAGGCCAAAACAGAATCAAACCCATCATTTTTTTTTTTAGAGATTTAGTCAATGAAGGCTTGTGCTCTTGTAGACTTTCTCCTAACTATACACAAATCACGAATAGTGTATCATCTTGTCTTAATTCATACATGAAAAACTTAAGAGACCAGCGCCTTATACGAGGGGACTACCCCTTCCTCAACCCTTCGCTCTTTACACTACTTTCTTCCAGATCTTTAAAAATACTATTCATTCAAATTCGGCAGTCCTTGTGTTTGAGAAGTCTTTCTTAAAGAATTGTGACAAAAAGTCAAACTTTAGCGAAAAGAGCGAAGATTGAGGAAGAGACCAAATTCTCCCCGTGAAAGCCCTCCCCCCCCCTCCCGGGGAAAAATATCCCCAAAATTATGTTTATTTCACCCTAAAAACTAAGATATGTGAATAATGGGCAAATTGCATAATTTACAGTCCTTTCGCTAGGGGCTGTGAGGGGTCACGTCATTCCCAGAGGCATAGTTATTGGATCTTTCAACTATGCTGAGTCGAATGGCTATCTCAAAATTTTGGTCGGATATCAATGGAAAAGAGGGGTGTGCGACGGAGGCTAGTTGCCCAAAAATCTTTTTGGTCACTTAAAAAGGTCACTAGAACTTATTATTTCCTTTTTTAATAAGCCCTTTTCCGAATCTTCTAGGACCGTTGTTTCGATTCATTCCTGAAAAAAAAAATCCGTGATCTTTTTATGGCAAAAAAATAAAAAAATTCCTTATTTCTGTACATAGGAGCTTGAAACATTTACAATAGAGTTATCTGATATGCTGAATCTGTTGGTATGATTCTCATTAAGATCGTTTGACTTTTGGGGGATCTTTACGCCATTTTTCAAAAATAAGGCGAATTTTCTCAGGGCCGTAGCTTTTCATGGGCAATATTAAACTTCATGAATTTTACATATTTAGAGTCAGCATAAAAAGCATGTTTTTTTTATGTATCAATTGATATCAAAATCTCGTTTTTCAGAGTTTCGGTTATTATTGGGCCGAGTTGCTCCTTCTTTGATTACCCGATAATTTGGGATCATTATTGCCGTTATTCCCTAAGACAAGCTACTGCATTAATTGAGAAGGACCGTAATTATTACTAAGGGCCGTAAGGTGTTTTTTTGTCTGTTTATTCGTTTGCTAGTCCATTCCTAAAGGAAGGGACCACTTTGACTGAAACTTTTACACGCTCGACCTTCTAAGCACAAAAATTTTTGTGCTTTTTTGTGATTTTTTATAGATTTTATATATTTATATTTTTTATATTTACGACCAATGCTAAAAGATGTTTATACTACCAAGGTCCTAACGTGCATATTATTATCATTGTCAGGGATGGGCTCACTAAACTGAGTCGTAGCTCAGGCCAAAAGGACTCATTGCTTCGACAACCCCCCTCCCCACGAAAAAAAGAGTCAAATTAGAATAAGAGACGTGGGTATAGCTAGGGAAGGAAGGTCAAAAGGATGATCGTCCCTGTTGCCCAACCTTTTAGGGTCCAACGAAAAGTAGGTCATCCCAAATGTTGTGGAAGGATGCCGTAAGGAAAGATTTAATGGAAATGGGAAGTTCTTGGGATGGTACAAAAAGGGAGGCTTTGAATAGATTGGGATGGAGGAGTGTGCGTAGCTGCGCTGGCATCAGACGGCTTGGTGCTGCAGTGACTTGTTAGTAGCAGTAGTAAATTAACCTATAAATTACCAAATAAACTAGCCTAAAAATTAACAAACAAATAAGCTATTACTTATCAAAAGAGATAAAATAAATTACACCCCCCCCCCCCAAGTCATGATAAGAACATAATGAGAACTTACAGCGATTCTTTTTTGGAAAGCTTCAGATGGCGTGACAGGAATTCTTCCACCAACGCGACCAAATCGTCTCTCAAGTGATTCTTGAACAGATTCTATAAAAGATAAATAGTCATGCATACGTTCGCCTTATCAATATATTCAATAAATTATTTTTAACATTGTGAAAATTACGAGCAATGTAGCAGCAAATATTTGCTTAAGGAATAACGAAGCTGACTTTTACAAAGGTAAATGGAAAGATAAAGAGGATAAAGTAAGAAAATGTAAAAGCCAAAGACCTTACTATATCTAACACTTACTTAACGCTGATAATGATTCTATGCTGGAAGTTTTGGCTCATCATTTATATTTTATTAGACCTGCAAAAAATACCACAGGCCGTCCCTTTGGCGGTCTAGCAGTTCTTGCAAATAAGATTTTTATTTGTAGTTGTGTTGCGTCGAATGATATATTTATCGCTGTTGATCTTGGTAGTGTTGATTTTTTGTGTTTATATGCCTACTAATTAGCGAAATGCCGTTTCAAGCCGTAAATTTGCATCTGTTTGTGCATCCCTATCTAAGTCTCTCCATAAATTTAAATTGTCTAATAAGTCACCCGTAGTATGTGGGGATTTTAACACAGGCCTTAAAGATGATGTCGCATCCTTCACACAAATGCTTCTGTCATCACTACCTGATGACTTGTTTGTGCTTCCAAAATCTAAGCAGTTTTCATTTGTGCATCACTCGGGTTCTACTTCTGATCTTGATTTTGTCCTTTCTAATGTTCCTGAGCTCCGGGATGTCATTGTTCATGTAGCAGATGATATGCTAACTAGGGACCATCTGCCTTTGCAGTTCCATTTGAATCTGTCTCTTCCACAAATAAATAAAACGTCCAATTGGTTTCGGAAGGTTTTATGGGATATTATTGACCTGCCACTTTATCAAAGCGTGCTGGATTCAATGCTTTCCAGAATAAAAATCCCTTTCCACCTGCTCTCTACAACGCTGAAAGGTTATTGCCTCGATCTGGATTGCTATTTTGCTGAAATCAATCATTCGCTGAAAATCGCCGCCTCAGTGGCAGTTCCATCAGAGAATATTCGTGTTGGTACACAGAAAAAGGGATGAAAGGTGAATCTTGAGCTGAATTTCACGAAGCACCGTCATAGACTATGGCTTAAGATATGGGTTGATTGTGGCCGTCCAAGATCCGGTCTCCTTTTTCGAATTGTCAAATCTACAAAGAGAGATTACCGGAGAGCGGTACTCTTTTGGAACAGACGGCAGGTATCTAACTTGTCATGTTATGTCAGAAATAACCCACAGCAGCTTTGGAAGCAAGTATCAAAATTCACTTCTTCTTCTTCTTCGAATTCTAGTCCGCCAGATCCTCCTCCATTTTTCTCAACTAGACCATAGCCGGAATTCGTTCCTACCCAGATCCGTCTAATTAAGAAAGGTAAAGCTCCTGGCTCAGATGGGCTTCAACCTGAACATCTGATGTATGGTACCGAAAAGCTAGTTGAATATATTGCGCTTGTCTTCCAGGCTTGTATTGCGCAGCAATACATACCCACTGATTTATGTGAGGGTATCGTGACTTGCGTTCCCAAAAAGAATAAGGATCCTCAGTCTTGTGATTCTTATCGTCCGATCACAGTTTACTCAGTCATCGCGAAACTCTTTGAAAAGATCCTTCCACTAAAAATTTCGGATAGGTGTGATCATGGCAATTACCAGTTAGGTTTTGGTCAAGCGGGCCTTGGCGTCGGAAACGCTACTTCGTGTCTATTCTCGAAAAGCATGAGAAACTAAAGAAACCCCTATATGTTTGTGCCATTGATATATCTAAGGCTTTTGACTCGGTCCTTCCCTCGCAACCTATATTGGCTCTCCTAAAATCAGGAGCAAATCCATTCATCTGCGCCTCTATATGGCAGTGGTATCAGAGGGCGTCTATTCACGCACGAGGGGAAAGTCTTTATAATGGCCAGATTTCTGTACGTCGTGGAGTTGAACAGGGATCGGTCTTAAGTCACGTAATCTTCATGCAATCCGTTCTGCCACACGTAGAATACCACCTTTTCTCATTGAGCCGTCTATCGATGCAAGCCATCTTGCGTATGCGGATGATATTATCAGACTGTCTTGTTTCTGGTTGTCGCCAGCCTCCTGAATCCAAGATTCAGGTTTGCCCTTCTACTGTTTCTGCTTCCGCATCTCTCAAATATCTTGGGCTTCCATACGAAACATCAAGTCGAGCAACACGATCACACATTATTAAAGCAGGAGAAGCTAAGAAAGTCCTATGGACTTCTCTGCAGGGTGAAGGGTCAATTCAATAAGAAAACACTCGGTCGTCTTTACAGCGCGTTTTTGCTCCTCATGTTTACTTTTTAGTCCCTGCTTGGAAGTTTTTCGCCGCTTCTGAACGGAAACAAATTCGCTCGCTATTTTTCAGATTTTGTAAATTTCTTCTTCGCATCCCGATTTGGACCCGTAACAGATACATATCAAGACGCTATGGAGTCACTCGTCACTTATGATGGGTAGAATTAAACCTAATGAATTTTATATATTTGGAATTAGCATAAAAAGCCAGATCCTTTGATGTACCTATTGTTATCAAAGTTCCTTAAGGGTTTTTCCTTGTAACTATTTGATAGACATCAAATAACGACAAGGGAAAAAAGCGAAACATTTTTCTATTGTATTAGTTTTTCAAACTATAGCCTTAAGATTTTCATTAGATTGACACAAAAATGAAGCTATTATATCCGCATCAGCTTCTAGTGTATTTCTCTTGCGGTCACATAAGAAATGAAGCCAATTTGTTAGAAATTATTTTTCTCACTAAAATACTTAGGTGATATTTTATAAGCAATTATTAATATTATTCAAAAGGAATTCAATAGGTTATTCAATAAGGAATTTAACTTCACTCAAATTAATTTTTTGTTTTGCCAACCAAATCACGAAATTTTTTAATTCACAAAATAAGAGCAATAGAAATTTATTTCCATCTTATTTCCTTATTATACCTATTAAATAAGGTTGTCAATTTCAAAAGCGGTTAACTTTTGACACTGTTATGACACGAAAGAAAAAAAAAACAGTTTAGTGACAGTGGATAACTGAAAGCCCCAATATAGAATAAACACAAAATGATTATAAGGTAATAAAATGGAAACAAATTTTTATTGTTCTTATTATATAAATCCAAAAATATTCTTATTTGGTAGGCAAAATAGTGCAAGTGATGTTAAAAGTGATGAGAAATTGTGGACTGAAAAACTATTTGCAGTAGTACCCCCTTCGTCACAAAAGAGAATATTTGTGACGAAGACAAACTAGGCTGCGTCAACCCCCCCCCCCCTTACCGTATACACCATGGCTACAACCAGGTGTACAAGAAGCATTAATTGGATGGAATTTATATCTCACCGAGGAATATTTTACAAAATAGCAAATAATAGCAGTTCTAGTCGAGTGTGTAGCATTTTATAATAAGATTTATTATATTATATTCTTATAATGATTTATAATATATAAGATTTATTTATTATATTTTGCAATAAGGTTTATTTAGATATAGTGAGATTCGTTTATTATCGTTGGCTATCGCCGATTTTTTTCTTATTTTCATAAGTACGATTGATAATACGATATCAGACTATCCATCATCAGAAAGAGACATTGTTTGCCTTTTTTTAAAGTGTGATCATTGATTTTTTTTGTTCCTGTTCAACTTTTAATTTGTACACCCCCTCCCCCCTTCCTTCACAGAAGCTTAAATGAGATTCACAGTAATATTCTGGTACAACAACTGTACTTAATACAAAACAAATTTTGTATTAGATCCCAAGGTAAAATATTGAGATGTTTCTCCATAAACTACTACAAAAAAAGTTTAGGCAGGTTTATTTGGTATGGGCTTCATTTTTTAGGGAGGGATAGTCTTCAAAATAGCATATAAAAGGTGTATTATTGATTAACTACATAAAAGATTACGTAATATTGGGGGGAGAGCCAAAATTTTGGCGGAAGGTTAGGTGTGTAGACCTAATTTGAACTATGGTTTGATCTCAGCTTGGCAACACGGGACACATAATTCGAACTCAGCTACAGCTAGAGCCCTACTGTATGGCTCGGAATTCGATTCAGGTGATGAGATTACGCAAAAGCGTCCCCATATTAATCCCAAAAAGAAGAAATATATCCATACATTTCAGATACAATGAGCACGCCCTTTGGCACAAAAAAATGGACCAGGTTATAAATATATATCTTTTTTTTAATACCTTTATTTCACATTAAATACAGTGTGTGCAATTTTCAAAGGAGGAACAATAAAATATTTCAACGGATAAAACTACTTGAAAAGCTTATCGATAATGTAACGCCTAAAAGTCATTAAATATAAAAAACAAGTTTTTTTACTGAAAGTAAGGAGCAACAAGTTTTTTTAACTGAATAATAAATCAATGAGATAATTATTAAACTCAGGAATAAATTCCCTTTGTTTTATGGAATAATATCAAAAAGGACATGATTTCCTTAAAGGATATTTCTTTAAAGTACAAAGGACATCAAAATAAATAATAAAAGATAAGGTTTAATGTAGAGTGGCGGCTGAGAGGGTGGCAGCCCCCTCTCACGCTTGCAATAACCCTAGATATGCTACTTAAAACAAACAAAATTAAAATCAAAAAGATTATCCTACTTATGAAGAGGTATGCTTCTAGCTTTATTCTAGCCACCCTTTCCATAAGAATTAAATAAAAAAAACAGGTTTTTTTTTAACTGAAAGTAAGGGGCAACATTAAAACTTAAAACGAACAGAAATTATTCCGTATATGAAAGGGGCTGTCCCCTTCTCAACGCCTCGCTCTTTACGCTAAAGTGTTTTATTGTTTTAAAAAATAGAGTGAGAAAGAGTCAAACTTTAGCGTAAAGAGCGAGGCGTTGAGGAGGGGACAGCCCATTTCAAATATGGCATAATTTCTGTTCGTTTTATGTCGCTCCTAACTTTAAGTTAAAGACTTGTTTGTTTTTTTTTATTTAATTTCTGAACGTTTTGAAATTAATGCAGGTTTTGATTTTGGCTCACCGTACATGAATAATTAAAACGAAATTTGCATATCAATTTACTTTTTTTTGGCTAAATGGCCTTCTCGAAAGTTGTTTAATTTTATATACGAACGTTTTTATTAGTAATAAATATATGTAACTTACGAATTAACTTACGTAACGAACTTCTATATTCGTATATTTTATTACGTATATTAGGGGGGGGGGGGTCCGCCCCCTAGTCAATACTTCGCTCTTTACACTAAAGTTCAGTTTTTTTTCAATCCTTTAAGAATGACCTCTTAATCACAAAGGCCGTTATTTAGAATAATAGCTCTTATGAAAGTACTAGACAAACTTTAGCGTAAAGAGCGAGATATTGACTAGGGGGGGGGGGGGCAATCATATGCGTAATAGTTTCTGTTCGTTTTAAGTTTTGATGTTGAAAAGTTTTCAGTTGAAAACTTGTTTTTTTTTTATTTCTGATCGTTTTTTTTTAAATAATGCTGGGAAATCCGGCACCCCCTTTATAGCAATGTCCTTTCCCCCATGAAAACTTCCTCCATGGAAAGAGTCCTCTCACGTAACCCCCGACCAACCGCCCCCCCTCCCTACCAGAAAAATCCCCCTGAAAACGTCTGTATACTTCCCAATAACCAATACTATATGTAAACATTGGGCAAAGCTCATAACTTACACACCTTCCCCCGAGGACTGTGGGGGATTGTCATCCTCAAAGACATAGTTATTATATTTTTCGACCATGCTGAACAAAATGGCTATACCAAAATTTTGATCAATTTTTTCAAAATTGAATTGAATTGAAAATTTTGATCGGGTGACTTGGGAAAAAAATGAGCATGGTAGGGGGCCTAGTTGCCCTCCATTTTTTTGGTCACTTAAAAAAGGCACTAGAACTTTTAATTTTCGTTCGAATGAGCCCTCTCGCGATATTCTAGGACTACTGGGTCGATACGATCACCCCTGAAAAAAAAAAAATAAACACGCATCCGTGACCTTTCTTCTGGCAAAGAATACAAAATTCCACATTTTTGCAGATGGGAGCTTGAAACCTCTACAATAGGGTTCTCTGATACGCTGTTCTCGGTTTCTCAGGTTCTATGACTTTTAGGGGGTTTTTCCGCCTTTTTTCGAAAATAAGACAAATTTTCTCAGGCGCGTAACTTTTGATGGGTGAAACTAAACTTCATGAAGCTTATATATTTGAAATCAGCATAAAATCTGATTCTTTTGATGTATCTATTGCTATCAAAATTCCTTTTTTTTAAGTTTCGGTTACTATTGAGCCGGGTCGCTCCTTACTTACAGTCTATTACCACGAATTGTTTGATATCTAATATCATCACACTTCTATGATAACTGCCAAAAAATGTTTACTAAGCTGTTCTCAAGATGGAGGAAAAGGGTCAGCATGTATATTTATACACACTTTCATTGTCCTTTTCTACATGGCTCTAATGATCCTCCACCAGGGTTGCCATGCGGTGAAAAAATCACGTAGATTTTGGTGATTTTATGGTTGATTTAGTGATTTTTTGTTTAGGTAGCAAAAAAATCACTAGAATAATAGGGTGGCCCGTCCCACTTAAGAATAAATTATAAAAAAAATTCCGTAAATAGTTTCCATAAAAAAGAAAGCTAGCCTACATGAATATTAGAAAGAAAATATAGAAATAACTAACCCAACAAATGGAGATTTGATTCACGCTCATACTTGAAAGTAAGACGGCCATAAGATACATGGTTGAGGTTCTTCAGCCATTCAAAATACGAAACAGTTACACCCCCAGCGTTGATGTACAAGTCGGGAATAATCAAAATGTTTCTGTCAATAAGAATTTTGTCTGCAGCAGGGGTTGTTGGTCCATTAGCTGCTTCTGCGATAATCTAAGGAGAACAGAGGACAGAAGTAAAACAATAATAAAAATACAGTTAAAGCGGTAATAAAAAGCAAGAAGTAGAGACAATTTGACAGAAATAAAATTTCACTTTTACAGCCCGGATTTCCCGTCACTTGATAAAAATCTAAAAGCTCGTTTCTCCAGCTATTAAGATTCACTTTAAGGTATATGTCCTCTCTGAAACAAGCACTTTCGAGACAAGCCTTCAGCTGATATTTTGCACCAAAAGAAGATCGTCCCAAATGAGGTGAGAAGAGATCATACGGAAGACTTTAAAGAAATATGGATTTGTCGGAGGGGGTAAGAGTGAAACATTGAAAAGAATAGGGTAGAGGAGGTTGCGTAGCTGTGTTGACCTTAGGTACCTTAGTGCTACAGGGAGTTGTTAGTAGCTAGGAGTAGTAACGCGGTGACTTGAAAAGGTGTCTGGCTGCCGGATTTCATGTTGCACGATCAAAATTGTGAAATTTACTTCTTCTGCCGTTAAAATCATGTTTGAAAAAAAAAACAATACTGAATACTAATACTAATAAATTATCAAAGTAAAACGATAATAAATAGAGGGGTAAAGTTGTATTTTCAACAAGAGTCAAATTTCGCTTTGGTAGCCGGAACACAAAGGCGGATCCAGGACTTTTTAGGAGGGGGGGGGGCAAAATAGGTTGATCCGATAAACTTGCATCAGGAGCAAGTTTAATTAACGCAAAATTGCGCTAACTAAGTAAATTACACTACTTTAGACTACGTTAGGGGGCGCGCCTCCTCACTCCCCTCCCCTGCATCCGCCACTGCCAGCACATCGCTCCTTCAGAATTAAAAATCAGACTCAAATGGATTGTAATTAAATACGTATTATTAGTATTATCTACGTATTTGCTTTGTAGAGAATTTGCTTTGTTTGCATTGTAGAGAAATAGAGCTGTAGCTGATCACACGTCACTCGTTCAGGATCCTAAATCAATCAAAATTGAAAATCAGAATTAAATCAATCAGATTTGAAAATCAGGACTAAATTGACTAAAATTAAATGCATTTTATTTAAGGAAGTGCCCACGAAGGGATTTAGAGGTTAACAACCCCCCCCCCCCCTCTAATTTTTGTTCGACTCGTAAAAATGTAACAAAAATGCATACAAAATAATTGTTGATGCTTTCTGAAGTTTTTTTTTGTACCCTCCCCCCACCCACCAAATCATTTAGCAATAAGAACCAAAAATACGTTGAATTTTGCGTTTTAGTTAGCTGGAAAGATTATTTTTTCGATTTTTGTTTTTCTTTTGTATATCTGTTTCTTTTGTATATCTATTTAAGTGTGTATATTTTTTGTAAGTTCTTTTATTTACGTACATCAAGTTTATGTCCATTGTATTTTCTTTAATGTTTTTCTATTTGCGTAGTTTTGCAATATTACACTACATTGTATAAAGTGTGAAAGAAACTGTAGAATGGTTTGCTCAAGAGGGTCTTCGTTCAACTGGGAATCTAGATTGAAAAATCGCAAAGCACTATCAGACAAGCTTCCTCTCCTAACACATTCATATTCTTACTGTTTCCACCATGTTTTCCATTTAATTCACGTGTCTGGGAGGGGGGTGGTACCCGCTTTCCCCTTCGATACTTTGAGTACCATTTTACAAAGTTTAGTATTGCAGTTTGACAAGAAGATAACTTAGAAGGGCGAGTATTCATCATACCCTTGTTGTAGAAATGTTGGAGACTACCTTTTTGCTTACAAGGGTTATCTTTTCTTACAATAAGATTTTGACATATGAAAAACAAGAAAAAAATAAAATTAATAAATAATAAAATTAAATAGCCTAGAAAAAGGAGGGTATTATCAGCCAGTGGACAGAAAAAAAGACGAAAACAGATATTTCGGTAGGGAAATTCGCCAAGCCGTCATTAATGCTCTAAAAAAAGAAAAACCAACTTTTTGAAGGAAACTTCGAGTTTACTTCAAAAGGTTAGTGTTTCTTCTTCTTCTTCTTGACAAAGAAGCATCTTCGTTGAAAGCACCTTTTTTAGGTTTTCATCGATAAATACTTTTTTTTTAAAGAAGAAAATAATAAAGAAGTGCTCCCCCTAAGCTATAATTAAAATACACATTTTACATTTTTCCCTGTATTTTCTTGAATTGGCGCCCTTGTCAGTAATTATTTCTATTTGTAAATAAAATTAAATACTAATAATCCTGCCAACCGTTAGACAACCCACATTTCGACAATTGCATCTCAGTAATAAAAATCTAAATTATCAACACACTTAGATTAGGCAAAGAATTAAAAACAACTTTCTCAAGAGGTCATTGAAACTGGTAGGATTTTATCACATACAAGTTGTTGCAACATGTCACGATCGTTTTCCATTCTTTAAGAGATGAATACATGTTTCTTTCTTTTTTCTTAATATTCAATAGCTTCAGTTCATCCAGCATTGTAACAGATTTAATAAATTTCACGTGGATAAGGCATACATACAGGGGACACGTCAGGGGATCACGAAATCCCCCTCCCTATCGAGAAAGGTGATTTTCCTAATATTCGTGTTATTCGGGACGCTTTTTGAGGGTTTCATCGATCCCCTCCCCCTCAATTGAAGTAAATTTATTCTAACATGCGGATCATAGATATAATTAACGTCTGGAGAGGATGGAATGTGATAATTCAGAAAAGATGCACCTTAAGGCCGAAATATCTTGGTTTTCCATTTTTTTTCCCATAATGGGAGGGGGGAATCCTAAAATGAACCATGGGGATAAATTTCACATGTCTCAGGCTGCATGATGAATACCCAAATTGTACATTTTTGCCCTTTTTTCGATTGTAAATATCCATTTTTAGATAATTTGTTTCGGTAGCCTGGCCGTAGCCTACTGCACCTTTGCACAATTTTATGTAATTTCTTTTTACGACTTCTTTAAGGAGGCTGATTTTGGGATTTTTAGGGGGGGGGGGGGGCGCAAAATAGGTTGATCCGATAAACTTATGTTAGGAGCAAGTTTAATTAATGCAAACTTGCGTTAATTAGGTAAATTACGCTACTTTGGACTACTAAAGGGGGGCGATTTTGGGAACAGCATTTTCTCACTTACTTTACTCCACAGACCGAGAATTTGTAATGGCACTCAATTTGTCCCATTTCTGTTTAGCAATTTCCGTCTTTTTTTACTTGTCCAGCTAATCCCAATTTTTCGTTTTTTATATACTTTTTTATCTTCAATTATTCAAAATCAGTGGATTAGCTGCAAACTCGACAAAAACAGGGAATAACTGTTATTTATTAAATAACAGTTATATACAATAACAATGTACAATATACAAATTTATACAACTTTGTATAAATACCAGTGGTATTGTGTCAAACCTCTTTGCGGGGGGTGAAAACCAAAATACTACCAAAATCCGCCATTTGATCAACATCTGGATAGTTGAAACCCGTAGGGAAAAACCGGAATTAGACCTTAGAAGACTAAAAATGTGTCCCGATAAAAACAACTGATCCCGAATAGGTGTTAAGATCGTTCCATCGAAACAAACACAAGAAACTTGGGTGTTTTTTTTTTACAAGGCAACGGTGTTAGATGTGTCCATTTAGGTGTCCAGTTAAACAGGGGCGTAAATGCGTCAAAATCCTGGGGGGGGGGGGGCACAGGTGGAGCCAATTTTCCCAAATCAAGTGAAAATGACATTAAAAACTAAAATAGGCCGTTTAGTAACATAAAGGTACTATTTAGTACTTTTAAAGTACTATAAAGGTACTTTATAGTACTATATAAAGGTAACTTACAGTAAACTGATCTGTTTCTGCTGATGCTTGAATTATGCAGGTTTATCTTCATTCTGACAAGATTTTGGAAGAAAGTAAATTTCAGCTGGGGATGGGGGGGGGGGCAAACTGAGGTATTAGGGGGGGGGGGCAAACCAAGGTCTGAGGGGAATTTCCCCCCCCCCCCCTGCCCCATAGCAAATTAAGACCCTGTAGTTAAAGGTTAGAGAGAGCCCAAGGGGCTGTTAGAAGTGTCCATCCAAACAAAAATAAGAAATTTGTGGGTTTTTTTTACAAGTCAACGGTTCCTTTTCTTAAACAAGAGGGAAGAACCGGCTTGGCCAGATCAACTTCAGTTTTTACATATACTTTCTCTAAATATGCTAATAAAGGAGGTGATTAATCGCATTAATCAGTCCAAGTATTAATACATATAGACCATTGTGCCTAGTAACAACTAAAGTTGGAATTACGTTCTCATAGACAAGCCGTAACTAACGGAGACAAGTATTATATAGGTTCGGAAGTATTATGTCTATGTGGATATTTAACGATAAATGTGATGCTACATTAAAATATTCAGACCTTTTCCTCTTTTTGCTCTTTTTAACCAAGTTGTCCAGTCCCACGTTGGGAATCATGGATCTACACTATACCAACTACAGACAGGACCTACCTTAGCCTGGATTCGGTGCGCATTTTCCTTTGTGATGACCTTTTCAATAGCAGCAGGGATTAATATATCACAGTTCTCGTAGAGAAGATTCTCGCCAGTGTATGGCTGTGCGCCAGGAAATCCAACAATTGTTCCATGTTCGAGCTTGTAGTCTTCTAATTCCTACAATAAAATAAGTCAGCATAAAATAAAAACAAAACGATTGATAATGTATGTAGTACTTGTTTTCATACATAGCTCCTTCTCGTATGTTGAATAGACAAAAATCAATAGAGAATTGGGTTGAAGATAACTGATAACAATTGAATCTAATCCTTCCTGCATACACCGCCTCCAAAAAAAAGACTGCATCTAATTCTAGTTGGTATGCAGGGCGGGCCGTAAGTTTTGAGATGGGTGGAGGGAGAGGAGATCCAATTCTCCAAGCCCCTTCCAAGCACTTACACAGTTAGAAACTGTCTGGTATATTCTGATGAAAATCTAAATTAAACGTAGTCTTTACACTTATTGAAATACTACACTGTCTGCTGAATCTCCTGCTTCTTTTATTCAACTTTGATTGCAACCTCCATCGCAATAAAATAGCTTACAGAGGGAAGTCACTGAAGAGTTTGAAACAAAATTCGAAAAACAAAAATCAGTAGCGAATTTCAAGCTTCACTTGGCTGGTAAAGCGTCTTATTAAAAGAATTGACATTACCCAGAATATGTAGAGGGGGGAGGGGGTAAAAATTTTATCAACTGGATGACAATTTTTACCAACCATATAACGGAAAAAATGGTGAAACTAGAAAAATCACGTTAGAATCGGTAAAGCTGCAGCAAACCGTTAAAACAGCTGTAGAATGGTGGCACTTACTGCCGTAGTTTTAAGGCCTTCGTTCTTACAAATGAGCACATCTAATTTTAAGGGGTTCCCCCTCCCCCGGGATAAAACGAAGCTGGCTTATAGGACTGACATGTGAAAATTTTTGTTAATGCTGACTGAAAAAAAACACAAAAACAGGTTTTTTGAAAATTGACCACACTTCCAATGTCCTAGTCAATTTAATTCGATAAACTGTCATTAGTAATGGGGTCTCAGTTATGACTCTGCAAGGTTTTGACAAATATTATTGATAAGCTAATTGATTTACAAAATAAAGAAAATAGTTAAACTTAGAGGTTGTTTTTAAGCCATGAGCGTAACGATTTGAATTTGGCGCTCAAATCACTAGCCAACAAAAAGTTTCTACCAGCGGCCTAGATCAGCCTTTCTTAGTCTAGCCGGTTCTTGTTAACTCGCAAAAACTAGTAAACTGCTCTTAGTTGATCGAAATAAATGCCCTTAGTAAAGAACGATACAGCATTACTGCCCTTCGTAAAGGCCAACTGTCCTTAGTAAAAATAACGCCAGCTGCTCTTAATAAAGAAGGATGCGGCCTCTATGTATTCTGTTCTTTTTAAAGTGACCACTTCGTGCAGAAGATGGGGTTGTAGAAAGTTAGGAAAGAATCATTTGATTGAAATGCAAAAGTTCTAGTGCCCTCTTTTAAGAGTCGAAAGTGATTGGATGAAAGTTGCAGTGAAATGATTGTTCTGAGTAAAGTAATACAGAAACTGGACTTGTTAATAAATTTGGCTAGGAGCGAGCTTCACTTGGACTATAGCTTTTAGCAGTGGTTCCCAGCATTTAAGCTAGATCACGTGCCAAATTGGAATTGCCGTTCTAAGTTACGATCTATTTGAATAGAAAATTTCTAACCACAAATAGACAAGGAGTCAGGATATAAAGTTAAAAACATCTTTTCATGTCCGTATTTGGGCTTTAGACCCGTTTCTGAAGGTTTTATTCACCTTTAAAAGGTGAAAGGTATCGTACTTGAAATCACCTCATGTCCAACTTTCCAATTGCCAGTTCCAAAACCCCCAGGCACGTACGCAGGAATATGTTTCGGGGGGGGGGGGGCAAATCCTTCAAATCCCTTATTCTGTGAGAAGTATCAGAAAATCATGGAAAAATAAAAAAAATCGTGAGATTTCGGGGGGAGGGGGGCCGGGCCCGGAGCCCCCCCTCTACGTACGTACCAGAAAAACTCCTAGACTAATTTTACCCAATTTTCCTCGCTTCCAAATATTATATTGGTACTTTTCGGTTATTGGAAACGCATTCAAAAATTACGCTCATGTTGTTTCTCAGAAAACCGGTTTCATAGAAACAAAGCCAAGAGATGGATTATACAATGCACTGGACTTGTATAATTTGGGCTGTATATTTGCACATTAGGGGTGGGGGTTGGGTTAGGTTAGGTTGGGCTAGGTTTCCATAATTTTATTTCGAAAGTATTATTTTATCATTATGTTTTGTTATTTTTCATTAGGATTAACGTAACTTCACTTTTCGGGTGTTTCCAATAACCGACAAGTACCATTATGTTCATTACAAAAAGAAGGAAAAAACGGAAATTACATTAGCGCGTTACAAATGCTTCTATTTTTGCCGTTGTTGATGAATTTATTGTGAGGAAAAATAAATATAAAAAACGATGAAGTTCGCATCACAGTTTTCTTTCCTTCCGTATAAAATTTGGTTTTATATATCATTGGTCCTAATTTTCAAATAAATAATTTAATCAGAGTAATTTAAACTGACCATGTGATCGTACGATAAAAGATTACGTTACAAGAGCATCTTGACTTTCTTGATTTCAGTCCAAAAATTGGTCTCCAGGATCAAGAAACAGGTTTTAAAAAGGCATTGGCATGTTGCCGGACACACCTCCAACGCAATATAATCTTGCAGGATTTTCAAGTTTCCACTGGCTTAAAATAAGAAGTATTTACGGAAAAACATCCCAAAAATGCAAATTAAATCCGAGTTATGCAGTGGGGTTAACACAAGAAAATGAAGTGGAATGGGAGATGCGTTTTCAAGATACAGGAGGGAACGTTCTAGTTGCTTTTCCAATGAATATTCCCAAAAATGCATTTTTCAAGGAACAAGCCCCCCCTCCCACAAACGAATGTCCCTGAAGTTGTGTGGGGAGTTATTCGATAAGCAGTGGACTGAAATTTAGAATTAAAATCAACTGTAAAAGTGAATAAAAACTTGAGAGCCAAGTCTCAGGCAGACAAGGCCGTACCCAGGATTTTTTTTTGGAGGGGGTTTTACTAAAAAAAAATAATTCGGCGGGGGTTTGTCAGAAAAAAAAACCTCAAAAAACGCATACAAATTTTTTTGTTAATTTCCATTTTTGTTACGTTTTTACGAGTCAGACAAACATTTCGGGTGGGGTTGCAGGCAGACCCCTCTAACCCCCTCTGGGTACGACCTTACAGGCAGACGACCGAGTTTGGGGATTGACAAACGACCGAGAACCCCTTGGAGTCGCAGGCGAACGGGGCAACCCATATTTTTCATATTGTTTGAGTTTACGCGTGGGTAAACGGTAGGAGTAACTATGACTCGGCGGGAGTAACTCAAATAGCTTGGAATTTGCTTTTGGAGAAGCACGCCCGCTTAGTCTTGGGCAGGCGGAAACAATCAAGATAGAGGAGGAGACAATCTTGTTGTTTTTTCCAATAAAAATTCCCAAAAAAGCCCTTCTTCTCGAAGACATGCCCCTGCCCCCCCCCACACACAATTGACGTCCCTGGAGTTGTGCGGGGTGCTATACGATAAGTAGTGGATTCGAACGATTCAGCTTAAAATGATTTGCTTTTCTTCTCATTAATCGTTTCTTTGATTCAATTATACTTACTATTGAGCTATTGAAATAACAAAGCAAATAAGTTTTTTAAAATGAGGAATAGCATTGGTATATTGCTTTGGCTCATGAAATGTACTAATTTACATATTTGGTTGTTTTTTATTAATTTGTTACGTGGTTTTCACCACCCCACCCCCCCCACCTAATATTTAAAAAACTTAAAAATTCACTTCCATTCACTATTTTTTTTTCGTAGTATGACCTCGCAAATTCTCAACATTTATTAACTTTTGTATTTCGACTTACAATAAATTGTTATGCTACTACTCTTATTGTCAATGGTGGATTCAGGGGGTGTTATAAGGGGTACGTGCCCCCTAACCTGACGGGGAAAAGGTGCATAATTACAGAGGTGGAGGGCGATCGGGCGTCGTCTCGTTGTTGCCCACCAAACATTAATTCTGTATCTGCTCCTGACTATTGTCAGAAAATAGGTGATATAGGCTACAGGGACGTAGCATAGCATTAAAGCATAGCATATATTGAATACGTAACCTAACCTAGGTACCCCCCCCATAAACCCCAAAAAAACAACAGTTTAAATATTGTAAACGCAATGAAAACCACGCTTTGCATTCCATTTCTCTATTGCAAATACCCGTTTGACGGGTTTCGTGTCTGGTTTCCTTGATACAGTTATAGCGGTGGGTACCAGATAGTGCACAAGTACCGAGTAACCAAAGGGAAGGTCCTTTTTGGTCTTGATTTGACCGAAAAACTTGCATCTAACTACAACTGTTCTTCAAGAGGAGGGGGTGAGAAAACCTAAAACGATGCACTGTCTGCTGTCACTGAATTCGGAACAGACGCAAAGGTTTGTTTTGGGAATGGGGTACAACTTTCAAAAGAGCAATAGGTGAACTATATGAAACACATAGGCAACTATGGAAAAGATCGTAAAATCCAAGTATATAGGGAAAGCGACTTCATTCCTAAGAGGTCAAAAATTCTTACTGAATTTTTGGAACCTCGTTGTGGATGACACACCGGACCTCTTTCAAATGGTTGTGTCTCCGAATAAATAACTTAAAATTTAATTTTTTACTTGGCTTTAACAAGAATTATTATAAAAAAAACAAAGTTTTTCCGAAAATAAAGAGCGAAGTTGAAACTTAAACCGAACAAAAATTATTACTTCACAGCCTAGTTTTTTTTTCTAAACGCGTGTTTTAAGTTTTGGTTACTATGGACCGTTGTTCGCTGTTACTAGGATGCAGCTACCGCTGCAACCATGATAGGCAACTAAATTCAGAAAAATTAATTTTTTCCTAAAGATTCACAAACTACAAAGGATAATTTAGAATGTTCTTGAAACTAATCCAGCCTTTTAACTTATAGATTCCATGACCAAGAAACGGGTTTAAAAGTAGCTGGCCAAATGCCGGACACACCTCTGACGCAATTAAATCCTATGAGAATGTTAGATCTTTTTTCACGCTTATAATTAGAATTCTATACAGAACAATGATGTTCTTTTCTAGTCCGTAGACCGTAGCCCAACAACTTATGGATATTCGATTCTAGCGACAATCAATATTGACTTTTAGCTACGGTATCCTGATGTATGACCAGGCCCAGGGCCGTATTCATGATTTTTGGTTGGGGGGTTATTTTCCGGGGGAAGGATACAAAAAAACCATCAAAAATTTGTTTTAATGCAATGTATTACGTTTGTACGAGTTGGACAAACGTTTTTTGTGGGGGTTCAAACCCCCCCCCCTGAATAAGGCCTTGCCAAGGCCACATTATAGCCATACTTGTCGATAAAATTAAAATTACGCGCTTACAACGTCAATTATGTATGGCGATTCGTCAAATTTCGAGTTGAACATTGTTTAACTTTCAAGCATAAAATTCTTGATTTACCAACCAAAGTCGAGATTGAATGCATAATTTTTGAAACGAAAAAATGCAAGCTTGAAAGAGCAATTGTCTATTTGCAATAGAAATCCGATAAAAGTTAAAAAGAAATATTATTATTAGGGGCAGCTGGAAACAAATTAGCGTTAGTGCAAACTTTTCAAACCAATTTCTTAAAAATTTAATTTTCCGCTATTGAAATGCAAGTGTGGCGCTAAAATCAACAAAAATTTGGCGTTTTATCGACAGGGGTGACTATGGTGTGGCTTGAGCATTAAGCAGAGGCTATACTATGAACAATTAGTCAATTCAAGACTAATTTTTAGTCAATTCAAGACTAATTAAGTATTACGAGACGCAAGCGACGCGAGAGGTCAGTAGGATTACTACTTGAAACGGTCTTGGTTAGCTGTCAGATAAGTTTGTTCTCAGCAGGCCCTGTTTTCCAGGAACTGCTGGCCCTGGAAAACAGGGTAACTCACAATAAGTAACGTCATATATAAACAAAATTCAATCTTTTCAAAGATATGTGAAAAAAAGTAGGCGAAATTATAAGCAGAGAACAAAAAAGGATAGTAATTGTGAAATGTTAGGCAGCCTTCCGGGAGAGGGGGGTTCGTAAATAAGCTATAGCGGAGTACACGTGATAAACGTTGTCTGGTTATTCGCCTAGCTGTCTACCGCGTCTCAGTTGACAAGTTGCCGGATAAGCAATGGTGTTATATTTTACGGATTAAATTTGGGGAAGTTGATATTAATCGGAGAAGTCGGGTAAGGGCAATCGAACGCTCTGGGACATCAGGATTATCGCTGGAAAGCACCGTTCAGCCAAAACCCCAACCCCTGGAACAAAACATGCACAGGATCAGAGTTAGCCTGTTGGTCTTGAGATAAACAAAGCAAACGTAAAACATGAAAAAATATAATGAACCAAGCACTTTTTCACAAAAACTACCTGGCTCAACATATACTAAATTTTCTTTCAAATATCTTCGGTTACAACTAACGCCAAAGCTGTCTTAACGATAAAAGACGAATACAGGAGAAAAAAAAAATCTAAAATGCGTTTATAAAAGTAAAAAGTAAAAAAAGTAAAGTGCGTTTAAAAAAGTAAAAATGATGGTTTTTAGTTTAGCCAGGGGGGGAGAAAATGGACACACGGACACAACGGCAGTAGAAGGCTTTGGGGTATACTTTAGTTTCATTATTACCATGGTAAAGGAGAAATATACCCAGGTTAAGAAGCATATCTTAGGGAATACCAATGTGAAATCACTGGAGAGGTTTTCCAAACTGGTGTATGCCTTAAGTAATCGTTATTAGTGCGAATTTAAAATAGCGTGTTACAAAAGAGATTACGAAGTAGCTTAAAGTCTAACTACCTCTTGGCTCTGAATGAATGAAGATAATAATTAACAATAAATGTTTCATAAAAAAAAAATTCTTTTTGAAAAAATAACATTCACCCACTTTCGTTAATCGTGTACATCAGAGCGCGAAGCGAAGCAGGGTGATTGTGGCACAATCAGGTAAGTGGTGGTTGAACTGTGCCACACGTGGTGACCTAAGATATATTATATAAGTGGGGAGTAGGCCATCCCTCGACTTTACTTGTTCGCTGACGCAACAGTCATTACGGTAATTGTTGTAGCCCAGAATTTACGTAGTAAATATTAACCTTCCTAGTTTATTGTGCCAATTAAGTAATCGTACAAAATTGAACCCTTTTGTTTTGAATTGTCAACAAATCTATGGGATCAATGAACTTTGTCTTATCAACTCAAGGAGAGAGAAAGTGAAAACTAATTATAACGGAAAAATAAGGAAGAAACGGATTAGGCTAGCGTGTAAATCCCGATCTGGAACGAAGAGCTAAACACCCCACGGTGATAAAGGGTGCAGACTAGGCCCCTCCAACCTAGAGGACCTACTTGCTAAGTAACAAAATCAAGAATAATTGCATATAAAACAAAATAAAACACAAAACATTAAAAGTGTTATTTTCAACTTCCATGAGATACGCGGCATGTCATGAAAAAAGTTCCACACAAATCGCAAATATCGCATGGAAAGCGAAGTTGACTTTTTGAAAATTATTGCAAATAACAACTAAAAAAAATATATATTTTCAAAATTGACCTCACTTCCGATCGCCATATCAACTTGTCTCAATGACCCTGATAATTGTCTCCGAATCAAGTTTCGGTAGCGTTTTCAAAATAATAATCATTTTATATAGTTATCGAATTTGCATAACAATAAAAGACAATAAAATTCCAAGGTTCTTTCCACGGTGGTTACTTATGAGTCCTTTCTAGTTTGTTAACTTTCAGACAGTGTAGGCTGCTTTAAATAGATCAAGGTAATAATTTGAATTTAATGCAAAAAAAACAGAAACATTTCCCTTACAAGTACAGACCACAAACCAGAAACACTTCCCTTACAATCACAAACCAGACACAAACCAGAAACACTAAAGGCCGCATTTCCCTTTCCAAGTCAAAGGTATGTTTTCCAAAGGTATGCTATGATAAACCAAAAATAAATAGAAAGGAACTTACTCCATTAGCAAGTTCTGATCAATACAAATAGATGTATGCTAGATTGGACAGGTGAGAAATGATTCCTTGATAGAACGACTTAAGTTTTATGTAAAATAACGCGGGGACTACATTAAACTGCATTGGATTGATTCTAAGAAAAAAAATGCATGGGAATGATTCTTGAAAAAAAAGGCCTTTACTTAGTTCTTGTCTACTAGCGAGTGTCGGTCTGGGAATTTTCCGCTATTTGTTAATACCAATCAAAAGCAAAGTTGACTATGCAAGTCAATTCACGAATGTCGTATTTTATCAATGCCCATGGATAATTATGAATCATTCGAGAATTTTTTTTTCCCTGGTCGACTTGAGTATCCAGTCTTATCAGCTTACTATCTTTCAAAAAATTACAATTAATTATAAATATAGGTTAAATTATAATATAAAAAAATACAATTCTTATTCTAATTATCAAATAATTCTTTTTTATTATTATACACTTAAAAATCTTGAAAAAGGGGGCTTTTGCCCCGGAGGCAAGATACCAGAGACGCCACTGACATGGCACACATAAAATCAAAAATAAGCAAACACAGTGGGAGGTTTATAACTCACACCTCAGTGGGATAGTAGCCTCCTTAGTCTCTCTGACTACCTCTATGAAACTAAGTAAACAAAATTAAAAGCATAATAGTGTATAAAAAGAAAAACCTCATTTTTATATGGGTGACCCAGGGCTCTACCCAGGTGGATTTCTGACGAATTTTTCTTGAATTTCTGGCCAATTCTAATTCAAACTCTCAAATAAATCTCGTTTTGTTTTATTGCTATCCCTCGGGATTTTTATTGTTCTTAGCCCCCCTCCCCCAATTAAAAGTTCAATTTACCTTTGGGTCAATACCCTGTTCATTGTATATTGATCCTTCCAGCTCTTTAATCCCAATACAAGTAGCACCAGCACGATGAAGGTAACGCATACTATGAAGACCGACATTGCCAAAACCCTGAAAAAAAAATGATAAAATGATAAAAAAAAAATGATAAAAAAATGATTTCTGTTCGTTTTGGGTTTCATTTATTTATCGATGCTGAATTGTGGTAGTTTCACGCATGGTAGATTATTTGATTTTATTTTTGCTTATTTTTGGTTTAATGGTGTTCTATACTTTTCTTTGAAACTTATTTTTTGGAAAAAGTTTTTTTTAATTAATCTCTGTTCGTTCTATATTGACATAGTCTTTTCAGGGAAAAAAATTCTTTAAATATTTTTTTTTTTTAAGGACTTTATAGTTTTAAGAACTTTATTTCGTTTTAAGGACTTTGTAGTTTAAGGACTTTATAGTTTTAAGGACTTTATTTCGTTTTAAGGACTTTATGGTTTTATAGAAAGAAATGATAGTGTTTACTGATGATGATGATGTAACTCATGCTGAAAGTATATAAAACTGAGTTTGATTCTGATAGGAAATTAATTATTAATTATTTTCATAATTAACTATTAGTGATTTCCTTGCTAAATTAATTGATTATTTTTTTAACGAAGCAAATAGTATTCAATAATGTTGCTAGTATTTAATGTTTAAAGTATTGATAATAATGCTGATTGTCGTTGGTGAAGATGATACTGATAACAGTTAATGATGTTCATATTCGATGCTGATCATGCTGATAGTGATACTGATTTGATGATGATAATATTTAATCCTGAGAGCTGGTGATAGGGCTGATAGTATTTAATGCTGAAAAAACTGATAATGATGATGATAGTTCCGATAAGGATGCCGATAAGACTGATAAAGATGCTAATAGTATCTGATGATACTGATAATATTTGATGATGTTGATAGCATTTTTTGCTGATAGTACTGGTAATGAGGCTGATATTATTTTATGCTGGATGCTGACAGCAATTATAAAATGATGCTGATATTATTTGACGAGTATTTCATGATAATGATGATATCTATTTTTTAATCTTTTGATTCCAACGATTATTTTCTTAAAGACAAGCCCCAGGACAGAACAACTTTATATAAATATTATACATAGATGCATAATAAATTTTCTTGCATGCACACAAACTATAACTAGAAGCTAAAATAACAGAAGCCGAATGAAAGTAAAATAATCTCAATAAAGCTAAAATAAAAATTACATAGTTTATTATTAAATAATTTGCTTTAAAATAACTTATAAATTTATTGAATTAATTATCAAAAGCTAAATGAATTAAAATAACAGAAACTAAAATAACCGAACACAATCAAAAGAAGTTAACATGGCATTTCTTCTCAAAAAGAAAAAAAAAACATTTTATTCAAAAAAGGTTCGGAACATATTTCAAAACTATAAACAAGAGACTGACAATGGAAAACGTAGGTTTTAACACTATTTCGCATCCAAGTCTTGGTTTATCACGAGTAATTTTAGAAACATTACCATATCATAATACAACTACTATTACTACTAACAACTCATCACAGCCCCAAGCCACCTGATGTCGACACAGCTAAGCACGCTTCTCCTCCTTCCCAATCCAATCAGCTTCCTTCTTTACACCCTCCCAGGGAGCATTTCCTTTAAATCCTTCTTCATGAAATCCTCCCACCCCAACCGCGGACGACCTGCTTTCCGTTTAGCCCTAGACAGTTGGCTGAAAAGGATAATCTTCGGCAATCTGTCATCCTTCATCCGCAGATCGTGCCAGAGCCATATCAAACTTTCTCTCATTATAGCCCTAGAAAGAGGGGTTGAACCACACATTTTGCACAGCCTACTGTTTGAAATACGGGCAGTCAGTCGGGTACCCAGAACAATCCGTAGGCAATTTCTCTAGAAACCATCTAGCATATCTTTATCCGATTTTCGGAGCGTCCATGCTTCATAGCCATATTTGACCACTGTCATCTATGTAGCTTCCAAAATCTAATCTTGGTTTGTAGACTTATTTTCCTATTCTTCCAAACTTTTTTTTAGCTGTAAATAAACACCTTGACTCTTGGCTATTCTACTTTTAACATCTTCACTGCCCCACCATCTTTACTAATAATACTACCAAGGTAAGTGAAGCTGTCCACCTGATTAATCTTTTCGTTACTTATCATTACCTTTTCATCTTCATTTATTCCTAGCCTTAGTGACTTAGTCTTCTTAACATTAATTGTTAAAACAAAACTATGTATCTCAAGAAAACAAACCTGAATAATGAAAGTTTTTCCTCCCATACCCGGGGTTGTTCCAATCATGGCCATATAAGCAGCCTCATTCAGAAAATTTTCCAATCCATGGAAAACACCGCGACCGGTGGCAGAAATACGACCATGGATGCCACCCTGATTGATTGGCTTCCCTGTGACACAAGCGTGGTTGTTGATATCAGCATGTCCTAAAGAAGCAGAAACTCAAATTTAAAGGAGAAAAATTTTTAATTGATTAGAAATGCAAAAGCCTGGATCATTTTTCCAGCATATATCCAGGCTTTTTTCCAGCATTTTCCAGGCATTTTCCAGCATATATTCCAGCATATAATACAGCATATATGTACCCGATTACAACAAAAACAGAACCAAAGGCCTCCATTAAATTTCGGTTTCCTTATTCTGACTGCTCCCAATCGACATCAATGTAGTAGCTTAATCTAAACACCATTCTTGGTGGAGTTTATCTTTTCCAATTACTTGGTTACTTATATTGGGCATTGTGACAAAGTTCCTTAGACTCTACCCTTAGGATAAATCTTGCTACGACCCGTAAATGCGGGGTATGGTCTTAAAGTCTCTTTTCCTTGACGTAATCGCCTTAAACATGAAAATCTGTATACTATTGATTCCTTTTAGTTTGATTCTCACGCTGCAAGGTTGGACATAAGAACAGTTCTTTGTTTTGTTTTTTTTTAGAGGAGGTTAAAGCTCTACCCCCTCAACAAATAAATACCAGTTTTAAGCTCTTTATTTGAAAAAAATTCAGAAGGACTGGGAAAATGCCGAGATTAAAGAAAGCAATTTCTTCATAAAAATTAACAGGGTCTAAGACTACAAATAAACACAGTTATAATTATTCGTCTTAACTATGGCTATTCAACTTCATTGGTTCCTAATTGGAGCAGATTTTTTTTTTTTTTTTTTTTTTTTACTAGGCTCATATTGATACTGATACGAGCGTATCTTGGAGTTACGAGATATGAAATAATATACGCTTATAACGAGCACCTGGAGTCTAAAACAGCATTAAAAAAAACTGTTACACTGAATTACAAATTTAAAGATAGGTAGAATGAAAGCTAGACAGAGAGAACTCACCAATAGTAGATGAATAAGTGTCAGCAATCCACGCCATTTCACGTTCTCCAGTGCCCATGTCTGGAGCAGGGACATCAATGCCAGGTCCTATAAACAAAGATGCCCAAATAAATATTCCTACCACATAAAAAGAGACTTCATAAGAACGATGGATAAAAAAAAATTAATAAAAATAAAAAAAAGACTGCTTAAGAGTGCAAAAACACAACCCCCTCTTTTCCAATGGGAAGGCGTCAACGTCAGGACATCGACAAAATCCGTCACAACATCCGACAAAAAATCCGTCAGAACCACTAAACGTCACAACATCAACATTCATAACATCGACAAGTCACTTCATCCACAGTCACAATCGCTACCCGTCAGAACGTCGACAGTCATAACATCGATACGTCATAACATCTAAAAAAAATTTCATAACGAGAATCCGTCAGAACCACTAACCGTCAGAACATCGACAGTCATAACATCGGCAAGTCATAACATCTAAAATTTTTCTAGATGTTTTGACGTGTCGACGTTCTGACGGGTAGCGATTGTGACTGTCAATGAACTGACGTACCGACGCTATGACTGTCAATATTCTGACGGTTAGTGGTTCTGACGGATTTTCCATGTCGACGAAATGACGGTTGTTACGGTTGTTCGAAATGGTAGCACCCCCTTTCCAATTAAATTTCTGACCAATTTTTCATTTAAAATTCAACCATAATACCCTGACTTTCCAGAGTTTATACGATAGCAATTTAGAGCAATGGGTAGCATGCGAAAAGTAATTACAATAACACTATTGACAATCCCATTATATCTATGGAAATGAAATAACTGCAACGGGGAAAGGAACATGTTTTACTACTATATAGGCTTGTTTAATGAAGATACAACACCCAAATTACCTGATAGCTCAAAAATTAAGTTACATTATAATTCCTAAATTTGTATCCTTTGTCTCATTTCTACTATAATTCTGATAAACTTTTCGAATTTGGAAACTTTGGTTACATACTCTGGTGTTACTTGTGGTTTTCTTCTTCATCTTTCTTTTTTTTTGCACCTTTCTTGCAGAGAAGATGGGGGAGCAGAGATCTCTGTCAAATAATTTACTTCTTCTGTCAATTATTTGTTCACTTGCCAAGAGCATTTCCTTAGTTTCATATCATTGTTTGTATCTTGTTAGATCCTTTTACAACTAGTTCATAAATTTACAAGCTGTATAAGTCTTCTGTTCACAAAACTTAAAGCCCTTGAAATGTTGTCCTTTACTAGGTTGCAGCTACCCTGTAACCATGGTAAACTCCAGACAGAAACAAATCTGCTTAACTAAAATTTTATAAAACTTTTATTCTTCTTTTATTTATTTATTAATATTTATCTGTTTACCTTACTCAGAATTTCCTTAAAACTTATCAACAATAACAAAAACTTACCAATGAAGCCTTTCTTGGCAAGTTCCAAAGTAAATCGTCTAGTGATTTTCTCAAGTTCAGAGTCACTGTAGTTCCTAGGATTAATTTTAACTCCAGCCTTGGCACCACCAAAAGGTACATCAACACAGGCGCATTTGAATGTCATCAGTGCAGACAAGGCTTTAACTTCATCAAGATGGACATCTTCAGAATAACGAATACCTGCGTAATAAGGACTACATTACTTTTCTGATCTTACAGCAAAACTCTGCGTTCTTGCATTAACAATCTACCTGATGTTTTTCTTTTTGTTTATTTGTACATCTCTTTTTTTAATTTGTAACCTGCTAGCTACACTGTATCTTTTTGGTGGAAGATAAAATCCAGAAATTCATTTAATTACCTTACCTAAAATCATAGATTAAACCCTAATGACTATTTGTCATGACTTCAATAAAGATAATTTTTCCTGACTAATTGCTCATTACTTCCTTGCTGGGGATTCAGCTATCACCCAGTTGGATAGGAACTCTTGATGTAGCCACTATGTCAATTTTGCACTTGAGGATCAGTTGATTCAGCAGATACTGTGCCTCTGAAAGCTGATTTTATAGGCTGACAACTCTCTGACTGAAGGAGTGGCTTCTTTCTCTAGAGGTGCGATGCTGATTTGTACGTCCTCCAGTCATGTGATGCGAGGGGTGGACAAGTAGATTAGAAATGGTGTTTTTAGATTTGATTTACTCATCTCCTCGTTTTCTTCAATATGTAAGCATGGGGAGTCTAAGGAAGTGTGAACGTTCTTCATGAGACATTTGTTGCAATCCACTGGTCATCTTAGTTGTTCTGTCCTGACCTTTTCCAGGATTTGAATATCAAAGACTTTCCAGCCTCAAATCACTGTCAAACGAGTGCTTCATAGTCTTGTGAACACTAGGACGCCAGATTGAGATTGTCAATGGCAAGGGATTTAAAGGCAGATGACAACACAGTTTTGGTGTGGGTGTAAAAATTCAATCTGTCACGAATGATGACTCTAGGTTCTCTTTCTTCAGAAATCGCAGAAAGAAGATTATCCTAGAGGAAGCCCTGCTGGTGTTGATTATGTTTGCCAAAATGGAGCACACATTTACTGAAAGCAAGAAGCTATTTATTAACCAACTTCCAAGACTGTCAAGGCTGATCTGGATGGATTATATATCAGAAGTTGTGGCAGCTTTAACCACTAATTTAGAATCGTCTGCTTAAAGAGTGAGGAACTTTGATAGAAGATTCAGTGCATTATTTATATAGAAGCTAAAGGGATCCAGTCCAAGAATAGTAGTCTGAGGGACACCTTTTAAAACTGTTATATAGAGGAGGAAAATGAGTAACTCCACCAGAACCAAAAATTATGACAACTTGGGCTCTATCTGATATAAAGTCCTGTGTCCATTGTGTAACAGAAAGGTCTATAGTAACAGCTTTCCACTTTGTTAGGCTATAAGGAAGTTGTGGCAAAGCATCAAAAGCTTCTGCTGGATCTAGGGGGATCAAGTCAAATAATAATAATAATAATAAACCTTATATAATAGTAGTAATAAACCTATAATAATAAACCTTAGTTGAATGGTGCTTTGACATAATTATATACATCTCTAGAAGATTAATTTCAATGGATATACCACATCTGAATTGCTGCATTAAAGCTTTATTCACAAACCATTGAAGAACTTTAACAAGCATAAAAGTTAATTTTTGGACCTGCGAACAGAGAAAATGGCAAGGTTCCTCCCACTGGAATTGTGTCTGAAGGGTCATATATCTTCTGGAAAACGATTCTATTGTTTGATTCATCAACTTTAAATTTATCCATTAATCAAGCTAGAATCATGGTATTATTTAGGATTTTTTAGAGAATGATTAAAACTTCCCTAAAAATAGCATTTTTTAATTTTTTTTTGCAGAAGCAGAAGCAATTTTCAAGAAAGTGATTAAGCAGAATAGTGAAGTTGAATTGCAGCTATCAGATGATAGCAAAATTTGTGTTATACATTGAAACATTAAAACCATACAAACTTCAGGAAAATAACATAGATAAGACTAGCACAGGGAACATAACATGTTAAGCATTCAAATTTAACTGTATTAACTAGAGCAGCTCAATACTGTTCAGTTGACAGTAATGTCAAGAAAGATCCTTTTCATTGCCTCTTTTGGTGACAGTCTCTCTACGTCTCTACATCTACATCTCTCTTAGTATCAACTTTTAGTATACTATAACGTTAGACTCTATTTTAAACTGACAACACTGTTCAAGCACCGCTTGTGTATTATACAGAACACATCGGAGAGGTAGAGCTAGGTCAACTCGCAATGTCATTCTATCATCATTAACCATTTTCATAGATTTATGTTGTTCCAAATTTATAATAAATAAGGTATGAATTAACAACCCCTTTGGGGTTACCTTAACTGCTAATCAGTTTCATCATTTTTTTTCTCCACCTTCATACAATCCAATTCACAAATACTATCTAGCTCTGTTTTTTTCCCTATTATTCAAATAAGATCGTTTGTATAGTCCAATATGCGAATTCCTTACCCCCTTTTTTTTCTCTACCTTCATACGATCCAATCACTAATTAGAATCATTCACGCTCCTATTATTCAAACATTAATTAATATTGTTCATAGAGTTCAATTTCGCAAATGCTAAACCCTTTTTTTGATAAATAGGTTATTTTTTGGTAAATGATTCAATAACATATTGGCATCAATTTTAGAGATGTTACATTCTTAATCAAACTACTCTCGACTTAAGGCAATTGTCCAAAAAAATATTGTTTTTTGCAAGGGGAATCCCCGCTCATACTGCTCACTTTTTTTTGCAATGTGTAGGAACCAGTGGGGAATCCCCGCTCGTTTGGAAAGGTACCAAGGAAAGGCAAGCTGGTCGCTTTTTGCAATGTCCACGTGTAACTCTACTGCATATTCATGCCTCAGGCATAATTCTTTTGCACTAAGATCTTACATCTAAGATCTCACATCTTTCTGCAGATTTCTGTTCTTTTAACTCATCTTTGTTCTAAGATCTTACAGCTCACTGATGTTAGCAAAAAGTATGAAAGACACCATCTTTCTGCTATATAGAACAATGACAAGAGAACTTTGATGATATACTCATCATTGTTCTCAGACCGCTGATCAGAGCAAAATGATGAAAGACGTTTGCAAAAGAACGCTATAAAATGTTAGATCTTAGTGCTAGGATTTCACTTTTAAGTATTCTTTGTCAAAAGATGTAAGATCTTAGCACAAAGATGAGTAAAAGAACAACCCTTATGTCATCAGAGAAAAATACACTGACTACCTTGTTTTAGCAAGGAATTCAAACAGCTGATTATATGTTATTATCTAATTCAGTTTGCATCCAGTGGGTAATTATCTTTGCTTGGTAATACAGAACCAAGGGTTTGAGCCCAGAAGTAGAAACACACTACAGGTCAATGCAATGACCTTAGTAATCAAGAAGCATTGTTAATCCAACTAAAATACATACAATTTAATTGAATTTGATAACAGTAAAATAATATAACTTCTCAATGTATCCATTTCAAAAATAAAATTATAATAGTTATTTGTTTTTTATGCTTTTCCCAAAATATAGATGATTCTTGTTTGAACTATCTTGGCAGCACCATTTGTCAAAACTATTGCTAACATTAAATATAAGTGTATATGAACATAAAAAAGAATAAGATCACAAAATTGTTTTGATCTCAAACCTCCAATGAATACCAAGGGTGAAGATTTGTAACAGAAAGAACAAAACACATTAGAATGAATCACAATGATATTGTAGAATACATCTCTGTTTTTATGAAGAAAAAAAAAGGCTAAGGGGGCTAGTATCAAAAGGCCTTTATTTCAGAGTAGAAGAATGTACAGCAATCACTTTTTTTAATAAATGGAAAATGAAAAATTATAGTCTTTCTTTTGCATGGTCACTGAGCAAAATGTTTCAATTGCAGTAACACTCATAATACTGTCTGTATCCATTTCAGTTTGTGAATCTTTTGTCAAATAATATGCTTTACCAAGAAGAGAAAAAAACATTTTTTATGATGCCAAATATGACATTTATGTCAACATAAATGACAGAAACTAAATGATGCCCAATCAGATGCTTGTCAAAATGTTTAAAATACACAAAAAATGAGAAATATTCCTATTTGAATTTCAGTAAAAACACAACTCCTAGTAGCACTTGTCCCCTCCCCCTTCGAAGTTTCCAGGTGGTAATTGTAGCAATGTACCATTTACAAGCACTTAAAATTTGATTTTTACTTTAAATAAAGGTACAGTTAGTTCAGCTTACAATCTTCTGTAAGCTGTTAATGTGTTTGTTTTTATCATTTTTATTTGACATTTGACAGGCCCAGTTGGGTTCATTGGCTGTATGGTTTTTATAAAGTACTTGTGTTTATTATATACAATGTCTGCTAGCTGACAGAAAGCACCAAGTTTGGCAGTTTATGTTGTGAGAGTTTGCTTGTTAATTAAGTATCATTTACTCATTTTAAAAGTCAAATAAGACAGACCACTGTAAAGTGCATGGACTGGAAAGTTGGTAAATGTACAATTTTTATATACACAACATTGTCATCTAATTTTTACTTGTCCCAGATTTAATTTTATTTTATTGTATATTATATTTTTACTGTCCCAATTTCCCAATTGTCCCATAATAAATTTTATTGTCCAAACATTTAATTTTTATTTATCATAGAACCATCAACCAGGAACTACTGAAAACCCTATATAACTGCCTGATATTGGGCAACAATTCACTAATAACTTATGATAAAAAAAAGTCACTTATAATGTGCCAGTGAGATTATGGCTAGCCAATAACAGATAAAATGTTGTTATTTATAACCGATAAATTGTCTTCTGGCTTTCAAGTCACAGACAAAGAAGTTTCTTTTATCTTGTGAGTGAATTTGATGTCAAGCCTGCTCCAGGTTGTCATTCTACTTAAGGTATTTCCCTGACTTTCTTTGCTGTTATTATTTTTTTATCTACTTCTTGACTTTTCTTCTTCTCTTTTTTTCCTTTATTCCTTCATCAGTTTAGTTTCTTGTGTGTTGAGTAGCTTGGTATGAATGTAGTTTTAATTAGCTGAGAGTGATAACCTTGCTTGCCCTTTTGAGCTTATTGCCTTTCTTGGCAGGCAAAGACAAATAGTAGTTTTTTTCTTATAAATGCATATCTCATTATCTCAAATGCTAGTAATACTAACAACTCACAGGCAGCACTTCCTCCTCCTCCACCCCAATCTCTTCAAAGGTTGACTCTTTACCACTCTCATGAAGCTCCAATTTTCTTTCCTTATGATCCCATTTCCACAGCCTCTTTTGTTTGGCCCCAAACGGATGGACAAAAAGCACAATTCTTGGCAATCTGTCATCCTTCATGCATAAAACATAGCCTAATCATCTTGACCCTTCTTTTATTATAGACCTTGAAAGAGTAGTTGAGCCATATTTTTGTCCAGCTTGTTGTTTAATATAGTCAGTCAAACAAACAAACTAATAACCTAACGTCAGGCCTTAACCACATCAATAATATTCTTGTACATAACACTAAACACTTTCAATATACTTATCTACTATACCATAAAAGACCCATGCTAAGCTTCCTACTAGATGAATAAAATGCCAGTTCATATGCATTAGAATAGAATACTAAAGGGCCTCACCATTTAGGCATACAATGCCTAAGGTACAATATCATTTAAAAAAAATACAACCTCCTTTGGTTGTATTATAGCCCATGAAGCTGGGAGGAAACTACATTTTTTTTTCTGTTACCCAGAAAATGGCCAAAAAGCACAATCTTCAGCAATCTATTGTCCTAAATCAGTAAAATGTGGCCTAGCCATTGTAACCTTTCTTTAATTATAGCCCATGAAGCTGAGAGAAAAAAAATACAAATATGGGAAATTTCCCAAAAATGGGAAAAAAAATACTACCAAACAAATGACAAACCTCCTTTGCATGGCATCCTATGCTGTGAGTGCTGAGCTCTATAACCAGTGATCATTTCATATTCTCCATTGTCTCTCTTCAATGGAAAGCTAACTTCTAAGACATGGTGACAAGGCTCCATGATCTTAAGTAATCCAACAACTTTCTTTTTCTTATCTTCTAATGACATTCTTGGGGCTTTCATTTCCTCAACCAGTTTATCTTGAAGCACTCCACATGCTCTATGGAAGAAAAACTCAACCATATGAAAAAATTAGGATCAGCTGCATCTTCAATATCCCTGAGTCTCTCTGGGATAACATAAGAATCAGAGGCTGGGGTTGAATATTGAGAACTGAGAATATTGCACATTTGTGGTGCTTGGTTACCAGAAGCCTCTACAGACTTTGGAATCTGCCTTAGCAGATTCTGTCCAAACCTCAACATAGCTGGCAGGTTTAACCTGAAAGTATAAATTCTTTGCTGATTCACAATTTCTAGTTATTTCAAAGATTCCTACAATCAAAATTTAGGAGGGATAAGGAACTTTTAAAAGCTGATATCACTTGAGTACACAATCTGGCTAAAATAGTTGAGCTTTGTCAAATTAGGGATTTTTTTAGACTTTTTCTGGGACAAGAGGAACTTGCTTAGATCTTAAACCTCCTTGTCCAAAGATTGGTAAGAAAGATTGTTTAGAATCAATATTTGTCAAAGCAGCTATAGCTGTAGAAATGAGGGATACAAGAATACATGTTCATACACACAGTGGAAAGGTTTCAGCCCCTTTCCCCTCCTTTCTGAAAAATAAACAGTTAATGACTAAGAATTCTTCATTTTTTGCTAATATATACTAAATGAGAAGAAAAGCCATTAGAAAAAAATACATTGCTGTATAATTTCAAGCTACATTTTTCACTACAAAAAAAAAAAAAAAAATTAAATGCAGACTAAATCCATGGGAACCATCAGAAGGAACTGTTTCTGACAAAAACCCTTTTAGCTATGACATATTTCTGAACATACCACCAGATGCAATTTTATGCTCTTTCTGAATATAGTAATTGCTCTTCTTGCAAATTTAAATTTAAGCCCTTTAAGCACCCATGAAAATAATAATTTCATTCTATATTTTGGATATAAAAATGGGTTATAATACTTGTTTAAAATGTACTATTTCATTACAAATCCATTTTGTAAATGTTGTATAATTCACAAATATTGATTTGTCAAGATTAAGTTGAATAGAAAAAAACTTCAATAGTTCTGCCATGTTTTTGTCTTATTCTGTTTAGCTGCTTAATAACTGCTGTTTTCACCTATGTGTTGAAAAATATCAAAAGCTGGCAAAAGAAACATGGCAGTTGGAAAAATGGAGAAACTGTTTTGAACTTTTTTTTCCCCACTTAATTGTGACAAATCAATGCTTAGAAATTTTAAAACTTTAACAAAATGGATTTTATAATGAAATAGTGTTTGAAAACAATATTTTAACCCTTTTTATACCCAAAAATATAGAGTAAATTATCATTTCAAGGATCCAAAAAAGGCTTAAAAATGAATTTGCAATAAAAGTGATTATTATATTCAGAAAGAGCATTAAAAATAGCATCTTGTAGTAGGTTCACTTTATTTGTAGGTCAATAATACAAACTACTCAATATTTACCAGAATATCTGTGCTTAATTAAACTTCTAGGCTGCAAAAGACTAATTCTAGAATTGGTAAAATTCTTTTTTAGCTACTTTTGGCTGTCTTGGAAAGGGGTTAGGTTAGAAAATGAAACTTTCAGGGAGTGTTCTATGGGCTAAAGTATATCCCAAGAAGGTATATTGAAGTAATTACCTCCACCCCTTCTCCCTGTACAGGCTCATGACCTTTGATGACACTTAAAAATCTGTGTGTTATAAAAGTGGAACCTTTCAAAATAGATCCTCTGCTCAAATGAAGTACATCAAAATTGTTTTCAGCTTCACAACTTTGCTCAATCCCAATTTACAAAGTTTTAAAGATATGCAAATACATATCCTAAATTAAAAAAACAAAACAAAAAAAAACATTGATATGGCTTAAAATTCTACACAAATAACTGGAATTGCATGTTCAGAACTAAAGCCAGAGAAGAAGAAACTGATAACTGAAAATTAGGGTAAATGTTGTTTTGTCAAAATTTCAATATCCTAGGTATATACCTGTCATGTAGGCAAATTTCAGGAACCACTACAGGGAGAAGGGGTAGAGTTAGGTATTTCAAATACCTTCCTGGGACATATTTTACCCTGTAGACCCATCCATGAAAGTTTTATTTTCCTAATCAAACCCCTTCCAAGATAGACAAAAGTAGCTAAAGTAGAATTTGACCAACTTTCAATTCTATATTAAAGTTGGTAGAAGTTTACACAACCATTCCTTTTATAAAACCTTATATGGAAACAATTGACAACTTGCATAGCAGAAAGCCATTGGCCTAGGGATTGTGGGAAAAAGTAGCTAAAGTAGAATTTTACCTCAAAATCTGAAATTTTTCTGCATAGCCTAGTAAGAGGTAAGAATTGTTTTATTAATATGTTCCCTTATTAATGATCCCGATTATAGGCTAGTACACCTATCTTTACTCTGTCCCAGTTTTTAAAGCTCTAGTTCTTCTTTCCTTTGATTCTAGGCTATAGATTTTGAAAACACAGCCTTGGAATGAATTGAATAGCCTAGGCTAGTCTAGGAATTTAAGAAATTATGGTAGGCTATTTTTTTATACATTTTAAGCAGAGAGGTAGATTCCTCTAAAGACTTTCCATGGGCATAATTAGCCTAGTCTATAGGCCCACTCCTGAGGGTTACATTCAACAAATCAGCTAGAGTAAGCTTACTTTCCAATGGGATACCACCGGATGGCTTATTTGACAGTGTAGCCTATGTAGGCTATATACAAAGCTTTAAATTAGCCAACTGGTCAACCAGTATTTTAAGCCTGGGAGTCCAGCTGGACATAAGGAAACATATTAAGAAAACAATTTTTACTCCATAATATCCAGAATAATCCTAGTTAACACCTTTCACAGGGGAGAGCCTTTATCTTCACTTCTTTCCTTGTTTTTTTCAATTTTTCTAAGAAATCCATGAATTTCTTAGGACCTATATATTCACAGAAATATAACCCACCCCCTAATGTGTAAACATATACCAAGAATGGTATCCTCAATCTATATATATATAGCATCCATTTGCATCACAAATGAATTTTACTCCCATATTAGCCATATGGTGGATGTCCCTTTCCAATATAGCCTAGACAAATATCCCCTGTCTAAAACTTCACCACGCAAAGAATAAGAAATAACTTACAAAAACTTTGAACAACCAACCAGACTCAGCACTCTTTTAGATGACCAGAAGAGATGACTGGAGTAAAATAATTTTTTTTTTTCATAAATATAAGAGATCTACTTTAAGTATGAATATATAAGAAAACCTAATTAAAATTTAAAGAAATTTAAATTTATGACACTTAAAAACTTTTTATAGCCACAAAATATTTTTATACTTAATTATTTTTCGAATTCAATCTTTAACAAGTATGATTATTATGTGTATTTACATATTATTTTCAAGGATCAGAGTGTAAGGCCACATCGTCATTTGCCGCTCATTTGCGTTATCTGGTATTTCTAGCATAAATGATCATTTGAGACCATTTTAAATTCAAAGGATCACTATTTACATTTTTTGGAGGAACATTTTGACAATTTTTTTCATTTATATGTCCTCACTAAGTAGAAGATTAACACATCAGCTAATGTCCGTTCTTATGTTCAGTCCAAATACACCAATTTCTTTCATCACAAATTTTATTTTGAATGCTAAATGGACTCATTGTTTCATAATTTTTGCTGGTAGAAATTGCTTAAAAATCTACCATTCAATACTAAATCTAAAATTAGTTTTTATTGCATAGTCACACATTCACATGCAAGGAATTATTACTAGGAGTCTTAATACACTTAACAGTTCATGAATCTTGTAAATCCTAAATTTATTAGATATTTTCCTAAGTTTTAGCTGTGCTAAACTTTGAAGCAAAACTAAGATAAAAAGCAAAAGTAGCTGGTCTTCTTCTATTTAACAGCGGGCGGACTTTTCAGTAGTACTATTTAGCCCTTTCCCCTTTGCTTCGCTCTGTGGGCTACAGGGCTACTGGCTTGATTGCCTCATATTTATTGGATATTTTCAGATATCTTTCAGTAGATCTTTTGACTCTAGGAGTTCAGGTATAGTTGGCTAGGCTCTTGGCTGATAGTGAGATTTTGTGGTGTTTGAAGCATTTTAACAGTTTACAAAGCAAGGTATGTTGTGCAGACGTCAGCATATTACATTCAAATAGGCAATGGTCAATTGTTTCATTATTCATATTACAATGCCTTGCAAAGAGGGGACAGGGGAATTGAACCACTTGAATTAGAACACTTATACGAGAATGCAGGAAAATTTAGTTAGAAAAATACTTATTGGGAAAGGAGGAAATGATAGGATTATTTTTATTAAAATTAATATCTGATAGCCTCCATCGGTAAATATCTCTAATTCGGGTTGGTCTCCCACTTGGCTGGTCAATATTTATAGCATTTTTTGATATTTCATCATCCTGATGATTGCCACTTATGCCAGAGTGGCTAGGAATATACTGAAAATAAGTTCTTATGCCACTTGAAGCAAGTTTATCTATAATACTGAGACAATGATAAGTGTCAATGTCCAACTTATACTGAGGAGCTGAGGCCAGCAATTCTAGGCTTGATAAAGAGTCGGAATATACTATAATATTATTTGAATTTGCAATCAAACGTTGGTTTTCCTTAAGGTGTTCTAATGCCATGATTATGGCATTTAACTCAGCAGACATTATAGATACATTATTATATAATCTCTCGCCCATTGCAGTTTTCAGGTGAGGAAGGAATAAATCACTTGCTACCTTCTCATTCATTTTTGACCCATCAACAAATATTTGGAAGTGGTTTTTAATAAGTATTGTATTAAGTTCAGCAAATTTTTTCTGGACAAAGCAATTGGGGCTAGATCTTTATTCCAATGAAAGATCTTAAGCCGAACTGGCCAGCCATGACAAAAAACCCAACAAGAGAGAAAATCTAAAAAAAAACAAACAAACGAGACTGTGGCCAGTGGAGAGAAAAGAAAACAACAAAAACAAAACAACGCGGATATTTCACCTGTATGCAACAAAGCGTCTTCAGCACGAAAAACACAAGAAGAAGAAGATAAAAAAACAAAACAAGATAAAACTAAAAACCAATAAAACCACCACCAAAAACAAACAAACAAAAATGTACATTGGCGCAAACTGATCCACGTAGGGAAAAGATATTAATATAGAGTTACTTCAGTGAGGAATTTTTTTTTTACAAAACAAAACAACGCGGATATAACTGAAGTAACTATAACTATAACTGATATAACTCACTTTTTCAGAAAGATACAACACCTTCAATAATTACAAGGACAAAGTTAGTTTCTTAAAGATACTAAAAAGATGCTCTGATTTTCACCCCTAAATTCTCAGGAGAACTAACTTTGTCCTTGTAATTATTGAAGGTGTTGTATCTTTCTGAAAATTTGCCAAATTTATATCTTAAACTATCCTACGTATTGTAACTTTCCTTAAAATGTTGAATCTTATTATTGAATGATAATTTGTTGTAATTGACCTCTACCTGGCTTCTCGTAACGGAAAATCCACAAAATATTGTTGATTTTGTGTACAAGAAAATGACGAAATTAAAAAATCTGATCAAGAATCGAACACAGTTAGGTCTTTCAGTAGGGGCGCCTATTCACGAAAACGTAAGGGGGACACGGACATTTTCTTCAGTTTTAAATAAAGATACAAAATATATATTTTTCGAATTCTACTATTTTTTAAAATTACTTTTCCAAAAGTTAGCTGTTTTTTATACATCTTTCTTTTTAATAAGAGCTAGTAATTGAAACTAGCGGTAGACAACGATTATTTTTGAACGTTCGGCTAGCGACCTTTTACTGAGCAGGCACCAAAAGGATATAAAGTTAAAACGGTACTTTCGCATTATCAGGGTCCCTCTAAAGAATTCCAACAAGAGATGCTACAGTCAAACGGGAAAGGCACAATGAAAACCCGTCTTTAAATAAAAAAAACAAGTTTTTTTAACTGAAAGTAAGGAGCGACATTAAAACTTAAAACGAACAGAAATTATTTTGTATATGAAAGGTGTTGTTACCCTCCTCAATGCCTCGCTCTTTACGCTAATGTTTTTTCATTGTTTCAAAAAAAAGAGTTGTGAGAAAGTCAAAATTTAGCGTAAAGAGCGAGGCGTTGAGGAGCAGACAGCCCCTTTCATATACGGAATAATTTTTGTTCGTTTTAAGTTTTAATTGTCCGCTCATTACTTTCAGTTAAAAAAACTTTTTTTTTATTTAATTTTTGAACGTTTTTGAATAAATATAGGTTTTGATCTTGGCTCACCGTACATGAATAATTAAAAAAAAATGCGCATAATAATTTACTTTTATTTGGTTAAATGGCTTTCTCGAAACTTGTTTAATTTTATTTACGAACGTTTTTATTAGAAATAAATATACGTAACTTACGAATTAACTTACGTAACGAACTTCTATATTCATATATTTTTTAATACTTATATTAGGGGGTTCGCCCCCAAGTCAATACCTTGCTCTTTAAGCGAAAGTTCGAATTTTGTTCCAATTCTTTAAAAATGACCGCTTAATCACAAAGGCCGTTAATTGGAATAAATAGGTCTTATGAAAGTACTAATAAATCTTTAGATTAAAGAGCGAGGTATTGACTAGGGGGTGAACCCAATCATATATGTATATTTTCTGTTCGTTTAAACTTTGATGTTGCTGCTGTTGCAGTTGAAAAACTTATTTTTTTATATTTAATTTCTGATATTTTTTAAATAATGCTGGGAAGTCCGGCGTCCCCTTCATAGCGATGTCTGTGTCGATACGATCACCCCTGAAAAAAAAAAAACAAAAAAAAACAACAAATAAACATGCACCCCGTGATCTTTCTTCTGGCAAAAATGCAAAATTCCACATTTTTGTAGATATGAACTTGAAACCTCTACAGGTAGTGGTTCTTTGATACGCGGAATATGATGGTGTGATTTTCATTAAGGTTCTATATTTTTAGGGTGTCTTTCCCCCTTTTTGAAAATCCAGCCAAATTTGCTCAGGCGCTTAACTTTTGATAGGTGGGACTAAACTTGATGAAACTTATATTTGAAATCAGCATTAAATTTGATTCTTTTTGATATATCTATTTGTATCAAAATACTTTTTCTAGAGTTTCGGTTACCATTGAACCAGGTCGCTCCTTACTTACAGTTCGTTACCACGACTGTTTGATTCAATACACCACAGTAGAGAAATACATTGTATAGCGAGGTTTTAAGATATTTAGAGTATTGTTCTTTGGTGTTTTTTTTTCGGGGGGGGGGGGAGGGGGTGTTACCTAGGTTTAGGCATAGTCGAAAGTGATTGGAGGGCAACTAACTCCCCCTATCACACCCACCTTTTTGCCCAAACACATCTTATAAACTCGAGCTACAAATGAATAATCAGATATTGAAATTTCTAGCAACAGCTATTGAAAGTTTACAAAAAAAAAGCTATCCGCTTAAAGAAAGAGCGAAAACAACCAAACAAGAAAAGAAACACAAAAAGAAAAAAATACAGACAGTACTGTCGGTTGATTTCCAAAGATTGTTCGACACTTGTCTAGAATCCGGTAAGCACGCAAGAAGTGAAGTTTCGTTAATGCTAATGAAATAAAACAAAATCGGATGAAAATATAATAATTCAGAAACCAATTTTGGCTATATATTTGCACATTAGGTGGGTGGGGGTAAAGCATAGCATATATTAAATATGTAACCTAACCTAACCAAATCTAACCCAACCTAGTTACTTTTAGTCCCCCTAAACCCCAAAAAACTAAAGTTTAAATATAGTTCTCGAATTGAGAAACCCTTTGTTTATACAGCGTCTCATATGAATCTCCGGGTAATGCCTATATGATCTTCGCAATACAATTCTCGCGTGCTAGCCAGATTCTAGACAAGTACCGATCGTTCTTTTCCGCCAACCATCTAGGGCCAAACGAAAGCAGGTCCTCCCCGAATGAGGTTGGTGGAGGGTTGTAAGGAAGAATTTAAGGGAAACAGGAACTTTTTGGGAGAGTGTAAAGAGGCATGCCTTAAATGGATTCAGAAGGGGGAGGAGCGTGCATAGCTGTGTTGGCCTCAAGCAGCTTGGTGCTTGCAGTGAGTTATTATTATTATTATGAGCAGTAATATTACATTGTAAAAGGTGCTTAGTATTTTCACCAGCAGGTAGTAAAAGTGCTTTGAAAATTATACTGATTAAACAGTTCGCGATCATGAACTGTAAGTAAGGAGGGACACTGCTCAATAGTAACCAAAATTATTAAAAACGGAATTTTGAAAACAATAGATATATTTAAAACAATTGGTTCATTATGCTGATTCCAAAAATTTAATATTCATAAGCTTAATTTTACATATAAAAGGCTACGAGCATGAGATGATTTAACTGATTTTCGAAAAGAGGGAAAACTCTAAAAATCAAGAATTTTCATGTAAGTCACACCCTCAGATTCAGCGTATCAGAGAACCCTACTGTTGAGGTTTCAAGCTATCTGCAAAAAAATGGAATTTTGTATTATTTGCCAGAAGAAAGATCACGGATGCGTATTACTTTTTTTCCAGGAGTGATCATATCAAACCAATTGTCCTAGAACATCGGGAAAAGGCTTATTTGGACGGGAATTAAAAGTTCTGGTGCTCTTTTCAAGTGATCAAAAGACTGGAAGGCAACTAGCCCCCCTATCACACTCTTTTTTCCCAGAAATTGTTCGATACAAATTTTGAGATTTTGTTGAGCCGTTTTGCTCCGCAAAACTATGTCTTTGAAGATAACATGACCCCCCCCCCCACAGCCCCCGAGGCCATTGGGATAAGGTCGTTAAGGTATAAAATTGGCCCATTGTTTATGTATAGTATTTGTTATTGGGAAGCATACTGACATTTTTTGCTTGTTTTCTTTTTGCTTAGGGTGGGTTTCCACGGGGATAATTTTCCATGGGAATAAAATTTTCCAGGGTGAGCTTTCAAGGAAAATTTTACACGGGGGGGATTTGACAGAATTCCTATATGAAATTCTTTTTATTCGTCATACTTTCTCTTTGCCAACTCAATTTTGTATGCGAATATATTCCAGGGGAATTGTCCGGGGGAAATTTTCAGCTTGTTTCGATTTCCGAGAATAAATTCCATGGAAGGGGGATTTCCGGAGTGATCAGAAAAACGATTAGATCTTAAGTATTTTTTTTCAATGAGAGTAATGCTAAGAATAATTTTTCAGGCTGCATCGTCTGGCAAGAAAATTCTACGGATGGGGGGAAGGGATTTTCAGCGAAGATCAAGTTGTCCGGAAGGAATTTTAAGCCGCGTGTATTTTTCGTGAGAGGAGCTTTCTACAGAAGAGTTTCCTGTGAAGGGAGGGAACTTTTCATAAAGGGTGAGACAGATTTACCGGCATTATTTTGAAAAAAATATCAGAAATTAGACAAAAAAAAGTTTTCAACTGAAAGTAAGGAGCAATATTAAAACCTCAAAACGAAGAGAAATTATTCCGCATATGGAGTGATTGCATCCTCCTCAATACCTTGCTCTTTACGCCAAAGTTTGACTATTATCCCCAATTTCTTAAGAACGACTCCTGAAACACACGGGCCTATTTAATTTGAATAGGAAACATTTTTTTAATAGCTAAAAACTTGTGCTAAAGCTGCCAGGGGGCCCAGGACCATAAGTTATTTAAGTTACCATTGCTTACAGGTGGATTTATAGGTGGTCTAAAAGGAGGGAACGCTTGATCTCGGTCTTCCTTTCAGCTTGACACTTACAGGGTTTGTTTCCTGGGCCAAGAGGATTATTCTTATTTACTGGAAGATTGAGGATGTTAGGGAATAGACAGAAAACTTTTTGTCCTTGATTAGTCTGAAGCTTATAACTGAAAGTCCCTGGGCCAAGGGGAAACTAATGTACAGAAAACTGGTTCGGGGCACAGGTCGTCCAAAACACACCACAAAACTGTTTTTACGATTGGCCTGAAGCTGTCCCAAATGGTGGCACTTTCAACTTAAATGCAAAAAAAAAAGGAAGGAACTATTGCTTATCCAAAAATCAGGCCAAAAAAGAGCTAAAAAAAAAACAACTTTGGTTTCCGAACGGCTTGAAACTTACTCATGTATGATTCTAGGCTAAGGGGACCCTATTGCACAAAAAAATAGGTTTTTGGGCAAGGGCCCCATATTATGTACTAAAGAATTATCTGTACGATTGGGTTGAAATTTTGTGGCAGAAAGTCCCTGGGCGAAGAGGACCGAAAAATTGGAAAATGTTGGGTCACCTAGGAAAGAGGCCCGGAAAAGGGCCAAAAACTTTTCTTTCCGAACGGCGTATAGCTTAAAACCGATAGTCCCTGGGCAAAGGGAACCGCAAAAAAATAGTTTGGGGTACGGGCCCACCCAAAAAACGAGCCTAGAAAAGAGCCAACGACTTTTTTCCCAATCGGGATGAAAATATAACACCATTAAGTCTTTGGGCCCATGGGATCTTAATGTGTAACACAAAAAATGTGGTTCTCCAAAAATATGGTTTAAAAAAGGTCTAAAAAAAATATTTCTCCAGAATGGCTTGGCACTTATATCCGCAGCTTCCTGGGCCGAAGGCACCTTAATATACAAAAAGAGTGAGGGAACTAACGCCCTTATATGGCACCACAAAGGCACCCTAATATAAAAATAGGGTGGAGAACTAACCCCCCCCACCCACTGAAAAAAATGGGGCAGAAAAAAAGGGCGAAAATATTTCTGATTGGATATTATGTCTATAAAAAATATTTTTCACCTGAAAATAGGGTCCGAAAGAAACTTTTCCGCTGCCTTGTGAGGTATTGTTCGCTCGGTAAAAAATGCTTAAACTTTTTTTTGGGGGAGTTGAAGGGGCAAAAATAGGTACCTAGGTTAGGTTACTTATTTAATGGTTCTAAGCGTTTACCCCCCCCCCCCCCCCCACGGAAAATACCCCCCCCCCCCTCCTCCTCGGAAAATTAGGCTTTCCAAATTTTAGAATTTTATTTGAGTTTTATTTTTTTAATTTTCATTGGGGAAGGAATTTCGGAACTTGTGTATTATGAGCCTCTCACTCAAGTTTTACGCTGTGTAAAATTCGAGAACAAACACGGTTTTTTCGTTAGTTTCTTCGTTACTTTAGAAATAAATTTGGGTTATAGATTTGAACATTAGGGGGGGGGGGGAGTATAGCGGGTCTGTATGCAAAATGTGTTTGGTACAATTATTCTGCATATTAGATAGATAGATACATAAGTGTATATTAAAGCCAAATATACGGTCATGAACACAGTAAACTAATATTAATGAAAGGCACAAATAACATAAATTTTGATCAGAGATCATCATAAAACACTTAAATGAAAAAAAAACACATAACACTTGGAAAAAACATTTAAATGAAACATTACATTTACTTTATACTGGATTTTTTTCTGACTTCAAACTGTCCAAATACTTTACCACCGGTAAATACCCCCCCCCCCCCGTGGAAAAGAAGGCTTTCTAAATTTGAAAATTTTATTTAAGTTTTTTTTTAATTTCCGTAGGGGGAAGGAGTTTTGGATCTTGTGTATTATGGGCAACTCGCTCAAGTTTTCGCTGTGTAAAATTCTAGAACAAAACTGGTTTCTTCGTTAATTGTTTCCAGCTTAGCATGAGACAAGACAAAGACAAGTGACAGAATATATGGAAAATACATAATTTGGGCTATATATTTGCACATAAGGGGGGGGGGGAGGTAAAGTATTTGGATAGTTTGAAGTCATAAAACAATTCTTACTTCATAATATGCAGAATAATTGTACCTAATTTACCCCCCCCCCCTAATGTACAAATATATAGCCCAAATTTTGTTTTCTGGGCTATATATTTGCATATATGGGGGGGGGGTAAGTATTTGGATAGTTTGAAGTCAGAAAACAATTCTTTCTGGGTATATGGCCACTAAAAAATTATAGAAGAATAGCGAGTTATCTGGAAATTTTGTTAACTAAAAAAAAAAATAAAAAAATTCCAGTGTAAAGTAAATGTAATGTTTCATTTAAGTGTTTTTTCCAAGTGTTAAGTGTTTTTTTTTTCAATGACCGTTTTCCAAGTATTAAGTACTATTATTAGGTTAATGTAGTGTTTCATTTAAGTGTTTTATGATGATCGCTGATCAAAGTTTATGTTATTTGTGCCTTTCATTTATGTTATTTTACCGTGTCCATGGCCGTATATTATGCTTTAAAATACACTTATCTATCCATCTTATATGCAGAATAATTGTGCCAAACACATTTCGCATGCAAACCCGCTATAATTTACCCCTCCCCCTCCTAATATGCAAATATATAGCCCAAATTTATGTCTAAAGAAAAGAAGAAACTAACGAAAAAACCGGTGTGTTCTCGAACTTTGGCATCCCTGCTTTCAATAAAAAAAAAATCTAAGTACTATCACTTAAATATAATAACTCCTTATGCCCCCCCTCCGGATATCATGCACCTTGATAGGGTACCTTCTCTGCTTTAAATTAAAAAAATAATTAACTTTTTGGCAATTCTGCTTTCAATAAAAAAATATCAATGCACTATCACTTAAAATATAGTAACTCCCTATGCCCCCCCCTATGGATACCATCATCTTGATAGGATACCGTCTCTGCTTTAAATAAAAAAATAATTAACTTATTGGCATCCCTGCTTTCAAACAAAAAAAATTCGAGGTATTATCATTTAAATATGATAGCTCCCAACCCTCCCCCGCCTCCTCTGGATACCACCTTGATAGGATGCCGTCTCTGCTTTAGAAATTTTCCTTATGGGTATTTTCATTGAATTTACTTTCTTTTAAGATCGTGGCAACGCGTGACGGGTAAGCTGGTGTACTAATGAAAGTCCAAATATTAGTATGTGTAAAAAAAAGGTATTTTTTAAAATAGTGTGGAGGGAAAAAAAATTTAGGGGTCAACTGGTCTAAAAAAATTCCTTCAGTCAAACTTGGAAGCCTATTCTAACTACGGGATGTGGCTATAATTGTGATGAATAAAAATCAACTTATCCACTTTGTGTGGACTGAGGCTGCTTTTCAATAAGAAAATTCAAGATATTATTATTTGAATATAATAATTCCTACCCCTCCCCCCCTTTGGACACCACCTTGATAGGATACCGTCTCTGCTTTAAATTTAAAAAAAAGTTTTTGGCATCCACGCTTTCAATATAAAAAATCAAGATATTATCATTTAAATATAATACTTCCATACCCCCCCCCCTGGATACCATGCACCTTGATAGGGTACCTTCTCTGCTTTGAATTAAAAAAAATAATTAACTTTTTGGCATCCTGCTTTTAGTAAAAAAATATCAAGGTACTATCACTTAAATATAATAACTCCCTATGCCCCCCCCCCTATGGATACCATCATCTTGATAGGATGCCATCTCTGCTTTAAATAAAAAAAAAAGTTAACCTTTTTTCATCCCTGATTTCATTTAAAAAAATTCGAGATATTATCATTTAAATGTTATACTACCCTACCCCCCCCCCCCTCTGGATACCACTTTGCTAGGATACCGTCTCAGCTTTACATAAAAAAGTAATTTATTTAATAATTAACTAGGTCACTATAGATAGATAGATAGATAGATCGTGTATTTCAAAAGCCCAAGACCCATATACACACAAAAAATTATGAAAAAAAGAAAAATAGAAAAATAGAAACAGAGCAAATTACGAAATACACATTAACAGTAGAGATGACCCTATAACTCCGATCAGCACACCATATATGGGCATAGAGTCATTAGTGAGAATGATTGCGTAATCGGTCAATGACCTCTTTCTCCAGGTGTGTTTTTGGCACGCCCTCAGCGAATGTCAATGTTGTTATTGTTTCCGAGGCAAAATGCCAAGGTCAATGTTGTTGTTGTTGTTTTGGGCACGTGATAGAGTCATAAGGGGAACACGTGGTTAATGGGGTCAATGTTGTTGTTGTTATTTTGGACACGCTCTCAGCGAATGTCAAGGTCAATGTTGTTATTGTTTCCGAGGCAAAATGCCAAGGTCAATGTTGTTGTTGTTTTGAGCAGAGTCATTAGAGAGAACACATGGTTAATGAGGTCAATGTTGTTGTCGTTCGAAGCAAAGTTAATGACACTTCCTTCCTGTTCGAGCAGATGTTATGATCCGGAAATAGTATTTGTTGTTGTTATTCGAGCCAAATGTTACGAGTTCCCGGGAAACACATGTGCTATCAGTCATTAATCAAATTGTCTCCGGCGCGAAGTTTATTAATGTCTTTGGATGTCGAACAGAAATGTTCCCGAGAAACAGTTATATCACGCATGACAGATGATGTCATGATTGATTGATTGACATGGAAGGGGAATTAATTTGTTGTTCTAAAGAGAATTGATTTGACACGAAAGGGGAATTAATTTGGAGTTCTAACAAGAGAATCGTTTCCGAGGCAGATGTTTTGATCTTAGCGCGCGAAAAGGTTTCCATGTAATTTCAAATGAAAGCGCAGGGATGCCAAACAAAAGGAACACGCTGAAATTCCGTTTAGGGATCATTTGGGCGAAACTGTTTTAGACAGGTTATGGAATTATTTCGGCGAAACAGCTAGAGACATTTTAAGAGATGATTTTTGAAGAGATTTTGGAAGAGGTTTTGAGTGTGGTCGTTATAATACACAAGTTCCATTTGAACAGTGTTGCGAGGTCCTCTACCCCAACCCCAAAGGGTTCCAATCCCCCTACCCCAACCCCGAAGGAAGCCCCCGGTACTCAAAGGTCCCCCAAGCTCCCAAAGGGCCCCCGGACCCCCAAAGGCACCCGAACCCAGAGCCCTCCCCAGTCCTCAAAGGGCCACCGGACCCAAGGGCCCCGACCTCAAAGGCCCATCGAGCTCCCAAAGGATCAACGGGGTCCCAAAGGGCCCCCAGACCCCAAAAAGGCCATACCCGAGCCCCAAAGGCCCTCCCCGGTCCCCAAAGGTCCACCAGACCCCCAAAAGCCCTCCCTGTGCCACAAAGGCCATCCCCGGGCCCCCCAAAGCCCCATCGAGCTCCCAAAGGACCAGCGGGGTCCCAAAGGCCCTCCACCGGTCCCCAAATGTCCCCCAGGCCCCCAACTGCCCCCCCGGACCTCCAAAGGCCCACAGGGCTCCCAAAAGACCACCGGGCTCCCAAGGGCCCTCCCCCGGTCCACAAAGGTCCCCCGGGCTCCCAAAAGACCACTCTATCCTCAAGGGCCTCCGGATCCCCAAACGCCCTCCCTGGGCCCCAAAGGTCCTCCCCCGGTCACCATAGATGCACACAAAAACTTACACACACACAAAAACTTACACACACACACAAAAACTCACACACACACACGAAAACTTACACACACATGAAAACTTACACACACACGCCAAAACTTACACACACACACACACAAAAACTTACACACACACACAAACACAAAAACTTACACATGCACACGAAAACTTACATGCAGACAAAAACTTACATGCACACAAAAACTTACACACACACACACACACACACACAAAACTTACACACACCACACACACACACACACACGAAAACTCACACACAACACGCCAAAACTTACACACACACAAAAATTACACACACACACACACACACACACAAACTTACACATGAACACAAAAAAACTCACACACACACACACACACACACAAACTTACACACACACACACACACACACACACACACACACACACAAAACTTACACACACACACACACACGAAAACTTACACACACAAGCCAAAACTTACACACACGAAAACTTACATGCACACAAAAACTTACATGCACACAAAAACTTACACACACACACACACACACACACAAAACTTACACACACAAACACACAAAAACTTACAACACGCCAAAACTTACACACACACAAAAACTTACACACACACACACACACACAAACTTACACATGAACACAAAAAAACTCACACACACACGCACAAAAACTTGCACACACACACACACACACAAAACTTACACACACACACACGAAAACTTACACACACACGCCAAAACTTACAAACACAAAACTTTACACACACACACACACAAAAACTTACACATGCACACAAAAAACTTCACACACACACGCACAAAAACTTACACACACACACACACACACACACACACACACTCACAAAACTTACACACACACACACACACGAAAACTTACACACACACGCCAAAACTTACACACACAAAAACTTACACATGCACACGAAAACTTACACACACACACACACGAAAACTTACACAACACACCAAAACTTACACACACACACAAAAATTACACACACACACACAAAACTTACACATGAACACAAAAAAACTCACACACACATGCACAAAAACTTACACACACACACACACACACTCACAAACTTACACACACAAAAACTTACACATGCACACGAAAACTTACACACACACACACGAAAACTTACACACACACGCCAAAACTTACACACACACACACACACACACACACAAACTTACACACACACACAAACTTACACACACACACACACACACACACACACACACACACACACACACAAAACTTACACATGCACACAAAAACTTACATGCACACAAAAACTTACACACACACACACACACACAAAACTTACAAACACACACACACACACACGAAAACTCACACACACACGCCAAAACTTACACACACACACAAAAACTTACACACACACACATACACAAAAACTTACACATGAACACAAAAAAACTCACACACACATGCACAAAAACTTACACACACACACACACACACGAAAACTTACACACACACGCCAAAACTTACACACACAAAAACTTACACACACACACACACACACACACACAAACTTACACACACACACACACACACACAAAAACTTACACACACACACACACACACACACACAAACTTACACACACAAGCCAAAACTTACACACACAAAAACTTACACACACACACAAAAACTTACACCCACACGCAAAAACTTACATGCACACAAAAACTTACATGCACACAAAAACTTACACACACACAAAAACTTACACACACACACACACAAAAAACTTACATCCACACACAAAAGCTTAGACACACAAAAACTTACACACACACACAAAGGCTTAGACACACAAAAACTTACACACCACACACGCAAAAACTTACATGCACACAAAAATATACATGCACACAAAAACTTACACACACGCACAAAAACTAACACACACACACAAAAACTTACACACACACACACAAAAACTTACGCACACACAAAAACTTACACACACACACACACACACACACAAACTTACACATGCACACGAAAACTCACATGCACACAAAAACTTACACACACACACACGAAAACTTACTCACACACACGTCAAAACTTACACACACACAAAAGCTTAGACACACAAAAACTTACACACACACACACACACACAAAAACTTACACACACACGTCAAAACTTACATGCACACAAAAACTTACACATACACACACACACACAAACTTACACATACACACACACACACAAACTTACACACACACACAACAGACTTACACAAACAAAAACTTACACACACACACACAAACACACACAAACTTACACACACACACACACAAAACTTACACCCACACACAAAAGCTTAGACACACAAAAACTTACACGCACACACAAAAACTTACACCCACACGCAAAAACGTACATGCACACAAAAACTTACATGCACACAAAAACTTACACACACACACAAAAACTTACACACACACACACACACACAAACTTACACACACACACAAACTTACACACACACAAAAACTTACACACACACACACACACACACACACAAAAACTTACACATGCACACAAAAAACTTACATCCACACACAAAAGCTTAGACACACAAAAACTTACACACACACACACACAAAAACTTAGACCAACACGCAAAAACTTACATGCACACAAAAACTTACATGCACACAAAAACTTACACACACACAAAAACTTACACACACGCACAAAAACTTACACACACACACAAAAACTTACACACACACACACACACGAAAACTTACACACACACGCCAAAACTTACACACACACGCCAAAACTTACACACAAAAACTTACACACACACACACAAAAACTTACACATGCACACGAAAACTTACATGCACACAAAAACTTACATGCACACAAAACTTACACACACACACACACACACACACACACACACACAAAACTTACACACACACGCCAAAACTTACACACACACAAAAACTTACACACACACACAAACACACACACAAAAACTTACACATGAACACAAAAAAACTCACACACACACACGCACAAAACTTACACACACACACACACACTCACAAACTTACACACACACGCACACACACACGAAAACTTACACACACACGCCAAAACTTACACACACAAAAACTTACACATGCACACGAAAACTTACACACACACATACGAAAACTTACACACACACGCCAAAACTTACACACACACACACACACACACAAACTTACACACACACACAAACTCACACACACACACACACACACACACACACAAAAACTTACACATGCACACGAAAACTTACATGCACACAAAAACTTCCATGCACACAAAAACTTACACACACACACACACACACAAAACTTACAAACACACACACACACACGAAAACTCACACACACACGCCAAAACTTACACACACACACAAAAACTTACACACACACACACACACACAAAAACTTACACATGAACACAAGAAAACTCACACACACATGCACAAAAACTTACACACACACACACACACAAAACTTACACACACACACACACACGAAAACTTACACACACACGCCAAAACTTACACACACAAAAACTTAGACACACACACACACACACACACACACAAACTTACACACACACACACAAAAAAAAACTTACACACACAAAAACTTACACACACACACACACAAACTTACACAAACACACAAAAAACTTATATCCACACGCAATAGCTTAGACACACAAAAACTTACACACACACACAAAAACTTACACACACACACACCAAAACTTACGCACACACAAAAACTTACACACACACACACACACAAAAACTTACACATGCACACGAAAACTTACATGCACACAAAAACTTACATGCACACAAAAACTTACACACACACACACACAAAACTCACACACACACACACACACGAAAACTTACACACACACACACACACATACACACACACACACACAAACTTACACATGAACACAACAAAAATTCACACACACACACACACAAAAACTTACAAACACACATGCACACACAAAACTTACACACACACGCACGAAAACTCACACACACACGCCAAAACTTACACACACAAAAACTTACACAAATACACACACACACACACACACAAACTTACACACACATACACAAAAACTTACACACACACACACAAACACACACACAAACTTACAAACACACACAAAAACTTACACCCACACACAAAAGCTTAGACACACAAAACTTACACACACACACAAAAACTTACACCCACACGCAAAAACTTACATGCACACAAAAACATACATGCACACAAAAACTTACACACACACAAAAACTTACACACACGCACAAAAACTTACACACACACACAAAAACTTACACACACAAAAACTTACACACACACACACACACACACAAAAAAAAAAAAAACTTACACATGCACACGAAAACTTACATGCACACAAAAACTTACACACACACACACACACACATGAAAACTTACACACACACGTCAAAACTTACACACACAAAAGCTTAGACACACAAAAACTTACACACACACACACACAAAAACGTACACCCACACGCAAAAACTTACATGCACACAAAAACTTACATGCACACAAAAACTTACACACACAAAAACTTGCATACACGCACAAAAACTTACACACACACACAAAAACTTACACACACACACACACGAAAACTTACGCACACACACGAAAACTTACACACCACACGCCAAAACTTACACACACACACAAAAACTTACACACTTACCATATCACAGTTACATTGTCTTAATTTTTCAAATTTCATTTGAATTTCTGTCGTGAAATGCAAGAGTTGGAATATTTCAGTAGTGACTTGTTGTGCTTTACCTTCTCACAGTTACATTCTCTTGATTTTTCGAAGTTCATGAAATGCAAGAGTTGGAAAATTGGGGTCTTAGTCCACCAGCCCGAATGGTGGAAATTCACTAGCTCATTGGGGTCCCACTCCACCAGCCTGAACGGTGGAAATTCACTAGCTCAGAATTGGGGTCCTAGTCCACCAGCCTGAATGGTGGAAATCCACTAGCTCGATATTGGGGTCTCAGTCCACCAGCCCGAATGGTGGAAATCCACTAGCTCAGTATTGGGGTCCCACTCCAACAGCCTGAACGGTGGAAATTCACTAGCTCAGAATTGGGGTCCTAGTCCACCAGCCTGAATGGTGGAAATCCACTAGCTCGATATTGGGGTCTCAGTCCACCAGCCTGAATGGTGGAAATTCACTAGCTCAGAATTAGGGTCTTAGTCCACCAGCCTGAATGGTGGAAATCCACTAGCTCAATATTGGGGTCTCAGTCTGCCAGTCTGAATGGTGGAAATTCACTGTTTAAGTTAGGTTAACTTATCATGAGCGCTCATGATAAGTTAACCTAACCTTTTCCGGCGAGTATGGTTAGGTTAGGCTAGATTAAGTTAGGTTAGGTTAAGTTAGGTTAGGTTAGCCCATGTACGCTTCACTTAGGTTAGCTTAGGTTAGGTGAGAGACAGGCAAAAAGTTAGGTGTATGATTAGGTTAGGTTAGGTTAGATTAAATTAGGTTAGGTTAGGCTAGGTTAGCCTACGTACGCGCGCGTACGTAGGCTAACCTTGCCTAACCTAACTTAACCTAACCTAATTTAATCTAACCTAACCTAACCTAATCATACACCTAACTTTTTGCCTGTCTCTCACCTAACCTAAGCTAACCTAAGTGAAGCGTACATGGGCTAACCTAACCTAACTTAACCTAACCTAACTTAATCTAGCCTAACCTAACCATACTCGCCGGAAAAGGTTAGGTTAACTTATCATGAGCGCTCATGATAAGTTAACCTAACTTAAACAGTGAATTTCCACCATTCAGACTGGCAGACTGAGACCCCAATATTGAGCTAGTGGATTTCCACCATTCAGGCTGGTGGACTAAGACCCTAATTCTGAGCTAGTGAATTTCCACCATTCAGGCTGGTGGACTGAGACCCCAATATCGAGCTAGTGGATTTCCACCATTCAGGCTGGTGGACTAGGACCCCAATTCTGAGCTAGTGAATTTCCACCGTTCAGGCTGGTGGAGTGGGACCCCAATACTGAGCTAGTGGATTTCCACCATTCGGGCTGGTGGACTGAGACCCCAATATCGAGCTAGTGGATTTCCACCATTCAGGATGGTGGACTAGGACCCCAATTCTGAGCTAGTGAATTTCCACCGTTCAGGCTGGTGGAGTGGGACCCCAATACTGAGCTAGTGGATTTCCACCATTCGGGCTGGTGGACTAAGACCCCAATTTTCCAACTCTTGCATTTCATGAACTTCGAAAAATCAAGAGAATGTAACTGTGAGAAGGTAAAGCACAACAAGTCACTACTGAAATATTC